>LPNX010966063.1:10284-122185 GCA_001517045.1 Pseudotsuga menziesii
GATGATGGTGATGATGATGATGTTCATGAAATTAATGGTGCGGATGATGATGATGATGAGGATGATGATGATGATGAATGATGATGATGTTCATGATGTTGATAGTGAGGATGATGATGATGATGTTCATGATGTTGATGGTGATGAATGATGATGATGATGATGATGAGGATGAGGATGATGATTATGAAGGTGATGTTCATGGTGAGGATGATGATGATGATGATGTTCATGATGTTGATGTTGATGGTGATGGTGATGGTGAGGATGATGATGATGATGTTCATGATGTTGATGGTGATGATGATGATGTTCACGATGTTGATGGTGATGATGATGATCATGTTGATGATGATGATGATGATGTTCAAGGTGATGATGAGGATGAGGATGAGGATGACGATGAGGAAGGTGATGATGATGTTCATGATGTTGATGGTGATGATGATGATGATGATGAGGATGGCGATGATGATGAAGGTGATGATGATGATGAGGATGATGATGATGATGTTCATGATGTTGATGGTGATGAGGATGATGATGATGTTCATGATGTTGACGGTGATGATGATGAGGATGATGATGATGATGAGGATGACGATGATGATGTTCACAATGTTGATGGTGATGATGAATGATGATGAATGATGATGATGATGACGACAATGATGAAGGTGATGATGATGATGATGATGATGAATGATGATGATGAGGATGAGGATGATGATGATGATGTTCATGATTTTGACGGTGATGATGAAGATGATGACGACGAGGATGATGAAGGTGATGATGATGATGAGGATGATGATGATGATGTTCATGATGATGATGGTGATGATGATGATGAGGATGATGATGATGATGTTCATGATGATGATGGTGATGATGATGATGAGGATGATGATGATGTTCATGATGTTGATGATGAGGATGATGATGTTGATGTTGATGGTGATGATGATGATGTTCACGATGTTGATGGTGATGATGAATGATGATGATGATGATGAAGGTGATGATGATGATGATGATGATGATGAATGATGATGATGTTCATGATGTTGATGGTGATGATGATGAAGATGATGGTGATGATGATGAAGATGATGGTGATGATGATGATGATGATGATGATGTTGATGGTGATGATTATGATAAGGATGATGATGGTGGTGATGATTATGATAAGGATGATGATGCTGATGATGTTCATGATGTTGATGATGATGAACATGGCGATGTTGATGATGATGATCGATGATCAATGATCATGGTGATGATGATGATGATGATGATGATGATGAAGATGAATATGAAGATAATGACGATGATGATCATGTTGATGATGATGATGATGATGATGATGATGACAATGGTGATGATGATGAAGATGATGAGGAAGGTGATGATAATGATGATGTTGATGATGACGATGGTGATGATGATGTTCATGATGTTGATGGTGATGATGATGATCATGTTGATGATGAAGTTGAAGATGATGGAGATGATGATGGTGATGATGATGATCATGTTGATGATGATGATGATAATGATGATGATGAAGGTGATGATGATGATGAGGATGATGATGATGATGATGTTCATGATGTTGATGGTGATGATGATGATCATGTTGATGATGATGATGATAATGATGATGATGAAGGTGATGATGATGATGAGGATGATGATGATGATGATGTTCATGATGTTGACGGTGATGATGAGGATGAGGATGAGGATGAGGATGAGGATGAGTATGAGGATGAGGATGAGGATGAGGATGATGATGTTCATGATGTTGTTGGAGATGATGATGATGAGGATGATGATGATGATGATGATGAAGGTGATGATGATGAGGATGATGATGATGATGATGTTCATTATGTTGATGGTGATGATGATTATGAGGATGATGATGATGATGATGTTCAGAATGTTGATGGTGATGATGAGGAGGATGATGATGAGGATGATGATGACGATGTTCATGATGTTGATGTTGATGGTGATGATGATGATGATGATGATGATGATGATGATGGCAATGATGGCAATGGTGATGATGATGATGATGACGATGGTGACGATGATGGTGATGATGATGATGATGATGAAGATGATGGTGATGGTGATGATGATGATGATGATGATGATGTTCATGATGTTGATGGTGATGATTATGATAAGGATGATGAAGGTGATGATGATGACAATGACGACGATGGTGATAATGTTGTTGATGATGATGGCAATGATGGCAATGGTGATGATGATGATGATGACGATGGTGACGATGATGGTGATGATGATGATGATGATGAAGATGATGGTGATGGTGATGATGATGATGATGATGATGATGATGTTGATGATGATGATGGTGATGATGATGACGAGGAGGATGATGATGATGATGACAACGATGGTGATGACGATGATGTTCATGATGATGATGACGATGATGGTGATGATGATGTTCATGATGTTGATGGTGATGATGATGATCATGTTGATGATGATGATGATGATGATGGTGGTGATGAATCTGATGATGACGATGAGGATGAGGATGATGATAATGATGATGAGGATGAGGATGAGGATAATGATGATGGCGATGGTGATGATGATGATGATGATGAGGAAGGTGATGATGATGATGATGATGAAGATGAATATAAAGGTAATGAAGATGATGATCATGTTGATGATGATGATGAAGATGATGAGGAAGGTGATGATGATGATGATGTTGATGATGACGATGGTGATGATCATGTTCATGATGTTGATGGTGATGATGATGTTCATGATGTTGATGATCATGAAGTTGAAGATGATGATCATGTTAATGATGATGATGATGATGAAGTTGAAGATGATGAAGAAGATGAAAATGATGATGAACGCTATTTTTGGTTTTACAAAATGCGCACGTGATTTGTATGCAAATAACGCGCTCACGTTTTGTTTCTATATAGCGCACACGTGTTTTGTTTAGTTAAATCACGCTCGCGTATTGTTTAAATTCAAAAATTTATTCCCTCCAAATGATAAGGACGAGCCTCCACCCATGCTTTCATGGAATTCCTATGCCTATGTGTCTGCTTTGTACTTTGCTTCGGATTCAACATGCCTGTGCCTTGGAGTATGATAAACCATGGCAAATTCAGCATTATATCCAAATTTTTAATATGCTCGTGTTTAGCGGTTCGTCTGATTATGCTGCACACCTCCATTTTTTATGAGATTTTAGAAACAGATATGGTTTTTTTTGCAGATGCTAAATATGTAAATTTTAACAAGAATACATAATTTTTTCTATTTTTTTCTTATTTATCTTCTGTCATCACTCCTCAACTCAAAAAACACGCTGGTAGTGTTTCGTCCATATCTCTTTCGTTTCTCAACCATTTAAAAAAAAATTGTATGGTGCACTAAAGAACACCAACCTCTACATGCTATAAAAAACCCATTTCCAAATAATTGCATTAAGACATTCAAATGTTGCACCCACAATTGACATACCGTTTTCGAGGTTTGATCTCTTAGATAATTAAAAAAAAATTAAAAATATTATTTTTATTATTGGAAAAATAGTCGTGCACTAGTCCTATATGTTCTCTATATGTATACCATTTTTCGTAAGTTTATTCCATCATTTAGACACTCAGACGTTGCACCCACAAAAACATATACCTTATAATTTGTCCAAAAAATAAAAAGTGCCCGTTAAAATTTATCTAACTTTAGATAGTTAACAGGATTTTCAATAGAAAAAAATATATATTTGGAAAGGTCATTCAATTTCCTACATTTCTTGTTTTTTACTGATCGCAAGATTCATTGTGTAAGTGTCTCAAAATATCCATGCAAGTTGATGGATGCCTATTTTTTCAGTTTTGTTTTGCATCTAACGTGCCAAAAGAGACCCTCGACTTCTTGCACACACCCACACACTCTCAACCTACCAAAACTCTCCACTCTCTTGAGAAAAATTGGATCACAAATTAATCAAAACTCATTAATAGTTTCCAAAAGAGGAAAATCAAGTGTTTAAATATGAGAGAAATATAATTCAAACCAGGTAGGCCAACTAGGGTCAAGAGAGGGGTTAAACTCATCCAGAAAGAAGGAAATTCGAATTTGGGTGGACTCACTCGAATTCTTGAGGAAGTTACTTGTTTTTCATGAGACAGGGTTAATTAATGTGGGGTTCATTCAAATTCTCCAAGAGGAATTTGAATTAGAGAGAGAGAGAGAGAGAGAGAGAGAGAGAGAGAGAGAGAGAGAGAGAGAGAGAGAGAGATCCATGAATAAAGGTAGTTAAAAGGATTCTAATCCTGGAATAGAAAAATACAAGGAATTACAAAAATCAAGGGGTTACTAAAGCTAAAAAGCTAGAAAATGCAAAAAAGAAGGTCTACTCGTGGAGTGGAGGAAAAAATATAGGAAGCAATGGTACAAATCAAGGTAATGACCAAAAATCAAGCTAGTGATGGCTCCTTAGTCATGAGGGGCCAACAAAATCAACTAGGAAAGCACATAAAGTAAATTATTATCAATTTAACTTAGGATAAAATAAACTAAGGTCTAGGAAGGGTATTTTTACTAGGAAAAAAACATTGCACTCACACCCTTCCCAATTCTTGTGAATACAAGGCCTCCCATACTCTTTTAGTTTCCATTGTTGATACCAATTGTTTTTATTTAATTAAATATAATAATAATAATAATTTCCAAACCATGGTCCTGGCACCTAGTGCCATAATGTCTAAACAAAATAATAAAGCATATGTCTAGGGGCTTAACATCTAGGGTATTACACATAGATTATGTACATCTTTATTGACATACTCTCCACCATTATTCGTGTGAAGTATCTTGATACTCTTACTAGATTGTTTCTCTACAAGATCTTTAAAATCTTGAAGACAAGAAAATACGCCATTTTTATCTTTTAAGAAGTAGACCCAAGTGTATATAGAGAAATCATCAATCAAGGTTAGTACATATATTTATTTATTCATAGAGAGATGAGGAAAAATACCAGTAATTTCAGTATGCACTAATTCAAGAAGTGATGTGTGTCTCTTAGCCTTTCCTTTCTTAAATCTCTCTTCAGGGTGCTTACCAAGACCACATCCTGGACAAACTCCATCTAAGAAGGAGATAGGCGGCGTCCCCACTATCATGCCTTCCTTGATTAATTATTTGAAGCAAGGGTAGTTAAGCTTCCCAAATATCTCATGTCATAACTTACTAACATCATTAGAATGCATTAACAAAGTTGAAGTAGGATTTTTCAACAAAAAAATTGAAAAAATATACAATTTGTTTTTTGTGATCAACTTTCCCAAGTGCAATCTTTGAACCATCAATTGAATATGAAATAATTATTGAGTCTTTAGTGAAGAGAAATTACTTACCATGGCCCAAGTGTGTGATATAATAGATAGATAGCATATTTTCGGATAGATAAGGTACAAATAAAACATATTTAAATATCTTCTTGTAAAATATCACCTTTTCCACATACCTTGATTGAAGTATTGTCTCCCACAAGTACCTATTGGACAAAGGATGGTTGCATTGGTGAACATGTCCTTGGATGAAGACATATGATTTGAAGCTATGGAATCTAGAATCCAAGATGTTGATTTTGAAGTTGAAGTTGTTATAAGTGCATATCTCCTTTCAGGAGGAGGCTTTGGCTTGCATAATTTGTCTTCATTTTCTTGAAAGAAACTCTTCTATCTATAATTTTCTTCTTTGTGAGGTATCGTTTTGCAGTAACCACACAAGGGAATATCCTCCTTGGTCTTCCATTCTTTTGAGATAGTCTTGTCATAAGAGAACTTGGATTTTTCATCCTTCTTGCCTTTGTATGAAGACTTCTGCTTAATATCTTTCTTCTTGTCCTCATTTGCTGCAAGTGAATGAGTATTTGAGGACCAGTGTAGGCCATATAAGAAATCTTATCCTGCTATTGAATAAGAGAGGAAGAAAATAAATATAGAGAAGGCATGGTGAATGATGCTCCAAGTGCTAATATAGTAGAGTGAAAGGAAGTAACAAAAGTGTTGAATTTAGTACCCAATTTAGATAGGGTAGAGAGTACCATTTGAGTGTATTCTTGATTGATTTTGCACATATTGAGCTGCAAGAGGAGAGATATGAACTTTGTAAACAAATTCTTTTATGGAGTCGAACTCACTTGGCCTCATATTCATTAACTCTACCTCCAAAATATGACCCCCCATTTCATCTTGTGTATCGAAGAGTTTTGACAGGATGGTCCATATTTCATTAGGGGTATTCTTGTCTTGAATATGGTAAAGAAAGTCAAGAGACACAAAATAACATAAAATCCCATGTTCTCCATCCATTTGGTTAAGATACTTGGATTTTTCAACAAGAGACATTGGTTCCACATTGGTTCTATCTCATTTCCCATGGTCATTCAGTACAAACCCTTCATTCTTAGGAGCATATCCACTCTTAGATTCCATTCAAAGTAATTGAAGGGAGTTAGAAGAGAATTAGAAGGTATATCCATGGTTGTAAAAAACATTTTTTTATGGTTTCAAGACCTACTTTGATGGCTACAAAAAAAAAAATGCTTCCTTGTTGGTACCAAAGGAGCCTTCTACTATCTAAAAATCTGATGGCTATAAAAGTATTCTTTTGTGGCTGCAAAGCTCCTTCTTTGGTGGCTGCAAAATCCTGATAAAATAATACTAGGACACTAGCTAGTTTAGCACCCCTCTACTCTAATACCATATAAGATTTGAGCATTCATAAATCTAGGTGTAAAAGATAATCATATATGATGATTATATCAAGCATGAACTATTGTGCAATAATTAACACGAACCATTACACACTAACCTTGAATATAAGAAAGATAATGATTATATTATGAGAGTACATAAATGAATGAAGAAGGTTACAATATATAGGCGAACAATTTCAAATTAGGATAGAGAGAAATTCGAATTGTCCATGCCATGTATAGAGATCATATGCCAGGCCTAATTGAGAGCAAATAACCCCAATAGGTCATGCATGCACTCCTAGAATGAGTTGAATTAACTAATAAAGGAACTCATTGGTCACTTAATTAAGTGAATGGAAACTTGGATGTCGCTAAAATCTCTCAAGAATGGTGATATTGACTTAACCATGGCACCAATGAGTGTTAATGGTCAATTAGATTTAAGTTAGGATTTGTTTTTAAAAATCCGGACCTTGATCGAGGTTTCATCGGAAGCTCGATCAAGGGTTTATCAAACCCTCAATTGAGGGTTTGATTAAACCCTCGATCGAACTTCCGATGAAACCTCGATCGAGGTATTTAAATATCTCGATCGAGCTATTACCTTGATCGAGGGCCTAAAAAATAGAGATTTAGCCCTCTTACAGGAAAATCAATGTTTCTCTGTGTCTTCTAGGGGTGTAAACCCTGCCATTCATGGCACACAACTGAGCAGAGTTCATACTGATAGATTTGTCACTGATAGATCCTCTATCCGTTGAGATATCATGCATGCGTTTTGGCATTCATATGGGTTTTTATTTTTAATTAGTTATCAAATTTACACTTATAAAACAAGACAACAACTTCGAAGTAGCTCAAAGAAAAATCCGCAAGGTAAAATATACACATCCAAAATTTTCTTTAAAATACACAGCCCACACATCGACGTGTCCTCTTTAAAAGGGTATCTTTGATTTTTCAATTTTTCAAAACAGTGAAAAAAAAGATGGGATGGACACACATGTGTATAAAATGATGTTGAAATCAGATGTGGTCACTTTTGAAAAATGATAAATAATTGTATATTGCAAAATATATTAACAAAAAAATATGTAGACCACAGTGCAATTTGTGTAGATCATGCTCATATATATATTTTTAATTATTAATGTAAGATTAAATTATTGGGGTTGGACACGAGCCACTTATTAACTTCTTCAAATTTTTAAGGTCACATTGTTCATTGAATGCAAAATTTCACACATTAAATGACATTGGAATATTAAAAAAAATATATCATTGGGAAGTTAACATAATATTCTATGATTTTTTTTTACTGCAAGTCGAAATTCACATGGCATATATGCGTTTCGAGGGCTTTTATCGAGCACATGAGTAAAAAATCAGGTTCATCGCCAAATTTGGCCAAAAAGTGTTACCCACCTTTATGGAATCACCCATATTTAACTCTAACTCGTGTTATTCCTTAAATCATGGAGAAAAATCAAACCAAGGAAGGCGCCCCAAAATCTAGGGTTTAGTCTCATGGGTGACTTAGGAAGTGGATTTGGGTGGGGTTTGTCCCATTAGACTCATCAAAATTAGCTCTTGTAAAAAACCAAGCATAAAAGAAAATAAAGGTGTTGAGGACATATAATAGTGGAGATTTACACAGAAATTACTTCAAAGAATTCTATAAGAATTGTGGAATAATAACACAAAAGACTACATATACATCTCTAAAAAATGGAGTTGCAACAAATATGAAAAATACAATGATGTAGAAGAAAAGAGGTATGTCCAATGGTGCAAAGTTAAATTACATGAATTATGAGAAGAGGCAAGATACTACATACTACCTGTTAAATAGATCACAAAACTCCATGGTGCAAGGTTAAATTACATGAATTATGAGAAGAGGAAACAGATACTACATACTACCTGTTAAATAGATCACAAAACTCCACATGAAGCATGGGTTGAGAAAAATCTCTCTCTTAAACATCTCAAAGTTTTTTTTGTTGCGATTCTTATGTGTATGTTCCAAAAAAACAGAATAGGGATAAGTTGGATAATAAAGATTACAAATGTATTTATTAGTTATAAGGATGATATAAAAGGTTTTAAACTTTAGAACCCAGTAACTATGAATATAGTTTATATTCGGGATGTTGAATTTAGATATGTTGGAAATCGTTTGATTTGGCCTTTGTCAGCTTACCTAATCAGCTCGTGAAAATCGCCGATGCAAACTAAATTGAAACGTGCTATTCTCAAGTATATCCCCACTTTCTTTCTGTCTTGTGTTCTTGAATTTGGAGACTTTCTGGATAGCTTCCTAAAGAAAAGTCAGAGAGCAATACTTCGTTGGATTGGATTTCTATCGAAGGGATTTCTGAAACCCGGCCCAAAATCCTTTTCCTCGCCAAATTATCTCTACTGGTTATATTTTTATTTCACATGCGTTATTTTAATCCTTCCTATTTTTCATCTCTAGGTCATCTCCTTACGCACCTCCTCTTCTCCTTATATGGATCAGGATCATCGGATTGATTATTGGTTACCTCCTTTCTAATCAGGGTCGTCGGCTTGCTTATTGGTTACCTCCTTTCTAATCAGGATCGTTCGGCCTGTTTTCTGCTCACTTCGTGTCTCCTCCGTTCGATTCGGTTCCCCTGTAGTATCTGGATTATTCTTCACCGGCCCTGGATGACCAGATGGGTTGGTTGGATTCCCGCTTGCTGCTGGTTCCTAGACTCCCGGGCCCTTATTCTTTGAAGCTTGAGCATAGCAATTTGAGGTACGTTAAGTGACTCACCAGTTTCCCCTCCGCAAGTTAGGTCACACACTTTAAAAAATCGACGTGAAAGTGAAGAAGAAAGGAAAGGAATTTTACGACGTTACAACCTATTGGAGGAATGAAAGCTTTCTAGTTGGCTGGAGTGGCTGGACGGGATGACTGGCACCGGAGACTCAGAAATGGCACCGCGAACAACAAGGGGATACCAAGGTAGGTGGATGTGCCGGTGCTTCCATAACAGTGAAAATGAGAAGGTGGCTCCAGGCCATTAGAAGGAAGCTCCAAGGCCGCCCCTTTCAAAGCGGGCAAGAAGAGGATCCAAAACGCTCATAAAATGGGGTTATAGGGCATTATAAGGCCAATTACCAAAGAAAAGAAAAGTGATCCTCTATGAATGCATTCATGCAGTTAACAATGGCTTCAGTTCATGGCTTCTTTTATTGGATTCGTGCTGTGAGTGGCTTAACAACTCTTCCATGAATGGCTTTTGTGAATGGATTTCTATGTGCAGCAAACTGCTTACTGCACTAGCAATTCAGTCAATTCAGTTGCACTAGCAATTCAGTTATGTAATGTTCTGTTTTTTATAAAAAGAGAATAACTGAGGACTGATAGCACTAGGAGTAGAAAGGTACATCAATTCAGTATTATTAAGTCATTAGTGTAGAAAAAAGGCCATCAGAGTTCATATCCTAAAGCATGCGGAGCAGGCCTTGTTTAGTCAATGTTAAAGTCAAAATCAAATTAGAATTGCATGCATGAAAAAGTGAAGCATAAACCCTAAAAATGACATGCAAACCCTAAAAACATATGAAGATCTATTTAAGAAGGGTTATAGGACTAAAGGAAACATCTATTGTTATTGTTGATTGATTTCAGAGTTTCGAGCAGCAGCACAACATGCAGCCGCAACAGTTGGGGTTGAAGACGATGTCTTCAGCTAATGAGGGTTCAGCAGTGAGATATCTACCCTAGTCTCCTATTGGGATAGATCATCCAGGTTTATCCATAGCATTCATCATATATTTCAGTATTTAGAGCTCCAACACATTTCAAAGGTTTATTGAAAGATCCACGTTTGCAGCCGGAAGTAGTAGAAAACCACAGAAGGATTCGTTGGGACCACAAAACCCAGTCTTTCCTCCACATGTCACCTTCCTCTTTCTGAGCAGGCCTATCCTACAACATACAATGATTATCAACCATCAGTTTGCTCATCTGGAGCAGCTATCAGCAAACAGAGAGCTTGAAGGGCGTGAGCAGCAGAACTACAGATCAATTCGCTAGGGCACTTAGAGGCTTCCAAATCTATGCATGTGTCAATCTATCTCTCCGGCATCATCAGGCGGACAAAATCACAAAGTTTCAGCCCGAATGGACCTCTCCTCCTACGAAAACGCCACCTTCAGTCTGGAGGGTTTTTACGGCACTGTGGGGTAGTAACAACGGAGGAAAAGAGCATTATTAGACCACCCATTCGGATCCTTATGCATGCAACTATCTCTGGAGTCATTATTAGCCAGAATATTAGTGGTAAGTGTTAATTTCTCTCTGCAAAACCCTAACCCTAATTCAACTATATTTTAGGGAATTTTTGCATGGCGAGTTTGCATGCACAGTTATTTTGCAAATTTGTATGAGATTAAGTGTGCGAGTCAGCACTATCATATAACATTAGAGAATATCAGTATTTGGGATATTACAATGGTATCAGAGCATGTTCCTTTTTAGCTATGGGCATGCAAAATTGTAAATGAATTATGAAGACCCATACAACATTACTTACCGGAGACAGAGGTTTAGAAACAATGATAGAGGAGAAGAGGAATTGGGGGAGAGATAGTATCAGTTTAGAAAGGGAAAAGAAACAATGGCTGATGATGATAAAACAACTTTAAATTGTCTCATGTCAGCCATAAAAGAACTCACTACTGAGCAAAAATAAATGATGAGTACCTTTAGGCAAATGACAGAGAAAAATAGGCCCACCCCACACAGTCCCTTGTTTCCCAATAGTGATAGAGTATCCACCAATAGTAGTGGGGAGCACTTACATACCAACATGTAGAGCCATCTCCATATATACAACAAGCCTTCTCGACCTACCATGCCTCAATTCTTAGATAGTCCAGCTGCAGTGCCTCTAGCACAAGTAGAACCAGAAGAATCCATGAGTGCCTATCTGAGAGAGTATAGAGCTTTAGGAGATGAATTCCATTCAGCCATGACCTTCATTGACTTTTGCCACTTTAAAACTAAGAACAAACCCAGAGCTTACAATAGGCCCACCACCCTAGCAGATTCCATCAGTCGGAATAGAGATTTACAGAGGTTAGCAGTATTTCAACACTTGCCTTGATATCAAGAGTATCTAGCCTTGGGTGATGAGGTATGTGCAGCTATCACGTCCCCATGCCTCCGACTGGCGAGGAGGACGCAACTCAAGGTTTCAACACCCGGGCTAAAATCCCATGAACATGTGAATTCATAAAATGACATGCTGATATGCTGAAATAAAATGCATTGAAGTAGAAAATGCATATATGCAATTGTTTATCATAACAGCGGAAGAAACATTCATTCATACAAGCATTCATTCAACAAGTTCAACATGATTATTAATAGAAAATATAGTTGCAGAAGTAAAAATGGACAAGATCACTTATCTTAAGATGAATTCGTTCAGCAACTAGCTACGTCACTGCAACGTTCCACCCAACCATAGGCCAGCGTGCTCCTTAATCTCTCAGCAACGCTGCCACCCCCGAGCTAGGTATGATTCTCCAAGGAATAAGGGAAAAATAGGATTACACGTAGCCAAGGATACCCAAAACACACAGCCAAGCCAACAGAGTTGGGTTTATCAGGCCATTAAGGAGCTGGAGAATGCAAATTGCTAAGCTTGTGAGCTCATTACAAAGCCAAGAACACCTACACCAGAACTAGCCTGACCTCTAAGACACCCAAACACACCCAACACAAGGAATCAGTCCCTTCTCTACTACACAGTCCCTCAGGTCCTGCATTCCCTTCCAGTGCTATTCAGGGGTGATGGAGAAGAAGGCCAGCCCTCTAGCTCTGTCTGTGTGGTTTCCAGCCACCAGGTTTATTAAGAAAATCTAAGCCAACATCCCTGCTCCTCTCACAGTTTGAAGACCAACCATTGCACTCTGGCAATTAATTTAACTGTCACAGCTTAAACAGGAAAAACGACTTCAAACCATCTACAGCAGTCCCCAAACGTAATAGCAAACACAACTCACGACGTGGGGGAACAAAGGCCCATTTTGCACAACCGAAACTGCTGGGGAAAACGTACGCAGACCATACTGGGGACGAATTTTATAGTCTCCCCACCGATGCATGAACAATCACAATACTGAACCCACAATTCAGCCCGTGAGTAAAGGACGGAGCCACACCATTCTCAAATCCGTGGAGGATAATCAGCGTGGGTGAAACCAGGAAAATTCTTGTGCATGAAAACCATGAGTAGACAATTGGAAGTGTGTGAAGGTGAACAGCTACCGGGAGGACATGAAATTGCTGTGCTTGGGTGTTTAGCAACTCATGGACTGGAAGAAGTGTCTGCGTGAGGGGATGAATAGCAAAATCGTGGGTAGAGTGTGCGTGTGGGTGAGGACTGACAGTCCTGCCACCCCACTCCCAAAGATCATAACTGCCTCAACCACCAACATCATTTCTTCAATGAAAGCGGTTGGGTAAAGCAAGGAAAAGAAGACACAAGGGTATTTTTCTCTCATTGGCCAAGGTTTGACTAATTTCTCCCACACCCTTATCCTTGTGAAAATCATGCCCCTTTCGATTTAGTTTCCGCGATTGTAGCTGGTCGGGTTCATTTAATTAATTATAGATGCATATTTACATGATGACAACATAATATATGCCGCATGCCCTGATATACCATCGGTGACAATTTAAATCCAAAACATAGCATAACCGATCAATGGTGGGGCCTTGGCCTTTAGCTCCACACTGTGATCATTTACAATATATACATCATATACATCTAATGAAATGGGGTCAAAACCGGGGCATTACAGCAGCATTTTCCTTTCAAGATTATTACACCATCAAGTTCGGGAGCCAACCCAAGGATTTGGATGAGGATCTCCTTAAAGGCAGAGTTGGGGGAGTGAAGAAAGATGAGCATGAAGTACAGGTTGTTGGTGAGCTTGATTTGGAGTTAACAATACATGATGAGGATGTGCATGAGGAGATAGCATTAGAGCCATCTTGTGAGTCTAGTAACACCAACACATTCGCTAGTCAGATTTTGGTCAATCCGTATGATGAGTTGGAGTTGGTATACTCTTCATCACCTACATCAGGAGTCCATGTAGTCATGACAGACGAAATACATGTGGTGCAAGGCAATGAGCACAATAGTCGAGACATTAGGCAGTCACACATGGAGGTTAGGGAGAGTTTATACATGCATGAGATAGAGCTTCCAGATGATAGCCACCGAAAGAATATTGAACGTGTTAAAGAAAGCATTCTAGCAATGAAAGAGAGGACCAAGATACTCCAAGACACCATAGTACAACGAGATGTTGAGATTACAGTTCTTCGAGTTGTATGTAGCAAGTCAGCGGTCAGGCTTTCTAGTATTGAAAAATAGTTGGATTCCTTGATGGGGAAGCAGAAGAAACATACTATTGCATTTCAAAGCAGTCCTCTTCAGGAGAACATAGACAAGACTTGAAGTAGCTTGAGTCCACATTTGCATAATGGCAGATGGTTTTTACAAGTTGACCAGGATCGAGAAATTGGGCAGCAGTATATGAGCATTCCAGTTGAAATCAGAATGGCAGAATGTCAGCTTGGTAGGATTACTCCTTGTGATGGCGCTTACGGACAAGGTCCTTTTTGGGGATTGGATAAGAGAGAGATTAAAAGTTGGTGTCCTATTGAGTGGGCGATTCTTAGGAAGACATTGCTAGCCAAGGGTATCATCCCACAAGAGCCTTGGGATATTTGGGATGAAAGATGCACAAGTTTGCATTGGGATCCAGGTGGGAGACCTTATGAGGGATGGATACAATGTTTACTGATGGGGTTACTTGGGAGTCTTTAGGATGCTCCTTGTGTCAATACTACGCAGGATAGTGGTGGATGCATTTTGACCTATGCAATTCTCAAATTGATCTGGGACCCCGGGATTACAGTGACTGGTAGTTTAGTGATTGCTAGAGGATGCTTTCATGAGGTCTCTTGTGATGGTACCTTGTTTACACTGTGGTTATTTACTCTAATTATAGGAGGCTTCCATGGGATATCTTGTGATGGTACCGTGCAGTGTAGTGCTTTGAGCAGAGGGTACTACAGATCTCCTAGAATAATTTGGGACCTTGGGATCATCCCTAGATTCAGTTGGTTCAGTTTGATTGATTGTAGAGTTGCGTTGGCATTGCTTGAGGACAAGCAATCTTTGGCGAGGGAGGACTGTAATGTTCTGTTTTTTATAAAAAGAGAATAACTAAGGACTGGTAGCACTAGGAGCATAAAGGTCCATTAATTCAGTATTATTAAGTCATCAGTGTAGAAAGAAGGCCATCAGAGTTCATATCCTAAAGCATGCGGAGCATGCAGGCCTTGTTTAGTCAGTGTTAAATTCAACATCAAATTAGAATTGCATGCATACAAAAGTGAAGCATAAACCCTAAAAGTGACATGCAAACCCTAAAAGCATATGAAGATCTATTTAAGAAGGGTTATAGGACTAAAGGAAACATCTATTGTTATTGTTGATTGATTTTGGAGTTTCGAGCAACAGCACAGCATGCAGTCGCGACAGTTAGGGTTGAAGATGGTGTCTTCAGCTAACAAGGGTTTGACAGTGAGATATCTTCCCTAGTCTCCTATTGGGATAGATCATCCAGTTTTATCCATAGCATTCATCATATATTTCAGTATTTAGAGCTCCAACACATTTCGAAGGCTTATTGGCAGATCCACGTTTGCAGCCGGAAGGAGCAGGGAAATCACAAAAGGATTCGCTAGGACCACAAATCCCAGTATTTCCTCTACATGTCACATTCCTCTTTTTGAGTATACCTATCCTATAGCATACAGTGATTATTAGCCATCAATTTGCTCATCTGGAGCAGCTATCAGCAAACAAAGAGCTTGGGGGGTGTGAGCAGCAGAACCACAGATCAATTCTCTAGGGCACTTAGAGGATGCCAAATCTCTGCATGTGTTAGTCTATCTCTCTGGAATCATCAGGCAGACAAGATCACAAAGTTTCAGCCCGAATGGACCTCTCCTCCTATAAAAACGTCACCTTTAGTCTGGAGGGTTTTTACGGTACTACGGGGCGGTAACACCGGAGGAAAAGAGCATTATTAGACCACCCATTCGGATCCTTATGCATGCAGGTATCTCTGGAGTCATTATTATCCAGAATATCAGTGGTAATTGTTAATTTCTCTCTGCAAAACCCTAACCCTAATTCAACTATATTTTAGGGCATTTTTGCATGGCGAGTTTTCATGCACAGTTATTTTGCAAATTTGTATGAGATTGAGCGTGTGAGTCAGCACTATCATAGAACATTAGAGAATATCAGTATTTGGGATATTACAAGTTACATACAGACAGAACCCATACCGACTGTGTGAGTGAGGTAGGTGCAACAAAGGGAAAGATTTGAACCAATCAATGGATGGAGAGAAAGGAGTTAAAGTAGACCCATTATGTTCAAGCCTATCCACCTCTTATAGACTCTCATCCCTCCATCCTTGGACCTAATATGAGTATCTCTTATAAACTATGAATTCACTTCCATACATACTGCTCCTCCCAAACAAGAAGTCCAACCAATAAATAAAACCAAGACAATAGAGTTTGAGTTGGAGGGTGAAGAAGTTGACTGAACAAAAAAAAGATGAACCAAAAGAGGAAGAACATCAAGTTCTATCCTTAAGGAGATCAATTCGTGAAATAAGAAAATCTGAAAAAGTATATCTCATCTAATTTCCACTCTAATTTAATTGTATTTATTGATGATGATGATCCTAGATCTATTAAGGAGGTATTGGAATCAAAGGATATTAAAATTTAGAATAACGCCACGAATAAAATTACTAGTTGGATAAAAATAAGACTTGGGATTTACTTGATTTTTCCAATAAAAGAAAACTTATTGGTGGAAAATGAGTGCTTAAGAAGAACTTGAATGTAGCAGGTAAGGTGGAGAATTAAAAATCTCACCTAGTAGCTAAAGGATATTCATAGGGGGGGGGATTTGATTTTGGTGAGGTTTTTTTCTTGTTACTAGATTAACTTTTAATAGATTTATTTTGTCTCATGTTGTGTATTTTGATCTTGAAGTAGATCAGATAGATAGGAAGATAACATTTTTGTATGGTGATTTCAAAAATGGAATCTACACGAAAGCTAGATGTTTTGCATTGAAGGGAAAAAAAGAGATGGTCTTCAAGTTGAAGAAGTTCTTATATGGATTAAAACAATCACCAAGAATATGGTATCAAAGGTTTGATACTTATATATTGGGGAATGGTTTCTCAAGAAGCAAAGTTGATCACTATGTGTATTCTAAGCAAGCTGGTGATGATTTTCTTTATGTGGTCTTATATGTTGATGATATGTTGTTGATTGAAAACAACAAGGAAATTATCAAGTATGTTGAAGCTCAATTGTCTTCTAAGTTTGATATGAAATATCTTAGTGTTGCAAATTTTATTTTAAGCATGGAAATTAGAAGAGAACGAACCGATAGAAGACCTTGGTTAACTCAAAGGAAATATGTTTAGAGAGTATTGCGCCAGAGGTTTAATATGTAGAAATATAAACCAATAAAGGTCTCTATTTTTGCAAGTGCAAATTTATATGTGTATGAGTGTCCCAAAACTTAGAAGAGGTAGAAGACATGTCATGTGTTCTCTATGCTAGTGTTGTTCAAAGTTTGATGTATGTTATGGTTTGTACTAGACCATACATTGTCCATGCAGTGGGATTTTTGAGCAGGTATATATTAAAAATAGGGAAGGAACATTGGATAGCAATAAAGTGGGTATTCAAATATGCGTGGCACTTCATATTAGGCAATATATTAGCAAGAAACGCCTAGACATTATAGCCTTCCTAGACATCACAAGGAGATAGATATAATTTGCTAGGTTGATTGAGAATAGGATGGAAATCTTGACCACGAAAGATCTACACGATTGTAATTTATTTGGTGGAGCAATTAGTTGGATGAGTAAGAGGTAGGTTTTAGTTGCATTGTCAACTACATAAAAAAATGCATGGTATCCACTCATGGAAGTAAGGAATCCATATGGTTGCAAATATTGTGTTCAAGTATTTTTTTGTTCAGGAAGCAATGACAATAGGTTGTGACGGCTCAAGTGCAATTATACTAGCAAAGAATCTTGCTTATCATTCTAATACAAAGCATATTGATGTTCAGTACCTTTTTGTTAGAGACATGGCTAAGTAGAACAAATTATTGTTGGAGAAGGTTGATACTGAGAAGAATGTTGCAGATTCATTACCAAAGTTTGTTAATACTGAAAAATTATCTTGGTGTAGAGAATCAATGAGCATGGTTTTGTTGGAATATATTAAACCCACTCATAACTTAGGATAAAATAATTAATCATTATTTGATTAATTATGCACCCACTAGCTTAATTAGTTGGAATCCACTTGCACCTTAAAGTCAATACATGCCATCTATATCCTAGGAATGTTTTATTTCTAATTATGGGTTGATCTTGATGACCTTTTGACCATCCAGAATTAGTATACAACACTTTATAGCAGATTCTGTTTTATTCTGTTTTTTTTGTTTTTTTTTGTTTTTCGATGGATAAGGTAAAGCTAGTCAAACTAAGAAACTGGGTGCTTTTGTTTCCAACCCATCCTTCATGACTTTTCCTCCATTTTCTAGGATTAGCATGTTTTTTCCATCTCCTTGACAACTCACTCATGATTTTTCCAACTTGTGAGGTCCTTGATAGATTTGGGAAGTGCTTTAGCCAGCTATGAGGGTTTGCTATCTTTTGGTAAGTCAACCTTTTTGAGCTTTATGAGTTTTCTCCATACAACTCAATTTTCCTATGAGGGATGCACTATTTATGTACACTATTCTTCATCATTATTCAATGGAAGGATACACACCAATATTCATCTCTTCATTCATGTGATTCAATCTCTTTTCTTCTCTCTATTTTTCCTGTGTATGCTTGTGAGAATTCTTAGTAGCAAGATCTATTTCCTGTGCTTCTTCTTAGCATCATTTCTCATAGCATTGATCTATTGTTTCTACAGGTTTCCCTTAGCAACGGATTTCATGAATGGTTCCCATTTAATCTTATGTTTCAAGGAATACAACAACAAGAGAATGTTGGACATGTTTTGTGATTTTTGTAGATTCATGAAGAAAGGGGGGTCTAAGGGCACATTGATCTTCCCTCTTGGTCAAGGGTGTGCAAGGATCCAATGTCCCCAAAATAAAAAAAATTGGGTCCATTTTTTTGTCCATTTTGAGTTGTTTCTAGCCCTTGGTTTTGTGGCCCATTGTAAACTAATTATGATCAAAGAATTGGAGTTGTAATCTAATTTGGGTTAGTGTATTAAGGTTTTGGATGATATAATATTATATTATAAACATAAAATATAATATAATGAGATACAGAGTGGAAAACTCTCAAGAATGCTACTTTTCCCGGTTTTGGGTTTTCAAGATAAATCTAAGTATAATGTGCATGTGAGCCATTCTTAATTGTTGTGTTTTATATTTTGTTTGGTAAAGTTTTTTTACACAAGTTTATCAAGATTCTTTAAATTTTTCCTCCAATAATCTATCTTTCATTATGGTTGCATTATCATCATATAATTCATTTGTTTGGTCCTTCCTCATATGATCTTATCTCATGTGTGAGTAGAGGTGATATGATTCTTTGTATCAATACAACAATGAACCATTGCACTAGGATCTCGATTTCAATTGTGTAAGGGATTTGATTGAGAAAATATTTGAACCTTTATCGTAATATCTAATTGATTCCCCTAACATTTGTTTTATTTCTTTCGGGCTTTGTGTTTCCATATGTTTGACATCATGGTTCTTGAAAAATTGTAAGAATGCCTATTTGATTTCAATTTTTATTTTGGTATGATTTTCTATATAGTTCATCAACCAAGTGAGATCCTTTCTTCTCGATGCTCCAACAAATTGTGTCATTTGTTGTCTTATCAGTTACTTCCATGGTGTCCCAAATATTTTCACATAAAAATATGCATCTCACTCATAGAGAGGGAGTTGTCCAACATTGTTGTGAGGCATGTTTGAAAAATTAATAAAATTTAATGGAGATGGTGGTGGTAAAGGCGGTTAATTATGGTTCAACAAAGTTGGATGGGTTGACTAGGTTAATTGAGTTGACTATACTGGTTAGGTTGACTAAGTTGATTCAGTTGGATATTTGACAACTATTTCTTGACTAGGGTTTTCTTTATTTTTGACAAAAAATATTGTTTCTCAATTTCATCTGTCTAACACTAATGATATCTATGCTCGAGGGGATCGTTCATTCTCAATTGTGCCTGTTCAATGCACCTCTCACTCACTAGTGTTTGACTTTATGTGGATACTAATTTCGGCAAGGGGGGGTAGTCACTATTTTAGGAATGATACTTATTCAATTTCCTTCTCTTTTAGATATTTGGATCCAAATATTGTCAATACCTTGTTGATTGTCATCTATTCAACTCCATACTGAGGAAGTGCTAGGTTCAATATGTAAATGGTGCATTGGGACTTCATTGACTATGAGGTTTTATTGTGATGTATTTACTCTGGGAGGTAGCATCGGTCATGAATCATCGACTTCCATTTCATATTCATTATTTAATATGTTTAGGGGGGCATAGGCTTGTTTCTAAAATATTTAGGTCTTTCTCCAAGATAGGAACTATCATGGTTGTTTTCTCATCCACATCCAGTCGATCATCTCTTGAATCAAACAGGGTTATCTCTTTGTTGACCCATCGTTCCTCTTGAATGGAAGTTTTCAAAATTGTTGTAGTTACTTCCTCTTCCACACTTGGTCAATCTACATAATAAGACTCGAGTAGGGTTAGTATACTATCAACCTGTCTCTCTATTTCTTCTTTTTATGCTCTTAGTCAATGTGGTTTTGCAGCCTCCTGAAGTTTTGTTCTCTTTTTTATAACTTATGTCTCTTTCTATTTTTTGTAAATCAATTGAAGGTTTGTATCCTTCCATTCTTCTTATTATTATTCTCTTTCACTCTTGTCAAGTGTATATTCTCTTTCGATCAATAATTGTGTTTTTCCTCTTTTAGGCGTCCTTACTTTGTGTATTCCCCTTCCTCCTTTAATGCAAGTTGACTAGGGATTTTCTTCCTCGATGCATCTGACAGATGTTCCACCCCCCCATCATTGACCCCAAATTTACTCTTAATCAACAATGGTGGGCATGGTAGTGATTTTCCCATAAAATATTTCCACTCTTCTTGCTTTTTCTTTCATTCAGTGGTGAGAGGGGTATCTATTGAAGGTCGCACTTCTATAATATGTTTGATGCCCTTGTTGATGAGAAATTTATGCAAGAATGTATACATCTTACAAAGAAAGTTATCATGCAAATCATCATAGAGTCTTCTCTTTACACCATCTACATATGTTCACTTTTCAATCACTTGCTCATCACAAAACTAGTCAACAATCTATTTCACCCACTCGGATAGGCTTGTTTAGCCCTTGTTAATTAGATTCAACAAAAACTTCTTATCCTCAACACTATTGTTCATGTGCAATTTTATCATTCAATTTTTTTATCTCCACTGGGATTAAATCCAATAATATTTCATGGGTTTTTAAAAAAATGTGATCTAGCCTATGCAATTGATAGTTGAATTATTTTAGTATAATTTTCAAGCTTCTTGTACCACCACTAATGAAACTCCTTTTCACTCAATGTATTTGCATGCATGTGCTATCTTACAATCTCGTATCATGTACTATTGGCAATGGAACCTATGTTGTAATCTAAGGGATTGCATAGTAAACAGTTACCAATAGTGCACATATCCAAGTATATTACACAACAAAGTATTATACAAGCAAGCATACATAGAGAGAGGGAAGAGAGATAAAAGTAGTAGTGGAACGAGCAAGAAGTAGTTTTTATTATATGATCAATCTGATAATTACTTTACATCATATATATTAGGATTTATAATCCTCCCTTGTCTGAACTTGTCTATTATATTATATTTTCCTAACTTAGGAGTCATTTAGTTATTATTGTGTCCACTAGTACCATTGGGTCCACTTGGTCTAATGGAGCCACATGTACCAGTCACTAGAGTGTGGGGAACACAGATTAAGGATAACTGCAATTGATTTCACATGTATGCATCATTTTATGCACCTCCTAGACTAATCGCTATACTTTAGGAGCCATTGGGAGTGCCAACACCAACTTTCTTCAGTTGTTTGCAGTTGGTGACTAGTTATGCTTCAGTTACATTCAGTTAGATGTCCTCATTAGAGAAAATTTCAATTTAAAATGGGCCATCCAAAAATAACACAAATTCCATGTCATCGTTTATTAACCAATCAAAATGCTTTAAAATTAAACAAGGGAGCACCTCTTAAACAATTTTTTAATATAAATTTGGGGATAGGTATCATAAAAAAAACTACTTTTTTTGTTCGTATTTTAGACATATCTCCCTGTGTGTTTACTCAAATTTTGATCGGGAGAGCTCATTGGATGTGGAATTAAATTCCACATCCAATGATTATGCACTCAACATACTTTTGACAGGCGCCGCTACCCCAAAAACAAGAAATACCTGAAAAAACGTGATGATGATGTCATCACATTTTTTGGGTATTTATTATTTTTGGGGTAGTGGGGCCCATCAAAAGTATGCCAAGTGGGTACTCGTTTGATGCATAATTTAATTCTGCATCCAACAAGCTTTTCCGATCGAAATTTGAGTAAAAACACAGGGAGATAAGTCAAAAATACGAACAAAAAAGTAGTTTTTTCTTTTCTTTCTCCAAAATTAATAAATATTATTTTATTAATTTAGCTATTATTTTATTATTTTCCTTACGAGACCCATTTAGCGACAGTATTTCATAGCTTCATGTGGATAGGCGCCTATTCTGTAACAAACTTAAATAATAACAACAAACAATATATATATATATATANTCTTTCCAATTTATATATATATGGCACTCACTTTGTAATCTTTCATCATCATTCATCTTTAATATTTATTTTATATTTCAATATGGAATTATTTTCCATTGGTCGATTATTCAATTAAGCAATCATTGAGAATATCCGGATACAGATATTATATTGGTATCAGAGCCAACCCTTCCTAGGGCTTTTGCTGATCTTCGACTTGTGGCCAAAATGTTCAAGGTTTCCTTGAATTTAGGTCTTTGACCTCATAGTGACTTTTAGCCATCCATCTTCATATTTTCTCTGGTAAAACTTGGTTTTTGACCAAAAATTGGCCTTTGGAGATTTGAATTCCATTGAAGAAGTATTAATTCCACTCCAAATATGAAGCAAGAACGAGAGGGAAAAATGAAGAATAAAAAAAATTATCAATAAAGAAATAAAAGGGGAAAAGTTAAAAAACAAAGTGAAATAACCCATGGTTTTACAAAATAGCACATGGTTTACTTACAATATTTAAATTATAAACGAGTTTTATAAAATATGCTTTGAGGACAAAGCATCATGAACCGGAAGGCAATGTAACAAACTTAAATAATAACAACAAACAAACAATATATATATATATATATATATATATATTAAATATCAATATTAATTATTAATATTAATATATATTGATATTAATAATTAATAATTAATAAATGATTATTAGTAAACTATTCTAAAATGGCGCATCCTTTCATGGATGGTATCCAAAGTGTCTTTCTAATTTATATATATATGGCACTCACTTTGTAATCTTTCATCATCATTTATATTTAATATTTATTTTATATTTCAATATGGAATTATTTTCTATTGGTTGATTATTTAATTGAGTAATCATTGAAAATATCCAGATACAGATATTACATATCATTGAGTAAACAATTTTTTAATATAAATTTGGGGATAGGTATCATAAAAAAAACTACTTTTTTTGTTCGTATTTTCGACATATCTCCCTGTATGTTTACTCAAATTTTGATCGGGAGAGCTCATTGGATGTAGAATTAAATTCCTCATCCAACGATTACCCACTCGGCATACTTTTGACAGGCCCCACTACTCCAAAAACAAGAAATACCTGAAAAAATGTGATGATGATGTCATCATCATGTTTTTTTAGGTATTTCTTGTTTTTGGGGTAGCGAGGCCCATCAAAAGTATGCCGAGTGGGTACTCGTTTGATGCATAATTTAAATCCACATCCAACAAACTTTCTCGATCAAAATTTGAGTAAAAACATAGGGAGATATGTCGAAAATACGAACAAAAAAATAGTTTTTTATTTTCTTCCTCCAAAATTAATAAATATTATTTTATTATTTTTACTCTTATTTTTCTTAGGAGACCCATTTAGCGAGAGTGTTTCATAGATTCATGTGGATAGGCGCCTATTATCACCTACTTCTCACATACCACCTTAGTTAGACTAGTTTAGCTGATTATTATTGATTGAGAGACTGGATTAGACAGCTGGAGCTTAGCTAGTTATCTCTGATAGTGGTTTAGACACTTTTAGTTAGTGATGCAGACATATTGAGTTGGTGGGTTCAAATACTATCAACATAATTCAAATTCCATTATTTGTAACACTGTTGTATACTGTTGGGATTAATGAAGTTTATACTATAATTATACTGAGCAATAATTGTATGTTTCCTGTGAGATTTGTTTTGTTCAGTGTGTATTATTCATTCCTTTAAACTGCATAATAATTAAATCTAATTGCACTCATTTCTAGGAGATATAATGGCACAATAATTATAATATGTTATCATATCCTCCTCAGGAAATATTCAAGTATGCCTACTCTCCATTGTACACCAGAAGTAGTTTGGTTTTCACATAAGTCCCTCAAAGAGTGCCTTGCTCCCTCTGAATTCATTCATAGTGGCGGTGCGGGCGTGACAAACCCTGAGAAATTGCACATGTCGAGAAGGAAGTATTGATTTTGACATAGTGCGAATTGTTTTTGGTTTTGCAGTAATATTTTGTAGGTACAACTTCATATGGATTTGATATTATTAGTTCATCTTCTTACTCCATCCACAAGATATTCAGAATGGAAATTGAAGATGATTTTCTCTCTAAAGGGATGAGATCTCTATGAGGTATCTATGAGGTATCTATCGGGCTTGGTAAAGAGTCTTATGAAGATGAGAATCAATGGCTAAATGGTGGTGATAGAGCTTTTGGAACAATATTTATGGCTTTTTCTCCAAGCTTTTGATAGCTTATTGATTCTGTTGAATACCCAAATGATCTCTAGACAGAATTGGATAGAACCTTTGGAAAGAAAAATGAGGATCATTGTAGCAATTTGGAGAGCACACCCAACAACACAAGAGTTATTTATTCAAAAGTATCGGCCTCTATTCTCTTTGATGAAGTTGTTCAAGATGAAGAAGAAGCATAATATTCCACACAATCAATTCGAATTGAAGAAAGTCTCCTTGGAGTGACTCATTCTCCTGCTGCTCTAGAAGTTTATGAGATCTTTGATATCTCATCTTCTCATATGCCTGATCCAGAAGAATACATTTGAATCCTTGTTATTGAATAAAAACTCTCCTTCCATTCTATGCAAAAATTCTCCAATGATTCTTCTATTTTAAATTTTGTGCATAGTTTACCGATGATTGTTTCAGAAAATGAAGAGGAATTTGATTTCTCTATCTCTAATGATGTTTCTGGTGCGTAGATATGTAATTATTTGGATATTTTGGAAATAATATCATATTTTAGGAGTGATCCATTCACTCTCATTTATCTAGATCTTCCAGCAAATTCCTACTTGATTGCATGCACCAACACTCAGAGTTTTGAAGAAGAGGAAACTTGTGCATCTACCATCTCGATAGAGCACTTGGATTTGTTCCAAACTCTTATATATGATATGAACTTATTTGGATCTGGTATGATCTTATTTGGTTCAATTTTTAAGGTTCAAGAGCCTACATTAATACTTGTAGTTGTTCTCATCAATTTTGGTGTGATGAATCAAGTCTCTTTCAAAATTGTTGCTGGTGATTTGATGTCAATTTTCTCTCATGACTTTTCTGATATTATATTTTGTAAATATTTGTATATTTTGGAAGTAATATCAGGCCTTAGTAGTGATCCATTCACTCTCTTTGATCTTGAGCTTCCAGCAAATTCCTACATGATTACATGCACCAATATTCAAAATTTTGTTGAAAAAGGAGAAGACTGTGCATCTACCATTTCAGTGGAGCACTTGGAACCATTGTTCCAAACTCTTGGATCTAATATGAACTTGTTTGGATCTGATATGATCTTATTTGGTTCAATTTTTAAGTTTCAAGAGCCTTTAGTCATGCTTGTAGCTGTTATCATCAATCTTGGTCTAAAAAATCAAGCACCGCAATTCTCCTTCGAAATTGTTGCTGGCGATTTGATGTCAGTATTATTTTATGAATTTACTACATGATTTCATGCACCAATACTGAAAGTTTTGAAGAAGGAGAAAAGTTTGCATCTACCATCTCAACGCGACACACTCTTGGATCTGATATGAACTTATATGGATTTGATATGATCTTATTTGGATGTTATATGATCTTATTTTGTTCTAGTTTTAAGTTCCAAGAGCTTCCAGTAATGCTTGTAGATATTCTCATCAATTTTGGTGTGAAAAATCAAGTACTGCAAGTCTCTTTCAAACTTTTTGTTGGGTATTTCATTCAACCAACTCAACTATTAGTCAAATATACTCCCTAATCAACTTAATCAATTAGGATACTCCAACCATTCTTAAGAACTATGAACAACCATATAAATGTGGAGATATTCATTCAAATGATTTAAAAGGAATCTCATGTGGACACAAGTGGATAGAAAAACCATTCACAAACATTTTCCAAGATGAATATTATAAGTTATTCTTCGATATTTATCGTGATACCAATTTAGGATCATATAAGCTTTGTCACCCCAACCTTTTCCTATTCATGTTTAAACAAGAGAAAGCTGCAAAACAAAGAGTCCCTACCATGATGTGTTTAGTTAAAAATTTAAGGATGGTGAAGAATGGGACTCTCTAGAAAGATACTTTCCATGGAACTACTCCAAGCACTATACATCAAACAAATTTTGTAGCAACACATGCTTTTATTGCAGGTATTTATCGGTATTTCCAAACATGTTTTGTTTGTTGTGGAAAAAATAGTTGTGATATTTAAATTGTATTGGAATGTTTTTTACTTGCTATAAAGTTGTTTCTTATGTTATTGTTTTCCTGTGATATTTATTTGATTGTAACAATATCTTCATATTGCTTTGATTAAAATGAGATAGTATAAACATTTTTAAAAAAGAGGATATCTACATTTGTTGGGGTCATGCTTCATCCTTGAAATTTAAAATAAGGTTTTTGTTTCTCATAGCATTCTCCAGACCCAACACATCCCACTCTATTATAGATTTGCTACACAAGAAAATGCTTATAAGATTTAATGTGCCATAAAGCAACAAACAACCTCCATTTTGATATCCATCCAATTTACATTGCATATCAAACAAGGAGAATTTTCTAATGTATGTATATCCTAATCTTATGATGACAACAACATCATGAATTCCACCTCCTTAGCTTGCTTCAACTCACAATAGATTATTTGACACCATGTTGGCTGCAAACATACATTTCCGAAGTATTTGATTAGATAGCGTGAAGGATATTATTTTATTCTTATGTCTAAAAACAACATCTAACCTACATGGCATTGAAGGACATGTCCTTGGGAAAATCATATCCCTTGCATAACATTAAAATCTA
Organism: Pseudotsuga menziesii; assembly: GCA_001517045.1. NCBI lineage: Eukaryota > Viridiplantae > Streptophyta > Pinopsida > Pinales > Pinaceae > Pseudotsuga > Pseudotsuga menziesii. Next base: position 37,934 of record LPNX010966063.1, read on the forward strand.
TGTCCTTTCCCAGCGTTGCACAGGACCATGTGGTTGACCTTGTCTTACCAATTTTATTTATAGGGCCTGATGCTCAAGACTCGAGAGTACAATTGTTTAGGTGAACTTGTAACACTAACATGGAAAAATTGAGAAGATAACAACAATTAATGTAGATCTTTGGAGAGTATTTTTTGTTAAAAATATCCAAACACACTGCAATATTTGAAAGAATGATGAAAGAAACATATATTATTTAAATATACCATGTGCTTGATGATAGGCAACACAATGAATGGCATTTGATGTATGCCTAACATGTCAGGGAATTGGAGTTTTACTAAATTTTGTTCTGAGTTTTATTCTGAGCTTAAGATACATAAAACCTAATTTCATTCTTAACCTTTATTATACATATAATAGCTTTGGAATATCAATTAATGTCTTCCCAACATGTCAGTGAATTGGATTTTTACTAAATTTTATTCTGAAATTTATGATACATAAAAACCAACTTCATTCTTTATATTTATATATGAGCCTCCAGAGTGGTGGAAATGGGACATATGGAATATCAATTGTCCACTAAAGAGAAAAAATTTCATGTGGCTCACATTAGCCGACAAAGTCCCAACTTGGGACAACCTTGTCAGAAGATTCAGGACTAGACCAAGAAGGTGTGCCTTATGTCCTTCTAATGGGGATATTATCAATCACATGTTCATTCGATGCTCCTATTTTATAGAAATGTGGAGATATGGCAGACAGGTAACAAGTATAAAATTCATCTGGGATGGTGATGATATTGGAAAATATTTCCACATATGGATTGACAACCCAGTATATGATTCTTACAGATCCCTCTCAGTCCTTATGATATGGGGAGCTTGGATTTCCATGAATTTGATGATCTTTCTGAATATTTTCATACCCCTTGCATAACATTAAAATCTATGTCCCTTGCATAACATTAAATTCTATGTCCTTTGACAACATTACGCGGGACCATGTAGTTGACCTTGTCTTTACAAGTTTATTTATATCCCTAATGCTCAACACTCAAGAGTACAATTGTTCTGGTGAACTTGTAACATTAACATGGAAAAATCGAGAATATAACAACAATTAATGCAGATATTTGGAGATTATTTTTTGTTAAAAACATCCAAACACACCACAATATTTGAAATAATGCTGAAAGAAACATATATTACTGAAATATACCACGTGCTTTATGATAGGAAACACAATGAATGACATTTGATGTATGCCCAACATGTCGGTGAATTGGATTTTTACTAACTTTTGTTCTGAGTTTTATTCCGAGCTTAAGATACATAAAACCTAACTTAATTCTTAACATTTATTATACATATAATAGCTTTGGAATATCAATTAATGTCTTGCCAACATGTCAGTGAATTGAACTTTTACTAAATTTTATTCTGATATTTATGATACATAAAACCTAACTTCATTCTTTATATTTATGATGACGACGACGATGATGATGATGGTTAATGTCCATTGAGACCAAACTTTGGTTTATTGAACCTAAATAAAAAAATTATTTAGTTTGTTTTAAAATTGTATTCTTATGCTCAAAGAGCTTGGAGAGAAGTGCCCCAAGCTCACTATAATTTTGACATGTTAAAAGGCTAGGAAGGTCGATATCACAACAAAGATTGTGAAACTAAAATCTATTGTGGGTGTACGTAGGGCACTATAAGAGGAAGTGATTTTCATCTTCAATGTTCATATTATCACAGAGATGGCAGATCCTTTCCACCCATGGTGTTTTAGGAACTTCCCAATGACTTGTTTCAATATGAAGCTCATGAGAGTTCGTTCTTATCTTGGCTATATTAATTTTTTTCTTTGAACTAGTTAAAACAGAGAGATACTTTTGATATTCTAGAGTAGGGTTGATGACCTCCTTATAATATCTTAACTTTCTTTTATCCTCTAAATATTTCTCACACCATATTTTCTCTTTAAACTTAGAAGTAACAATATTTTTAATGTTATTAATATTTTGCAATGCAACATTTTCATTGATCTCCCAATGGTTTAACCAAGCCCTGGTATTTTTATGCCAGCCTTTCTTGATCCTTAGGTGGTTTTTGCTAGAATTTAAATCTAGCTTAGGAATTCTATAGTCTCCCATGTTATTTATTTTGCGCTTGTACAACAGGAGCCTAGTCATAGCTAGGCTCTCGATAGGGGAAAGATCCACTTCTATAAGGAGAATAGGGTAGGGCATATTGCTTTTAATTTTGAGGTTATACATTATAAAACGCTTCTAGATTTGATCAATATTTCTCCAAGGTTATCTAGAGATGCTGCAACCCCAAACCTCAAATCCATACAAGATAACAGGAGTGACTAAAGTTTCAAAGAGGAGATTTTTTTTATCCCACATCACAAGGTTTTCTCCTTTACAACTATTTTCAAGACCAAAATAACCATTCCACCCTCCATTAATCCTTTTCTCAATGATATAGTTCTAGTTGAGCTTGTGATGAATATCAATTCCTAGGTATATGTAAGAGGATACTTCCTCCAAGTTTCTATTGTCATACCCAAAATTAGCGTAAGTATCCTTCTTAGATTTGATAATCATAAATTTTGTCTTGTCAGTGTTAACATTCATACCCATGGTAGAGAAAAAATACTTAAGAAGTCTTAGTTGCTTATCAAGATCAGATGGACACCTTTCCAGAAGGACAATATCTTCGACATAGAGAAGACGGATGATGACTATTCCAGCTACAGTCATTCCAACACATCCTGCTTCCTCTTGTTAGTTTTTCAACATTAAGCTAGCATTATGTTAGGATCTTTACCTGAGAGAACAACAAGTACAGCAATCAAACACAAGAGACAATGAACACAGTGTTTTTCATCGGGAAAACCATAAATGGAGAAAACCCCACAACTCCCTCAAAGATAGAATCAGCACAAGATGTAAAACCCCAAAACAGTAAGATGCACTCCCAATAGCAGTAATCTTCTTCTTGTCAAGCCCCAGTGTCTTCTCCTTCCTCAACTATGCGCTACACTTGAGTGTGTGAGTGATGTGTACTAAATAGAGACCCCAACTCTCTATTTATACTAATCCCAAAATGACTAAAACCCTACTAGGGTCGACCTCTACTAGGAGAGTCTAATAACCCTAGTGCCCCAAAACTTCAGGGACTTTAACCCTTACACAATCGGAGGGTTACCCACTATGAATTGACATGACTTGTTTACAATATTGATTCTCCCGATCGAAACATCGAGGCATGACAACATGACTCAATTACATAATAGATACATCCTGGAATAAACATCGGGTTATAATACATAAGATACATAGATGAATACATTCCGAAGTTACAAATACATCAACACTCCCTCTTAACTAGGAAGGTATTCTTTCGATGCAATTTTCAGCACTGGTCTTCTTCTCTGTATCAACTGGATTATCTCGTCATCTGCATCTCAAGTCTTCGGAGTCTTCAAGTCATCTTCATCTTCAAGTCATCTTCAATCTTCGAATATGGATCATCTCTCGATTTGGATCATCATGCGACATCATCACTGAATCTGGATCATCTCTCGATCTGGATCAACATCACTAGATCTAGATCATCACTCGATCTGGATCATCATCACTGGACTGGATCTGGATCATCACTCGATCTGGATCATCACTAGATCTAGATCATCACTCGATCTGGATCATCACTACTGGATCTGGATCATCACTCTATCTAGATCTCTCGGAGTCATCATAATTGGATCTGGATCATGGCCAAATATGGATCTCATCTGGTCATCATCATGTGTGCTATCTTGTCATAAGAAGTTCTACAGAGCCATCCTTCTTTCATGCTAGTTGTAGGCCTAGCCATCAGGTAGGTCTTTCCCTAGCACTTACATTTGACCTACTCGTCAAAAAGGCATGCCCAGCACTTACATCTGACCTACTCGTCAAAAAGGCATTCCCAGCACTCACATATGATCATGTAGTGACCTACAATCACATCAGAAAGGCCCCACACTCACATTTGTCATGGAAGGAACTGAATCCTCTCACCATGATAGAATGGCCCGCCCTTACATCTGACATGGAAGGAACTGAATCCTCTCACCATGACAGAATGGCCCACACTTACATCTGACATGGAAGGAACCGAATCCTCTCACCATGACAAAATGTCCCGCACTTACATCTGACATGGAAGGAATTGAATCCTCTCACCATGACAGAATGGCCCGCACTTACATCTGACATGGAAGGAACTGAATCCTCTCACCATGTAAAAATGGCATGCACTCACATATGACCTGGAAGGAACCAAATCCTCCACCCTCGTCAGAAAGGCCCCTAGTCCCAGACTGAGCTACCTGGTAACGGACCAGGTTCCTCCACTCTCCCGGAGAGTGGCAGTTTCCCTTACATCTATCCTACTTGACAGAATGGCTAGCACTCATATCTGACATGGAAGGAACTGAATCCTCTCACCATGATAGAATGGCTCAGCCCTTACATCTGACCTGCTCGTCATAATGGATTTGGATCTTTAGCACTCATATCTGACATGGAAGGAACTGAATCCTCTCACCATGACAGAATGGCTCAGCCCTTACATCTGACCTGCTCATTAGAATGGATTTGGGACTCATCACTTTCCCTTGGAGGAAACCTTGATCTGGAGAACACCAAGCTTCTCCCTGAAGTACTCGAACTTCACTCTGTCCAATGGCTTCATCAACACATCAGCTATCTGTTCCTCCGTCGCAACATACTGGAGCTTCACTGCTCCCCTCTGCACCATATCCCTAATATAATGATACTTGATCTCGATGTGCTTCAACTTGTCATGGAACACTGGATTCTCTAACAACTTCACACAACTTTGGTTGTCACAATGTATACAAGTGGCATCCATCTGGAGATCAAATAAATAAGACAGTAGCTTCCTCAGCCATACTGCCTCACAACTAGCTGAACAAGTTGCGACATACTCTACTTCAGCTGTACTCAATGCCACACAAGATTGCTTCCTGCTAAACCAAGAGGACACACCTGATCCCATACTGAAGCAACACCCTGAAGTGCTCTTCCTATCGATGGCACTACCTGCCCAGTATGAATCAACATAACCCTCCAGGTTAATCTTTTGATTCGCATCGTACTTGAGCCCATAATCAACTGTACCCCTTAGGTACCTCAGAATATGCTTTGCAGCAATCAAGTGAACATTTCTCGAATCTGTCAAGAACTGGCTCAAGGTGTTCACAGCAAAGCAAATGTCTGGTCTCGTGTTCGTCAGGTACATCAATGACCCAATCATCTGACGATACATCGTAGCACCAACCGACTCTGATGAAGCATCACTCAATAGCTTCAGGTTTGATGCCATAGGTGTGGCCATAGTCTTGCAGTCCATCATCCCAAACCTCTTCAGGATCTCTATTGCATACTTCCCTTGTCCAAGGAATATTCCATCTGCACTATGCCACACCTCCATACCTAGAAAGTAATGCATCATACCCAAGTCCTTCATCTCAAACTCGGCAGCAAGATTTCTCTTCGTATCAGTAATCAACCCATCCATACTTGTCACGCACAAATCATATACATATAGCGCAAGCATCACTGGGTTTCCATCTTCAACCTTGTAGTAAAGGTTGGAATCTGCTTTACTCTTGGTAAATCCCAAATTGGATAGAAATATATCAATTCTGTCGTACCATGTCTTGGGTGCCTGTTTCAAACTGTACAGCACTTTCTTCAATATGCATACATGAGACTCCCTGTCATGTGTCTCAAAACCGAGTGGTTGTTCTACATACACTTCCTCTTCCACTACACCATTCAAGAAAGCAGTCTTGACATCCATCTGGTGTATCTTCCATTTCATCACTGCAGCCAAAGCAAGTACTGATCTGATGGAAGTGTATTTGGCTATAGGTGCAAAGGTTTCTTAATAGTCTATTCCCTCTTTCTGAGAGAAACCTCGAGCTACAAATCTTGCCTTATATTTTTCAATGCTACCATCTGCAGCATGTTTGATCTTGTAGATCCATTTGGAAGTTACAACTGACTTCCCATCTAGTCTTGGGACAACATCCCAAACATCATTCTTCATGATTGATTGGTACTCTTTGATCATAGCATCCTTCCATTCTTTCCATTCTACCGCTTCTTCATAACTGGAAGGTTCTTTATCAATGAAATCACATAGTAAAGCTACATACCTGGAACAGGATCTGGTCCTCTTTCTTTCTCTGTGATTCTCTTCTGGAAACCCCATATCTTTCCACACCTTGGATAAGTTCTTGTACCCAAGCAAGTTTCCTCTTATGAGGATTCTTCTCCAGAGGTAAATCTACAGGTCTTTGTGGTTCTTCAAATTCTTGATCTTCTTCTCGAGTTTCTTCATTCATGGTTGTATCATGAATTCTGGGTGCTTCTGCTTCTTCAGGTTCTTCAATAGGTCTCTTTCTAGATTTGTTGTAAGCTGTGTCTTCATCAAATGTCACATCCCTGCTGATGTCAATATTCTTGTATCCTAGGAAATATATTCTATAAGCCTTCAAGCTTTCAGAGTATCCCACAAATATACCCTTCTTTCCTGAAGGATGTAAGTTAGTCCTCTTCTCTTTTGGGATGTGGATGTGCACAGGACAGTCGAATATTCTGAGATAGCTGACTTCTAGTTTCTTGCCGGAGAAGAATTCTTTAGGAGTCTTGTTCTCGAGTACTCTATGTGGAGTACAGTTCTGTACATACACCGTTGTTCTGGAAGCTTCCACCCAAAGATGCATAGGAAGGTCTTGATCATGAAGCATTGCTTTTGCAACTTCCATGATAGTTATGTTCTGCCATTCCGCAACCCCATTCTGTTTTGGATTAGAAGGAGTGGACAACTCCCTCTTAATCCCTGATTCTTTGCATAGCTCTTTGAATTCATTTGAAGTGAATTCTCTGCCATTATCTGATCAAATGGTCTTGATCTTCTTTTCAGTATGGTTCTCGATCAAGGCTTTGAATTCCTTGAACTTACTGAATACTTCATCTTTGTTCTTCATGAAGTAAACCCATGTCTTCCTAGAAAAGTCATCAATAAAAGAAACATAATATGCATACCTGCTTCGAGAGTTTGATGACATGGGACTGCATACATCAGAGTGGATGATTTCCAAGATTCCTTTTGCTTTGCTTTCGCTTCTTGGAAATGTCTTCTTTGTATTCTTTCCTTTCACACATCCTTTGCATACCCCATCATGCTTTGCTTGAATTTCTGGAAGACCTTCAACAGCTTTGCTTGCAATAGGTAGTGCTCTGTAATGCACATGTGCAAGCATTCTATGCCAAAGTTCATTTGGCTCTACTGTTTCATGGACCAAGGCTTGTTCTAGATGGCCCTTCAATTTGTACAATCCTCCTTCTTGTTCTCCATTCACTACCGCATCATCGATAGTCTTTCCTTTTGGCCACATGATGACTTGACCATCTATGAATGCAACCCACATTCCTTTTGCATCTAATGCTGATATGGAGAGAAGGCTCTTCTTGAGTCCTGGCACAAATAATACTTCTTTAATTGTTAGATATTTTCCAGAGTCTAACTTATATGAAGATTCTCCACTACCTTTTATTGGATATTGGTAGTCATCTCCTAGCTTTACCTTGTGAGGCAATTCATGTTTTGACAGTCTCATAAAGGATTCCTTGAATCCAGTCATATGTTTGGAAGCCCCACTGTCTATAAGCCAATCATCACTACCATGAGTAATGTTACCTGTGAGAGCAGATATCAGAACATATTCATCCTCTCTTGAAGAATCTTCACTTTCATATCTGGATCTCTTCCTGGATGGTTCATCATTTTCTGCAGCATGAGCATGATGTCTTATTTTGTTGATCTTGTTTATTATCTTTTGTTTGTTAGGACAATTTCTTTCATAGTGTCCTGCTTCATCACAAGTATAGCATATGATCCTAGATACATCTCTTCTAGTGTTATCTTTGTGAGAGTGCTTACCTCTGGAGCTATGAGGTCTTCTTTTTCTTGACTTGGAGTGAGACTTGGAGTGTACCGTGAGAGCTTGGTCTTCACTTCCCATATTCTCTTCTCGATCTTCTATTTGAGCTTCTTCTTGAGATCACTCTTCCCATAGTCTCCTGAACTTGACTAACTTCTTTCTAGCACAAATTCCTTGGATGAAAGAATCCCATGACCTAGGAAGGCCATTCAATGTAGTCATTACAATCTCTGCATTTTCCACTTCTTCATCAATTGCTTCTAGTTGTTCTTTGATCTGAGAAACTCTTGTGAAGTAAGACTGGATTGTTTCTGCATTCTGAATCTTCACATTCTTCATTTGGTTTCTCAGGGTCATCTTTCGGTTTATGTTCTTCCCTTCAAACAATTTGGTTAGGGCATCAAACATAGCTTTAGGTGTCTTGAGGGAGGACACCTGTGGGATAAGGTGATCCTTGATAGAATCAGCAATGATCCTCTTTGCCATAACCATATTCTTCTTATGTAAGGCCTTTTCCTTATCTCCCTATGGAACAGGAACCTCCTCATGGATGTAGGAGTCTAACTCATTTTCTTCTAGGACCAAGGAGATCCTATACTTCCAAGCTCGGAAGTTATCAGCTCCCTCAATCTTTTCATCAAGCTTGGTATGATGAGACATCTTAACTGAGAACCTCAAATGGAAATACAAAAGATTTTAGATCTTACCAGGTTCAAGATGTCGGATTTGAAACTTGAGTTGAAATCTTGTAGAGCTGGTTCAGGAGAAAATTAGGGTTTTTCTTTTTCGGAGTTCTGTCCACCCAAATGCCTTGAAATTTGTCCCTAACTTTGATTTTGGGGAGGAGATCAATATAGGCCTGGGCTCACTGAAAAATTCCTCTTCTGTGAAAAGCCCTAATTTCCGACAACAGTGACAGGTCCAAAACCGAAAAACCTCAGAATTGGATTCTGCTTCGATAGAAAGATGTGCCCTAAGGAGGAGAGTTATTCCACCTTACTTTTGCTGAAATATATGGAGCAAGATCCACAAACTAGGAATCCCTAGTTCCCGTAGCTACACAGTGTCTTCTTCTCAGGTTAGCTCTAATACCATGTTAGTTTTTCAACATTAAGCTAGCATTATGTTAGGATCTTTACTAAGAGAACAACAAGTACAGCAATCAAACACAAGAGACAATGAAAACAGTGTTTTTTGTTGGGGAAACCATAAATGGAGAAAACCCTGCAACTTCCTCAGAGATAGAATCAGCATAAGATGTAAAACCCCAAAACAGTAAGATGCACTCCTTACAGCAGTAATCTTCTTCTTGTCTAGCCCCAGTGTCTTCTCCTTCCTCAACTATGCGCTACACTTGAGTGTATGAGTGATGTGTACTAAATAGAGACCCTAACTCTCTATTTATACTAATCCCGACATGACTAAAACCCTACTAGGGCCGACCTCTACTAGGAGAGTCTAATAACCCTAGTGCCCCGAAACTGCGAGGACTTTAACCCTTACACAATCGAAGGGTTACCCACTATGACTTGACATGACTTGTTTACATTATTGATTCTCCCGATCGCAACATCGGGGCATGACAACATGACTCAATTACATAATAGATACATCCCATAATAAACATCGGGTTACAATACATAAGATACATAGATGAATACATGTTGAGGTTACAAATACATCAACACCTCTAAACAACCTTCTGGCTTATCGATGAAAATTCCAAATAGGGTAGGGGAGAGGGGGAAACCTTTATTTAAATCTGATAGTACATTTATTATCTTTCAACCACCCCTCATTGCTCTTAAACTTGGCAATGACATTCTCGTATAACCTTATTGTGGCAGCTCTCAACTCGAAAGGGACCTTTAGGTCTTCTAGTCTATTCCGTAGGTTATTTCTAAGTACCGTATCAAAATCCTTTCTAAAGTCCACAAAGAAAAAAAAGAGATATTGGATTTATCATTATGATATTCCTACACAATTATCCTAAGTGTAACAAGGTGGTTCATTGTTGATTTCTTCCTTCTAAAACCCGCTTGGCCTTTAGCCCTCTTACCTTCACTTTCAATCCAAATGTTGATATTCTTTTCCAAAATAATACCATATAACTTTGATAAGATAGGGCTAATCATAATTGTCCGATAATTAGAGGGGTTATTTGTATCCCCGCTTTTAAAAATAGGGATAATGAGGATCTAATTCCATGTTTTAAGAAACCCTTGCTTGGCTAATTGATTGAAAATATTGTGGACATGAGGGATGAGGAAAGGACCTCCATTTTTTAAGATTTCTGCCTGGTAACCTTAAATGTCCTTAACTTTTCCATTTACCAGATGATTAACCCCAAAATCTATGTCTTCTAATGAGAAAAAATCTTCCATTGTGAGAAGGGTTTCAAAGTTATCGATTACATTTGAGGATTCATAAATCTTTTTAAGATAGGAATTCCATTTGTGCAAAGAAATTCTATTATTGTCTTTAGTTTTTCTAGTTAGAATCTGCCTCCAGAATTTCTTAGGAGCCACCTTAGATGGGTGTAAGAGATTTTCTTGTCTTTTATGAATATATTTCATTTTTTTCCTTTTAGTTAGGGATTTGTATACTTTTATCTTGTCAATTTTAAGAGACTCGTCGAGAGGTTCCTTAATTTCTCTCCTCGCACTTTTACAATCCTTATCATACCAAGGGTTGGTTTTGGTATTTCTTTTATTACTTAAAACTTCAATTGAGAACTTGTTAATAGAATATGAGAGGGTTGCAATAAAATTATGATAGAGGTCTTCTATTTTGTCTATACTTGGTAAAGAAAGGAAATTAATTTTTAATTCATTTAGAAAAATATCATTTTTTATTTCTATCAAAGATCAAGTTTTTTTGGATATGATGATTATCTTTGATGGGGTCTCTATGCATGAAAAAATTATGAGTTACAATCAAAGGTCTATGATCTCATTCTGACTCATGGTCATTTAAGATGTCAAAATTCATTATTTCGTTGTATAAAGGGATATCGAAAATAACTTAGTCTACCACGCTACTACCAAGCCCATGGATACAGGTCATCTAGCTATAATTGGTCCACTTCTTTAGATCGTTGCAAATTATGAGATCTTGAGCACTACAGAGATTGACTAGCTTAGACCCAAACAAATTTTCCCTTGGATCTTCAAATCTTCGTTTGTACCTTCCAGCTAGACTAATATCTTCGTCTAACCAAAGAGGATTAGGGTTGGAATGGTTGCTTAGAATAATAGCTTGGTTGCTTGAAGTTCGAGCATTAAATTCACCCATTAAGAGGATATTACCTTCATTCCTTAGGCTAGAAATATCATTCTCTAAACCATTGTAAGGACAATTTTTTTTCTTATAGAAGTTAGAATTAATAGGGGCAAAATAACATATTGCTATGTAGGTTTTTTTATCATTAATGTCAGTAATATATATCCAAATATATTGGCTACAAGGGTCTTTTTTATAAATCCTGGCATGGGGGATATATTCTTCCTATTGTAACAGTCTATACCCCAATGCCTCTACAGTGGGATCGCTTGTTCCAGATTAACCATAGGGACCTTATATTCTCCGCGCTCCCAAGTTTCAACTAACAATATAATATCAACTTCATTCGAGATCCAATTTAGCTTGGGTTCTTTGTTCCACGAAAATCCCTTGATAGTTCCAAGAAAGAATCTTGAGCATGTTGAATTGCTATTTATTACTACATTTTTTGTTTCTATCTTGAATAATGGCTTTTCTATTTCCGATTATTGCCCAATTTCCTTCCTTCCTAGCTTCTTTTACCTTTTGAACCTCATTTCTTAATTCTACTTGATCTTCTAGAATGAGATATTCATTTATAAATAATCTAGTTTTTTTTAGACTTAAGGTTTTACGAATTATGTCATACTTGTAGTCAGTAGAACTCACATTTATCTGAATCAACCTTCCTTTATTCTCAGTTAATTTCCCCAACCTTAGTTGCTTCTATGAGACATGTTGTTTCAATTTGTAATCTATTATGTAATTATGTCTGTACTATGGCTAATGTATCCTCGTATACCTCCTCTTTCAAAGAGAATATTATAAGGTTCAAGGCCCTTTTCTTATGCTCATAGCCTAATTCTATCAATTTTTTCATTTCCTCTTTAATGGGTTTGATATCTAATTTACCTGCCACACTATTTAGGGTGAGATTGTTATTAATAGTTTCTTCTAGTTTTTCAATCATGTCCTTCATTTTAAGACTTTCTAAAGTATCAGCATCTCCTTGTTGGGATGTTTGGTTCGTATCTTGGCTTTGTTTTTCTATTACCTGTAATCTAATCTCCAATGTCTCTATTTTATTCTCCAATAATTTTATTTTATTTTCTATTTGTTTTTAGATCGTGTATTCAAGAGATGTAAATTTATTTTTCGGCATGGCTTCTAACTCTGTTTGTAGCATAACTTCTCTTTCTTCTCTACGTTTCTCTAATGACTCTATATACTCATAAAGGATGGTCTGTAGAGTAACTGTGCTAGGTCTACCTTTGACAATATTTGGTAGATGCAGTGAATTACTCATACTTGTGGAAAAAAACATAGAAAAAAATAAATATATGAGTAGTAGATATGTATTAGAAAAAATATAAGAAATGTATACACTCGATATAACCGTTCCAAATCCACTTCTAACCTTGGTTCATATCGATGTGAATCCTCCACTTTACAGTTCAATAACCCTGGCAAATTTCGTATCTCGTAAGAGACCTCAGCCCAACAAATTGCACAGATATGACAAAGGTAAGACTCAGCTAGAAAATCACAGAGGTAAGACCCAACAATCGCAGAGGTAACACTTAGCTGGAAAATCGCAGAGGTCGTATCATATCCCGTGAAAATCGCAGAGGTAAGACTCAATTGATGAGAAATCATGCTGGATATATCGCGGAGGTAAGACTCAACCGAAAAATCACTGAGGTCGGATCACAACCCGTGTAAATAATGGAGGTAAGACTCAGCTGGTGAAAAATCACACTGGGTAAATCACAAAGATAAATCACATCACATCCTGTGTAAATTATAGAGATAAATCACAACCCGTGTAAATCGCAGAGGTAAATCACAGCCCGTTCAAAATGCAGAGGTAAATACATATATATGAGCCACCAGAGTGGTGGAAACAAGATATGGAATATCAATTGTCCACTAAAGAGAAATATTGTCATGTGTCTCACATTAGCTGACAAAGTCCCACCTTGGGACAACCTTATCATAAGATTCAGTACTATCCCAAGAAGGTGTTCCTTATGTCATTCTAATGGTGAATTTATCAATCGCATGTTCAATCAATGCTCCTATTTTATAGAAATGTGGAGATATGTCATCCTGGTCACAAGTATAAATTTCATCTGGGATGATAATGATATTGGCAAAGATTTCCACATATGAATTTCCAACCCAGTATATGATTCTTACAAATCCCTCCTAGTCCTTATGATATGTGTTAGCACTCAGAATGTACCCAGGTTGTGAAAAGGTAGATCCCAAGGTAACAACAAAAACCACTTTAGAATGTATTTCTGACCTAATACAATCAGAGAGGGATCTCTCACTATTTACAAAGTTTTTATACTCAAGATATTTAATCAAAGACACTCAGAAGGTCAGATTTCTGATGGGACAAATAGGACAAGTTTTTTTTAAAAGGCTTGGTAGGATGGTCATGGAGGAGACCATTGGGAAATGGAGTCAATAATCAGATCTGAAATAGGTTGCAGGATGTAGGGTTTTGAAAGTTTATTAACAAAGGCAAGGTAGGCACCATTTCCTCAGTCTTAAGGTATTAGCAGGTTGATTAGCAGACAAAGGGAGACATTCCATCAAACAGAGCACCTAACTATGGTGAATTCTGCAAGACTTTAGAAGAAAATATTTTGAAAAATGCTTGAACAATGGACCTAGAGCATGCAGGATGAATTCTAGCCCATACAAACTGATGCTCAAGCATGAAATCATATACGAAATGGAGTGGTAAACAAGATAAACAATCACATAAAGAAATTACTTACTGAAGAAAAAGATGGCACAAGAATCTCTGACATGAAATTTTTTTTACATTCCTCCTCTGCAAATTTCATTCATTCACTGAAAACATGAAGCCATTACAATGTAGAGCCTCTCCGATCTTGAAAATCCTCCCCTAACTATCAATTACATTTTCCTTTTTATAAGAAAAGTCTTTACCTAACTTAGAATTCAAAAACCTAAAATTCGAAAACCTAACTGAAAACAGTTACAACAAAGTTCCTCCTACATATCTCCAATGGTGAAAGCTGTGTGAAATATGGGAGAGGTTTTTATAATTGGACACGTTCCCAACAAAACCCATGTCTTCATTTATCTAGAATAATCTCAATATCCTCGAAATATTCATTTGAAGCTGATGACTCATATAATAAAATTGTATATTTCTGGAAAAATGACCTGTAAAGATATTTAAAATTATCCCAATATGTGATTACTGTGTAAAACATGAAGGAGGTTTTTGATTATAGTCCTATTAGGAATAAAAACCTCTTTCAGTTTTGTCAAATTAAATTTCATTAGTCCAAAACAATTCTTTGAAGTTGATGGCTAAAATAGTCCTTTGGAAAACATGAAAACTGGCCTGTACAACTGATTTTGTTTCTGTTAAACCATAGCACCTGTATGAAAAATGAAAGAGTTTATTGTATATAGGTACGCTGTGAAGAAAATCCTCTCCCAGTTTCACAAAATACATCTTTATTTGATCTAAAAAATTATTTTTGTTGGATGACTAGAACAGTCATTGCGAAATCTGAATATTTTCCCTCAGAAGATGACTTTGATGCTCCCAATCCGTATCACCTGGGAAAAAAATGAGAGAGGTTATTGTATATACCAATGTTATGATGAAAAACCTCTTCCAGTTTTTGAAATTTATTCTTCATTTGCTGGAAACAATTCGTTTAATAAAATGACTAAAACAGTCATTTTTTAGAAAATGTGCTATGCTGCTTTTGAATCTTTGAACCGTTTACTGCAAGAGAACACACACCATTTGTCCTTGTATATATTTCTGCAACTCTTCTGGGCTGGTAGACTCAGACCCATACCCAGAAGCACGAGTAGCAGCACCACTATAAGCATAAGAAGCAAAGGATGCATTATGGTATATAGAAGTACCAGTTTTTGATTGATTTGGTCGAAGTATCAGTAGTCTCAGTAGCATACACATATCCAGTAGCAAAGCTTAGTTGATTGAGCTATAGATTCTGCAGAGACGGTGGACTGTCTCTTCCCTTCAGCGCACGGCACAAATGAAATTATTTTTAAAACAAATTCAAAAAGCCAAGTCAAAATTATTTATAAAGGACCCCATTCCAGAGCCTCCTTTCAAAATTAACCCTCGTGCAGCTTTCAGCTCTGGAATCATCCACAGCCGTCAATGTGATAGATCTTTATTTGTCAGCCGTTAGATTGGGTGACATGTACTGAATTTCGCTGGGAGTCTGGGACTTATCCCCCGTGCAAGTTTCAACTCCAGAATAAGTCCCAACCGTTGATTATTCTGCCTTTAACTTTCAACCGTTGGATCAAGCACTATGTAATGATTTCCGCTGGGCTCCTTTCTTTTATCCAACGTGCAAGTCTGGGCTCTGGAATTATTTTCAGCCGTTGATTATTTTTCACTTTACTTTTTAACCGCCAGATAAGGCTACACATACCTAATTCCGCTGAGCCTTTTTGCTTTAATTAACAGGCAACTTTACTCCCTGAAAATAATATTACCCGTTAATATAATTCACCTTGTACATTAGCCGCCCGATTATTTTATTTGCTAATGTTTTAATTATACCTTTAAGAAAGGTAATAAACCTTGTTTTATCCCGTAAAACTTTATTAAACTTGGTTTGTATGAATAAAGCCCGCTTTTTGAATTTGGAAGAATATTAAAAAATTATTAATTTTTGAATATAAATAAAATGAAATCTTTTAAAAACCCATTTTTTGGATTTCATTCAAAAATTAATAGGATTTTTTGCCCCATTTGTGAAGAAATTATTTCCAAAATTCCTTTAACTCCCCTTCTTTGCCAACTGGAAATAGCTTAATGAGCAAACTTTGGAAACCAACTCAATCACCCATGAGAACTTAAAATTTTGAAGGCAATAGGACCAATTCCGACAGAAATAAATTCAGTGTTAACAATATGGAGAGCTTGGATTTCCATTCGATGATCTTTCCAAATATTTTCATACCCCTTGCATAACATTAAAATCCATGTCCCTTTCAAAACATTAAAATACGTGTCCTTTGGCAGTGTTCCATAGGACCATGTGGTTGACCTTTTCTTACCAAGTTTATTTATATCCCTAATGCTCAAGACTCAAGAGTACAATTGTTCTGGTGAACTTTTAACACTAACATGGAAAAATCGAGAAGATAACAACAATTAATGCAGAGATTTGGAGAGTATTTTTTGTTAAAAATATCCAAACACACTCCAATATTTGAAAGAATGATGAAAGAAACATATATTACTGAAATATACCACGTGCTTGATGATAGGAAACGCAATGAATGGCATTTGATGTATTCCCAACATGTCAGTGAATTAGAGTTTTACTAACTTTTGTTCTGAGTTTTATTCTAAGCTTAAGATACATAAGACCTAACTTCATTCTTAACCTTTATTATATATATAATAACTTTGGAATATCAATTAATGTCTTCCCAATATGTCAGTGAATTGGATTTTTACTAAATTTTATCCTGATATTTATGATACATAAAACCCAAATTCATTCTTTATATTTATATATGACCCGCCATAGTGGTGGAAACGAGACATATGGAATATCAATTTTCCACTAAAGAGCAAAATTTTCATGTGGCTCACATTAGCTGACAAAGTCCCAACTTGGGAAAACCTTATCAAAAGATTCAGGATTGGCCCAAGAAGGTGTGCCTTATGTCCTTCTAATGGTGAATTTATCAATCGCATGTTCATTCGATGCTCCTATTTTATAGAAATGTGGAGATATGTCAGCCAAGTCACAAGTATAAAATTCATCTAGGATGGTGATGATATTGGAAAAGATTTTCACATATGGATTGACAACCCATTATATGATTCTTACAGATCCCTCCCAGTCCTTATGATATGGGGAGCTTGGTTTTCTAGGAATTTGATGATCTTTCTGAATATTTTCATACCACCACATGCATATGTAGACAAGATTTTGGCTATATTGGAACATTTCCTCCAAGTCAAAAAATTCAAACCAAACAGGATCATAACAGAGGATATCATCAACCATACCAATCCATGGTGTTACTTTGATGGTGTGGTGCAAGGTCAACCAAGCATGGGGGGCATCAGAGGAGTATTGTACATCAATGACAGTCACTAGTTTAAAATACCAGTTGGTTTGGGCAGGGATTCAAATAACCTGGCTGAGTTATCTGCTATCAAGATGGTTCTGATAATTGTCATAACAAAGGGTATAACACATCTGCAATTATTTGAAGACTCTCTCCTCATCATCAAATGGTTTAACCATAAGGGATCCCCTAACAACATCTGCATGAGGCCACTCAACGAAGACATACACTGGAACATTGATCACTTCAAAGAGTACTCTTTCAACCACATCTATAGAGAGAGGAACGAACAAGCAAACATCATCTCGAAGATGGGGCTTCAATTGAATGCAGGCACATGGAAACATTGGGAGGTCATCAATTATACTGTCAAGGAAATCGACTTTGACCCATACCTTTTGTAAAATTCCCATAGAGTCAACCTCTATGGTTTCTATAGGATTACCATTGTCCTATACCTCATAAGAATTAGTTGTATATGTTTTTTTGTAGAGGACAAAGTCCATAAATGGATGACACGTCTTGTTTTAAGTATGAAAAATGAATATGATACTCACAGGAAACTATGTCTATGTAGAATGCATATAAAAAAGGTTTTGTGTAAGAAAACACATACCAAATGAACAACATGGTTCAGATGTTTTCAACTAAAATTTTGATTTGTGATCTTTTTTTCTTTGAATTTCTTTGAAAAAAAGGAGCTTTGGAATATCGAAAACACATTAAAAAATTAAAAAAATCATCCACTTCAATATTTTAGTTTGGAAAAGAACAAAAGTGTTTTCCACCATAATCAACATATTATGATGTAAAACAGAAACCTTAAGTGGTCTTTAGTTGCAATATTGGTTATATAGGTATTTTTTTTTTAAATGGGCTTCTGATAGATAAAATATAAAAGATAAAACTAATTAGAAATTAGAAATTATTTAAGTTAACTAAAAGACATGGCCTTTCATGTGAAAATGCACAAGTAGACCTATTTATTTGAAAGATAAAAGACGCATTAAATCAATATTATCAAAAGCATTGCTTGTACATGGGATTTGAAGTTCTGAACTACTTCTAGTCTCATTTACCCATTACCAATTGCTCTATTCCCATGGGACTAAAGAGTACACTTTATATATACACAAACTGAATAATATAATATTATATTGGATTCCATATATAAGTCCAAATATATTCCATATATAAGTCCAAATTTTGGACTTAGTGTCCTCATTACAAATCGGAGTTCGAGTATGTGTCAGTTTTTAAAAATTGTTATCGTCCATGTCCAATATGTAGAAATATTTTATAATGGAAGAATATCAAGGAAATTCATAATCGCAAATCCAGAAACTGGAAGTTGAACTACAATATTACATGGAAAGCAATAAAATTTTCCAATTTGAAAAAGACATGGGGAAATATCTTAATGCTTTAATAAAGACATAAAAATATAAATTGAAAAATCGTATTCAAGAGCCCACCACACAAATTATGGAATTTAAAAATGTGAAAAACAAATTTGACACATACAGGAACGAGATGAATAGATCACTCGTCTAAGAAATCATATTAAAAGACTACTTCAAATCAAGAAGATGAAGGTAAAGAACAATGTAATCAAAAGTTAGAAGAGGAGAATCAAGATCTTAAGACAAAAATTATCTGGAAAAGGCGAAGAAAAAATATCTTTAAAGAAGGTTTAGGGTGAATCCATGAATATGGGTGTCTATTTTGGGGGGGCTTGTGAAAAAATAAATCTAGTGTTTTCATGTTTTTCAACTTTGGGAGAAAAAAATCCCACGGGGCGTAGAATAGACGATGAATGGGTGTATTGTTAAGTCAATCCTTGAGTAAGGTTACCCGTTCAAAACTCCGTAGGTGATTTCTTAACAATACACCTACAAAAGTTATATTTGTGTTACGAATGTCACTTTCAAGTAAAAATAAAACTTATAATGAATTTTGTTAGCTTTCTATTCATTATTTTTTCATTTTTATTATTATTGAGATTTGATATGTCAATTTGGAAAATGTTTGACAATATGTTCTTATAAAACGAAAGGACTAATAATTAGCCATGTTTTTTGAGTGGCCTAAAATTATTGTTAAACTTGTGTTTCTTAAAAACAAATATGCTACGACAATCTACATCGAATGCATTATGGCATGGCTATAATTTCATAACCAGTGGATCTATATACTTATTATTATAATTTTTGAAATTGGATCAATGCATAAACCTTGTCAAATTTCAACATGTTTATTTTGAGAGGACATTTCTCTCAATTTACTCTAAAACTAAAAAATCTAAGAATACCATTTTGAAGTAGACACACTAATGAAGGGCACCATATTTTCTTAGAATTTTCTTATTGTGTATTTTTAATGATATGGATTTTTCATTTCACCACATTTTGAAAGTAATGAAACCAAAATGCACACAAGTTAACAATTTTTTTTTTTAAAAATGATCATATCTCACTTAAACACAACAAAATCTATACCTATGGAAAGTAGATTCAATAACGAAACTAATGACATCAGTGTTGACAGACGCTTTGCACTATGGCATATCGTTTTTTCCTTCTAAAAATGGAGAAATCTAAAAACGTTGAGGTTTTCATGTATTGACAAGTATTCGGCCAAATGTATGTTTTCCATTATCAAACCGTTAAATATAACAACGATTGTTGAGCGGAAAAATAAAACTCAAAAAAAATTATCTTGGCCCAAAAAAACGGGGTGCGCTTTTTGAAATTGCATCTTTCGAAATAGTATAAATAAATAGTAAACAAATTACAATTTCACAACTTTTATTCACATAGAGATCTTTAGAAAATATTTTTTAAAAGGGTTATTTCAAAGAATATTTCTTTTCAAAAGTGTTTTCTTCATAGGATTTCCAAAGGGTTTTTTTCGAAGGGATTTATTTCCAAGGGGCTCTTCAAAGGAGATTTCTTTTCAAGGAGTTTTTTTGGGAAATGAGTTTTTTTCTAAGGAATTTTTTTAAGAGACTTTTTTAAGGAGATTTTTTTTACATAAACTTCTTGAAGGTATGGATATTTTTTCTTAAGCGATTTTTTTTAAATATTTGTTTTTGTAAGAGATTTATTCAAGGAAATGTTTTTGGAAGGGACTTCATTAAGGATTCTTTTTTAACTTATTTAAGAAAAAAAATTCTTAAATGCTCAACCACAATTTATCTTAGTGTTCTCTCAAAGGATTTAAGAGACTTTTTAAGGTGATTTCTTTGTAATTCTTTTTTTAGGTCAAAAATTCAAAAACAATTTTTCTTGAACTTTTTTTTCCACCACTCTAAGACTATATAAGATTTTTTTTAAGATGATATTTTTCTCATATGTATTTCTTTTGTGAATAGTTGAAAGGCAATTTCTATATGGATGATTTGTTAAACGTTGAAAAACTCTAAAACATTTTTTCCCTGAGATGATTTATTTTAATGACTTCTTTTTTAGGTGAACGACTCAAAGACAACGTATCTTAAAGTATTTTCTCAAAGGTTGAAAGAATCTAAGGAACTTCTTGAAAGGTGAATTTTTCTCAATTTGTTTTTAGTCAAATGCTCTTGAAAACAATTTCTTCTAAATTGTTTTCTTAAAGCTCAAAGAATCTAACGGGCATTTTAAGGTGTTGTTTTTTGTCAAAACAATTTTTAGGTGAAGATCTAAAAGATATTTTGTTAAGGTATTTTGTCGAAGGCTCAAGGACTCATAAGAGATTTTTTTAAGGTGATTTTTTTCTAAAAACATTTTTAAGGTAATATTTTCAAAGAAAATTTATCTTTGTGTGTTTTATAAATGATTGAAAGACTTGAAAAAAAATTAATCTTAAATTTGTTATTTTTATAACTATAAAGTGTTGTTTCTTTAATTTAACCTCTACAAATTAAACATTCATGGGAAATTTTAAAAAAAACACCAAAGCAAAGTGCTCGTAAACGAGATAATGAGGCTCATAGGGAAATTGAAAGACTCAAATATAATGCCAAAAAATTAAGGGTTTAACAGACAGAAGAGACAATTGTTGATGATATAAATAGAGATTTACATCATAATGTTAATGAAATGGATATTGAAAATTGACTACAGGAATAACAAATTAAAGCTGAAGAGACTATTGTTGAAGATGTAAAAAGAGATTTACATGCTAATGTTGATGAAGTTAATATTAAAGATCAAGTTCAAGGACAAGAAATTGGACCTTGTATGTATATATCATATATTTTCCAAAACCATTTTTTAATGAATATATGTTAACTTAAATAATTTAACTAAAATATATAGGTGGTTTCACCATTGATGATGAAATTTTGGACAACATTGATTGCAACAAATATGGGGAAAATAGCCATACACGTTGCACGATATTGTGCTATGCAAATTTATGATGAAATTCTCCAACAATATTTAATAGTAGGACAAGCGCAAATTTTGACATGTTTATTAGTGTCTAATAAGTTAAGAGATGTTATGTCATTATTGGGTATTCACAAGGAAACAAAAGATTCTAAGGTAAAACATAATGTGGTAGAAAATATAAGTGACACAATTAAAAAAAATTGGAAAATCCAAGAAGAAATATACCAAAGCTGCATGTAGAGAAATCCAAACAACAATTATTTTAGCTAGTACTAGACAAAGATGTTTGACAACATAGTTGGAAAAAACAATAGGAACCTCAAGAAAGACATTGTACTAGCATAACAAATTCATATTGCGAAAAAAATCAAAATGATGAACTTGCTTGTTGGGAAATTATTTCTAGACAATCTTACATAGATAGAATAAGAGAAGGTGTTAAAGACACTATACATAAATATTGGATGGAATGTGCTCGAGTTTCACCAAACTCAAGGGATGTCATACAACGAAGAGTGAGATGAAATGAATACAAAGTCCATGAAAAACATAAATGGAAATGACACAAGTACAATTGTACAATAAATTCAAGGAGAATCATCGTGGAATTAGTATGTCAATCACTACATTTGTGCAATAGAAACCATGGTATGTGAGACCTATTACTATTCATGACAAATGTTGTTGTCATTGTCATGTGAAATTTGAATTATATTATGACACTATTTCTTGAATTTGGTAAAATGTTTTGGCCAAATTAACCACCTCCTCCCACAATATGTGAATTCATAACTCAAATTCTATGTGAGAGAGATCACGACGAATTGTTTTATAATAAGAAATGTGTCAATGGAAAACATTGTGCTCATTGTGGAAATATATATTTATTCCAAAATAAATATCCTATTGATAATGATCAGTCGTAGTCAAATGTAGCTGTTGATTGGAGAAGATATGAATACATCAATTATGCTACAATTTCTAGGGATGCACTTTCTAGATGAATTGATTTGCAAGAAGATAAAATATGTGTGACAGATTTTATGAAGAAAATTGAAAATGCAATTTATAAATACACCAAGCATTCAGATTGAACAAGATGGAAAGACCTTAAATTCAAGCAGTCTCATGGATTTTTTCCTCCAAGAACAATTTTGTTTGTGGTTGATTTTGCTTAAAACTACACATTTGCTGCACAAAAGGAGATACAAAGTGAATATTATAATTATGACCAAGTTTCGATATTTGTCCATGTTTTATATATACATTCTCAGCACAATGTTAATGGCAATGAAAACACGTGTGACAATCGAGATGTGATTAAAGATTATCATTTTTATATCAATGATGACCATACACACGATACACATTTTGTATATCATTGTATTGAAAATATTTGTTGATTGAATTGCCATTTATGCCAACATGGAACTTGCAGTGGCCCCATGGGTAGGCATTGATGCCACCAAATCCCTCTTGTGGTGCGCAAGTATGGATGATCCTAGAATCCTCACATAGAATGCCTTGGATCCCTTACAGAGATGGGTTGTGCCTTGGAGCACCTTATGGAATCCTTCAAGGTCCTTGAACCCATAAGGTTGGATCTTGGAGCCACCACCTTGTTGATGATGTTGAAGACCTTGCTGATGTTGATGAAGATCTTGGTGATGATGTTGAATACCTTGATGATGGTGCTGAATGCATTGTGGATGATGGAGAATCCCTTGATGGGTTGAAGAAACATTAACGACCCATTATGTGTTCATTTATGTTTTTGATGGGCTCATGGAACACCTGGAGATGGTCATGAGACATAAGGAGGCTTGACAACCCCATAGAAGATGGCATGACAGATCCTTGACCCTTGTAGGTCCTCTTGTGTGGTTGAAGTGGTTGAAGAAGCCCATGAAGCCCTTTGACATGGAAAAGAAGCATTTGGAACACCAAATGGGCCAAATGACCCATTATGTGGTCATTTGTGGTTTGCATGGTTATTGATGGCTAGATGGAGTCTTAGAACTCTTGGAGATAGCCCTAGGGCATGACAAAGGCTTGGCACCCACTTATATGGTGTCATTATGGTACTTGGACACTTGGATACTTGGACACACTCGGTTGCTTGTTGATGATGGTTAGGATAGGATTGATGATGGGGTCCTTGGTCACACATGTCACGGTGATGGGGTCCTTGATGAAGCCCCTATGGCTTGATGCATCTTTGGTTTTAACAAGATGGAGCACACCCTTAAATGTGGTAACATTGATGGCTAGTTGACAAACCCTAATACTATTGAAGAAGTCTTATGGTGAACTTGATAGAGTATGGTTAACAAAACCCTAATGTTGACTATTATGTGGTGACCTAAGGTTGACTTTGAAGGATGTGTGTGTGACAAAATAAAAACAAAATAAAAAAATACATGCAACATGTTGCAACAAACCCTAAATGACAAGGTTGACCTTTTAAGGTGTTTTTATGACAAAATAAAAACACAAAATAATAAAAACAACTTACCTCTCCTTGAAGTCGGTCCTAATCCAAGGAGGTGGACAACGTTGAAAGAGTATATAAACACAAGTCCATACACACTCAAACATATCAATGATGAAGAGGAAAGTTATCTCATTGGACTAAGGTGAACTCGGTGGAATGAGGTAAGCTAGATGGACTGAGGTGAGCTTGGACTAACTCTGATTGTTGCACCGAGAGGCGCTCTACAGCCCAGTATGGGGTAGATCTTGTAACGTTACATAATATTATGTTGGCTATAAAAAAAAATAGAAAAAAAATTAGAAGAAAAAAAAACAACAACTATATAAATAGCAAGAAGTATCATAAACTACATCATAGCTAGCTACCTTGATCCAACAACAGCAACAACCACTGCGACAGCAACAATAAACCCAGGTAAGAATTTTAAATTTGCTAATCAACAACAATCAATTCAGATATTCTTTAGATATTCTTTTTGCAGGTAATATTTGATGGTCTGTTGGATGGACATGTTTGTTAAGGATGGCCATCTAAATCACCGTCATCGTAGACAAAGTTTCCTTCACTGCTCGAGATCTTGAATTCCCCGTCTCCATGGACTGCCAATACTCCTTGAAAGGCTTTGCTTAATGATTTCTGTTGGGATTGTTGGGATTGCAAGCTTCTAATATTGAAGCAGCCCCAGCTGCCACCGAGAGGCTGAAACTTCACTTCAATTAGAAGCGGCGTGGAAAATGAAAAGCCAAGTTCCTCAAATACATGTCCATGGCCTTGACGATAGTAACCAGACAAAATTCCAGTGAGTTCAATCTCAAATCCAACACACCAACCATTGTGATAGGGAGAATAAACCTTACACCACCTGAGAATATCATTTTTTATGTTTTCGTTGCTGCAGGGTGCCTCAGTTCTTGCAGACATACAGGCCATTGATCGAGCTCCATCACATATTTTATTCGCTTCATCTATAAGCTGCTCAAAATAACTGTTCTTCAGGCTGCCTTTGTTCTGATAGAAATCAGTCGTGCTAACGGCCATGGAATACCTACTCTCTCTATCCACATCATCATCATGATCATCTATTTCAGGGGGTGCCTCGTAACAGACATTGGAAGTCCTATACTTCTCGATTGTATCAACTATAGAATCAAGAACACTTGTAAATGAATAGAACCCACTGCTGCTTAGCCTGTCTAAATTTTCGTTCAAAGCTGCCATTAAATCAAGACCTAAATCGAGGCTGTTGGATTCATTCAAATTTTCCAATGCTACCATGATAACAAAGGCACAGTAAGTATTAGTGATGATTCCTGCCGAGGAGCAGTTCATGTAGAAATTCTCCGGTATGGTTAGTTGTAAAACCTTGCCATCGATCGAGATTTCAATATATTCATCTCTAATTTTCTATATTTGCATAGACATGCTGTTAACTCTTTCTTCATTGATTGTTAGCCAAGATTGGACGCACTTGCTGATATTCATCGAATCCATGATTCAGCATGAATTAACAAGAACCAAGTTCAAGTCTCCAAACTAAATCAAATCAAATTCGAAATCTGTGATCATTTATAAGGGACGGGGCAACTCGACTCTCTAGATCACCTCAATTGAACACACATAGATTTATCTACTCTCCTGTTTAAGATATATAGCATGCGCAGATGACAGTGGAAAGCGTGCTTTGATGACGTTCGAAGTGAGCCAAAAGAGAACAGATGAACGAACGAGGATTCTCCTGAACCTGGTGCAGCCATAACGCATCAAAAGTTATTCAAAGAAGAATAAATCTACACATGGCTTGTAATTTAAATTTGGTTTCTCCCAAGCTTCTTTGGAGACCAGAGCAACTAATATCTAACGGATATCCTTAGAGTTAATATGACATAGGGTCCCTTGGTTGTAATCTTACTGTGTGAGTGGTTATTTGTTTAAGAATTTGGCTCACAGCATGTTCATGGTTTCAACTCTGGTAATATATCCTTCCCATGTCCATGGGAAGGATATATATTACATCTCTTGAATAAAATATGTTATAAAATAAAATGTAGGGGAAGCAGAAAGGTTCCATAGGCATATCCCTTGTAGTGAGTTGGGTGGTGCCATTCACAAAATCCAAGCTTGATCGAAGGGCTGCTTGCAGAGTGTGCGATTTCAGATTAGGATGGTATGGAAGGGTTTTATGTTTTTCCAAAATTTATACGTGTTTAGTAAGAAGCTTTACCAATTTTAACAGCAAGGACTTATCACCTCAGAAAATAAGAAACCAATGTTTTATGGATTACAGGTTTCTGGATCCATTAACATTAGGGAAGTACCCTGCTTCCTTAACAAGATTAGTTGGAGCGCCGTTACCATGGTTCAGCACTGAAGAGGCAAAAGCATTTAAAGGATCATTCGACTTTCTTGGTTATAACTACTACACAACACAATATACCACCAATAACCCTAATCCACCTTAGGTATCCATTGGTTTGAATCAAATCAATGGATACCTAATAAGAGATTTGATCCCTCTCGGCGCTTGATAGAGCCTAGGATTTGGATCTACGCTGGTAGTATACACAGTCCTGAATTGTTCAAGGAAAAGTGGGTTTAACTTATGTTCTTTCTTGCTGCTATATGAAAATCATATATTGGACTTGTTTTGTGGGTTTTACCAGCACATAGTATGAGCTTTGAAGCATATAGAAAGTCATGAATTTGACAAAGGTTGAGGTCTTCCACAGTACACCAGTCTCAAATTTTTTAGGTCTTCCACATTACACCAGTCCCAAATTTTTGAGGTAATACACAGTCCTAAATTTGAAGGAATTTGAAGCACTTTTGAAGTATCTTTGTTTTCTAACTGAAGAAACCAAAGTGAATCCATCTAGAACTGGATTTCGGGCTTCCCGTAGTTGTTATTCTTATTTCTAGTAGTGTAGAAAAAGGCTTTCAATGGTCACACTTTACCACAGTGATAAATATTGAACCTCATGAAGGAATCCAAATGTATTTGCAGAAAGAATTGAAGATGAAAGTCTGGTTTAGGAAAGGTAAAAGGTAATGGGTGAACATTTGATCTCTACTCTTTCATTCTCAGTTAACTTTAGGCTTTAAGAAAGAAGATCAATCTCAAAGACATCCTAAAGTTACAACCTTATTAAACCATCTTAGAATAAAATATGTTCAAAAGATTTTTTTATAGCTTTCTACAGATATATTGTGTTGGTTTGTTTTATCCCAATTTGATCAACTTGGGAACAAGCTCAATTCTTAATGATGATGCAATGATGACATTAATGGAATGATGACAATGATGCAATGATGAGCAGTGTTAAGTACAATAATAAATAGCAGTGGAAATAAGCAGTGGGTATGACAGTGATGAACAGACTTGAAGTCTTAATAGTGCATGATGAAGCTTGAAGATATGAACATTGAATTGAAGAGGATGTGAGCATACCTCTTATGACAAGCAACCGGTAAAGAAGACAATGATGATGATGAAAAGTTTGACTACTACTTGAAAATTAGTTTGACAGCATGGTTTGTGAATACCTTTATGCTTGACTAATTGAGTATGGTATGTGTGACAATGATACCTTCAGCAAAAGACATGATGATTATGTGACAAGTGAAGAATATGACATGAAAACTTCTTGAGCAGATGGATAAGCAGAGGTATATGATTGTGTAGTAGATTGATTACAATCAAAGATTGACATCAATATTGCAAGATGAGTCTTGCAATCAATGAGGATCGGTGATGCAGGAGCATTCAGCTAACCATTTCAAATTCCAAGTTCAATGTTAGATCAGGCCAGGAAGGGGTCTCCACATTTTGAGTTAATAGTCCCTAGACTATTACATTGTAAATAACCCATGTTTTTATGAAATTTCTAGATAGTGATGAGTCATTATGCTTATTCATAGTTTATCAGAGCAGTAGGAATAATGGTGGATTGTGACTCCCTACGTGGAGATCAGTCGTTGAACTGTTTTTTTTTTACAGAGAAGTTTTTCCTTATGCGTGGTAGTGTCTTTTACAGAACCGACTCAAAGGAGGAAGCAGCAGCTTAGGCTAAATAGATAAGTTTGAGAAGTAGTAGGGGTTCTAATTTTTAAGGTGAGGATTGAAAATTTGAAAAGGGAAGAACATACTGCGTCTCTGCCTATTTGTAAATGGGTTGCAGAGACTGAAAGAGAGTCAGTTGTGTGTGTTTCTTTCTTTTATTTTTTAATAGAAAGATTAGCAGTGTGTGTTGCAGTATTATCAACTTAGATGTATGCATTGTTGTGAATGGTGTTGCTGTGCAGAGCTAACTCTGGTAGTTTTCTGAACATCGACGTGTTTTCATGAAATTGTTGGTTCAAATACAAAATTGATGCTTGAATTAACTAAAGTATAGGTAGATGCATACATAGAGGTTCTAGGTTGATAAATCGGGCAGGATAAAGGTTGGATTGATCGACCTTTGATCAATCCGCACCCAAATCCAATTTTTCTGCCTTAACGAGTTTTGCAGAAAATGGACAGCGAAGATCAAGACCATAGAGGAAAATCCAATGGTGGGGAAAATTGCGGAAAAGGATTTTCGGCTGGAAGGTTGCGAAGGAGTAACTTTGGGAAAATCGAAATCTCGCATCCCGTAACCTGAGTGCGGAAGAGGAATTGCGGAGGGATAACTTTGGGAAAATAGAAATCTCGCATCTCGCAATTCGAGGACGAAAGAGGAATTGCGGAGGGACAACTTTGGAAAGTTATCATCCCGCATCCCGCAATGCGCAAGTGGAAGCTTTGTTGTGGAAGGATAATTGCAGAGGGCAATGTTGTGAATATTTAATTAAATATTATTAATTATAATGAATTAGATTATTAGGTTACTAGTGAAAGGGTGTAACCCTTCACTATGTTGGCTCAAGCGATATAAAAGGCAGGCTTATTGTACATTGCATTCATCATCTAATATATTATTCATATTTACTATTAAACATGAAAGTCGTATTCGACTATTAACTGACCAACTGGATACGGCTCCTCCAAGGGGTATCAAAGCTATACGGCCCTTGGCCATATTTACACTTTGTGTAAATTTAATTTTAGGGTTTCCCTAAAATATAGGACATTATCCAAAAAAGAAAACATAAAAAAAAGGTAATGAAAAGAAAGAAAGAAAAAGTTAAAAAGAAAAGTTAAAACAAAAAAAAGTAAACAAAAAGCAAAAAAAGGAAAAAGAAAGTAAAAAAAGAAAATATAAAGTAAAACCAACACATGGTTTTGCTTTCCAACTTCAACCGAGGTTTTGCTTTAACTTGAATTATTATAATATATTTATAATAGTTCAATTTTTTGTTTTATTATATAAAATAATAAAATAATAAAATAAAGATTTTATTATATAATAATTAATTATTATTCCTTAAACCTCATCTTCTTTAGAAAAACAAATCACACCTCACAAGCCAAAATAACTTTAAAGTACACACCTCCGCATACAAGGTCCAAGACCATGGTGGAACTAAAAGAACAAATCGACAAAATGGAGAAGGACATCAAGTCCCTTGTCGCTAACCAAAAAAGATTGAAGGAAGAGATGAAAAATAACAATACAGTACTCAAAGATGAGTTTTTTTGGTACTAGAAAGAATGCTAGATGAAAATTTTGACATCCTGAAGAAAAAACAAAAAGACTTGGATGAAAAAGTGAGTACCATGACTCAAAACATAAACACCTTAACAAAGAACTTGAGCACCATGACGCAGAACCATAATAAATTAATCGAGGTGTTACAAAGACTCATACCTAGTCCTAACCAAATCAGCAGTCCAAACATGTTAGATGCCTCATTTCATGTTTCCACACAGGACACACTCGCAAAGAATCAAGAATGTTTGCAAAAATAAATAAAGATTAACAATGCGACGCTTAAACAAGAGATAGAAACAAAAATACTCCCAGATATGGAGGCATGATTAAACAACAAAATAGAAGCTATTAGTAAGATAGTAGAGAATAAAAAGGATAAAAATCACCACCAACAACAAACCAGTTCAAATATTTCACTTGCGTCATCCAGTATTTCTAAGCCACCATCAAACTGTAAAGCAAAAGGAAATCAATAGCATTCTTACAAAGTGTACCCACCTAAGGTAAAAATAGAGTTGTCGAAATACAATGTAAGTGAAGACCAATGCATTCCTTGGTAAACAAGGCGGAAGAATACTTCGACATTTACAATATTCAATCTAACGAGGAGAAGGTAAAATATGCGTCAATGCATATGGAAGGGTACACCTATAATCGGTACTTATGGTGGAAGAGAGACAATATTTCCTACACTTGAAACTTGTTCAAAAATGATTTTTTTAATAGGTTTCAAGGTATCAAAGAAGATGAATTTTCAATAAACTTACCAGATTACAACAGGTTGGAAGCGTTGAGGAATTCACACATCAGTGGGAATCCTTATCGACACGAGTATTTGGGTTGTCTGACAAGCAAAGACTCAAAACCTATTTAGGAGGTCTTAAACCATACCTCCAAAAAGAGTTAAAGTTACATGACATATAGTAATGTAGAAGTAGCAAGATATAAATCCAAAGTCGCAGAACACAAATTGGAAGGAATAAGAACAAGAGGTGATAACCATTATTGACAAGAAAAAGAGACACAATGTAGGTACTATGAAGATACTTGGTCACCCGGCCATCAATGTCACAAACATCAATCACATTCCTATGAAATGGAAAATATGTCGAAGTCATTTAATAGTTACTCTGATAATAGAAAAAAGAAGAAAAACACATGTCATCGATGCGGTGATGACTGGACCCCTGGCCATAAATGTAGGAACAATCAGATAATACATTGCAGAATCATCAATGGAAAGGAAGTGCAAGTCTCTATACCAGAAATCTCATCCGATTCTAATACCGACATTGAATCAGAGTGAAGGAAGACATTGAGGAAAATACTCAAGCTTTGAGGACAAATATTTTCCCAAGGGGAAGGCAATGTTGTGAATATTTAATTAAATATTATTAATTATGATTAATTAGATTATTAGGTTACTAGTGAAAGGGTGTAACCCTTCACTATGTTGGCTCACGCCATATAAAAGGCAAGCTTATTGTACATTGTATTCATCATCTAATATATTATTCATATTTTACTATTAAACATGAATGTCAGATTTGACTATTAACTGACCAACCGGATATGGTTCCTCCAAGGAAATTTGTGTATTATTGGCATCCTGCAACCCACATGAGGAAACTTTGTTGCGGAAATAGAGTTGCAGGGAGGAAAAATTGCGGAAAGGTAAGTACAGAGGCAAAATTGCAGGTGGACAATTTTAGCATAGAATTTGGTGGTTAAGCTAAATTTGGTGATCATGCCAAGTGTAGGACCCTGAAGATCCTAGAGGTGCTAGTTAGGTTGGTTTTGGTCTAACTCCTTGCATCATTTTTGGTATCAAAGTGTAAGGTTGAGTATTGTCTTTTATTTATGAACATTGTGGAATTGTTAGTGTTAAGGATTAGAGTAGTTTTCTTGAAAAAAAAATCAAGATAGTGTTTACTCCTGATTGCTAACAGATTCAGAAAAGAAAATATATTACTAACAGTAAGGTTGTGTCAAGAAGTGACTTGTTGTGCCAGGAGATGGAACTCAGAATTGGGAAAGGTCAAGGTAGGTGAGGAAGACCTATTGGCAATGTCGATTTGAGAGAGGAGATAAGAAATTTGAGGGCAATATTGGGCGTCTTAGAGACTGGAAGACATCATGAGCACACAGGAGACACAAGTGATGAGGAAGTATTCAAAGAGGAGGAGGAGACAACTACTGAAAATCCTGAGGTAAAAATACTAAAATCAATATTTGGTGCAGGTTCAAGTTCGAAGGCCAATGTACCATTTTAAAGTGGGAACTTGGATCTAGAGGAACTAATTGATTAGATTAGCGCTATGAATAAGCATTTCGATTATGCTGAGGTAAAGGAAGACAGGCAAGTAAGCTTTGATGTCACAAAGTTGAGAGGGCATGCGTCCTTATGGTGGGATGGTGTGCAAGAGGAGAGGATCTTGAAACACAAATCCAAGATCAATAGTTGGAGCAAATGACAGCTAAGTTAAAAGATAAATTTCTTCCTAAAGATTACACGTTGATTTTATTTAGGAAAATGCAAAATCTTAGACAGAAATCAATGACGGTTAGGGAGTATACTGAGGAATTCTATAAGGTGAATATCATATATGGACATATAGAGGATACACTTGAGAGAGTGGCTAGGTATGTCAATGGTTTGAGATCTGATATACAAGATGAATTGAGTTTTTTGTCATTAAGGTTTGTTGAAGAAGCATATCAAGTTTCTTTGAAGGCTGAGGAGAAGCTAATGAGGAGGCAGAGTCAGAAAAAAAAGGTAAGAGGCTCTGAAGGAAAGGAACAACAACAAAAGGGTGAAGCTAGTGGTTCAAACCAGCAAGGGAAACCTGACCAAAATAATGAGAACAGAGGTTGCTAAAATGCTTAAAGAGGAAGAGGCAGAGGAAGAGGTGGAACAGCGAGATGTTACACATGTGGACAACTCGGTCACAATTAGAGGAAATTTGGGGTCTAAAATGGGCGTTATAAGAAAACCCACCAACAATAAATTTTGTGAGTTGGAATTCATGAACCAATAGAATTTCAATAAAATGAGTCAACCATAATGGTTGAATTGACATATTTGTCATAAAAGAAAACTACTTTTTTTGTTTGTATTTTCGACATATCTCCCTGTGTTTTTCCTCAAATCCTGAGTGGGGGACCTCGTTGGATGCAGAATTTAATTCTATATCCAACAAGTACCCACACTACATAGTTTTAACGGACTCTGCTACCCCAAAAATAAGAAATACCTGAAAAAACGTGATGATGATGTCATCATCATGTTTTTTCAAGTATTTCTTATTTTTGGGGTAGTGGGATCTGTAAAAAGTATGTAGTGTGGGTACTCATTGGATGTAGAATTAAATCATGCATCCAATGAGCTCTCCCGCTCAGAATTTGAGTGAAAACACAGGGAGATATGTTGAAAATACAAACAAAAAAGTAGTTTTTTTCATTCTTCCTCCAAAATTAATAACTATTATTTTATTATTTTCCTTAGGAGGCCCATTTTAGACCTCAAATTTCATCTAATGTGTCATGGGACTGTCCAAAAAATGTTTCCAAACAGGGAGAAGCACAATTAGTACAAAGTGGACCTGAAACTCCACAATAATTAGAGGGGGTTGTGGCCTATCCTAAAGAAGGTGAAGCCTTAGTGATGAGGAAAATAATTGAGGAGCCAATCCAAAGGAGGAGCCTGTTTAAGTCAGTTTGCAAAATTGAAGGTAAGTGCTGCAAATTAATTGTTGATAGTGGTAGTACTGATAATTTGGTGTCCACATAGATGGTGGAAAAACTAAATTTGAGGAAGACAGTAGATACAGAACCATACAGATTTGCATGGCTACAGAAAGGTCACCAAGTTCTTGTGAAAGAACAATTCCAGGTAAAGTTTCATATTGGAAGATATTAGGATGAGGTAAGATGTGGCACTATTGAGATGGATGCTTGTCATATTTTATTAGGTAGACCTTGGAAATTTGACAAGGAAGCAGTACATGAAGGCAAGAGGAA
This sequence comes from Pseudotsuga menziesii, assembly GCA_001517045.1. Taxonomy (NCBI): domain Eukaryota; kingdom Viridiplantae; phylum Streptophyta; class Pinopsida; order Pinales; family Pinaceae; genus Pseudotsuga; species Pseudotsuga menziesii. Next base: position 71,866 of record LPNX010966063.1, read on the forward strand.
TGTTTACTCCTTTGAAATGAATGGGAAGAAGCATAGTATTCATCCACTCAAGGGTAAGAAAGAAGAGGCTAATAATTAGTTGTTGATTATGACTGAAAAGAAAATAGTGAATGATTGGAAAGCTGAGTAAAATGATAATGAGGTTGAATTAGCTAACATGGTGTGTAGTGGTTGGATGAAGGGAAAAGCATACCAGTAAGAAATGTCCAATGCAAGTATGGCATTGATAGAGGAAGCATAGTATGAAGTTAATAAAAACAATGGAAAGTGTATGGTTACTAAGATTACCAAGGATGGTGATGTGACAATAACAAGCAAAGGAGAGGAAGGGATAAGAATCCAAGAAGAGAATTCTTGGACATCAAGCATCATTATGCTAATAAATTTTAGGTTTACTAATGTAACAGGATGACTAAATTGTTTATATGCAGGTAGAGGAGAACCAGTGAAAACTTGTTTGCAGGGCAAAGAAAAGAAGAACTGGAATGTTCAAAGAAGTATGAACACATGCTGGAAGAACCAAAGAACCAGTTACAAACACAGTACTAGAAAACATGGATGAAGAGGAAAAAGGTTGGACCCTACAGTACACTCAGGAAATTCTCAACAAATGTTGATGAGGTAGAGATGCCTATCGGAATTCCTATGACATAGCCATTGAAAGTTGGGGCCATTATGGATAGTAAAGTGACCAAAAGTACGAGGAAGAATGACCATCTGGAGAATTTAGTTAAATGGAAGAAGCAACCACCAGAAGATTATACATGAATGAGCGCTACAAAATTAGAAACCAAGGGTTGCACTGTAACTAAACTAATGAAAAGGGGTTCATAATTTTCACCCTTGTGAGTCTGATGCAGGAACATCTGGCTAACCATTTCAAATTCCAAGTTCAATGTTAGATTAGGCCAGGAAGGGGTCTCCACATTTTGAGTTAATAGTCCCTAGACTATTACATTGTAAATAACCTATGTTTTTATGAAATTTATAGATAGTGATGAGCCATTCTGCTTAGTCATAGTATGTTAGAGCAGTAGGAATAATGGTGGGTCGTGACTCCCTACGTGGAGATCATCCTCTGAACTGTTTGTTTAGACAGAGACATTTTTTCCTTATGCATGGTAGTGTCTGTTACAAAACCGACTCAAAGGGGGAAACAACAGCTTAGGATAAATAGCTAAGTTCAAGAATTAGCAGGGGTTCTGCTTTTCAGGGTGAGGATTGCAAATTTGCAAAGGGGAGAACAGACTGCATCTGTGTCTATTTGTAAATGGGTTTCAGAGACTGAAAGAGATCCAGTTATGTGTGTTTCTTTCTTTTATTGTTTAATAGAAATATTACTAGTGTGTATTGCAGTATTATTAACTTAGATGTATGCATTGTTGTAAATGGTGTCATTGTGCAGAGACGACTATGGCAGTTTTCTGAACATCGACGTGTTTTCATGAAACTGTTGGTTCAAATTCCAAATTGATGCTTGAATGAACTAAATTATAGGTATACGCATACATAGAGGTGCTAGGTTGATCAATCATGCAGGATAAAGGTTAGATTGATCGACCTTTGATCAATCTGCACACAAATCCAATTTTTCTTACTTAACGAGTTTTCCAGAAAATGGACGACGAAGGTCGAGGCCGCAGAGGAAAATCCAACAATGGGGAAAATTGTGGAAAAGGATTTGCGGGAGGAAGGTTGCAGAGGATTAACTTTGGGAAAATTGGAATCCCGCATTCTGCAACCCGAGTGTGGAAGAGGAATTGCAGAGGGACAACTTTGGGAAAATTGGAATCCTGCATCCCGCAACCCGAGTGTAGAAGAGGAATTACGGAGGGACAACTTTGGAAATTTTCCATCCGGCATCCCGCAACCTGCAAGAGGAAACTCCATTGCAGAAGGAGAATTTTTGTGGATTATTGGCATCCCGCATCCCACAACCCACCTGCAGAAACTCTGTTGTGGAAATAGATTTGTGGGGAGGCAAAATTGAGGAAAGGCGGGCACGGGGGCAAAATTGCGTGTGGAAAATTTTAGCATAGAATTTGGAACTTCAGCTAAATTTGGTGATCCTGCCAAGTGTAGGACCCTGAAGATCCTAGAGGTGCTGGTTAGGTTGGTTTTGGTCTAACCCCCTGTACTAATTGGACTTCTCAACCCTTTCTTAGTTGGAGCTAAGAAAACCAAGCATGGTCATGTTACAAGAGTTGGTGCTATTTTCATCAGTTGGTGTTGATTGTAATCGCAAAGATGGAAGTCTTCCATTTCCATAAATAAATCTTACATTACATATATTCATTTGTCTCTCTTTGATGTGTTTATTGTGCTGATGACTCATGATGAATATGATTATGTAATTGATAACATAATGCTTGATATAATCTGATTAATTAATAGAAGGTGAAAAAGGTTTAAATTGCTCACACATTGATTTGCCACCCTCTCAGTGTGACTATTTTTTCCAACAATTGTTATCATAGAAGGCCTTCGTCACAATCCTTGCAATATTGAAGGAGATCCGTGGACACACAATGGAAGAAAAAGCAGAGTCATTAAGCAATGATGTGCCCGTAATTGATCTGATATTTTACTTCGGGTGGAGGAGAAAAATGAAAGCATATCTGAATAAGTTTGGTGTTTGGGATATTGTGATCAATCCACTCACTCCATCCAATAAGAAGGGCAAGGCAGTTGCATAGAAAGAAGCAAAGAAGGAAACTGCTATAGCCTTGAAGTTCCTCATGGATGGAAATCCCAACTTAGTGAAAGAAACTATAGGAAAGTACAATTCAACTAAAGACCTTTGGTTCAAGTTGGAAAGCAAGTATCAAAAGGGAAAACCAGACAATGAAAAGATAGATCAGGAATAAGAAGACAGGCCTCTAGAAGAGATCAATCAAGAAGAATAAAATCAAAAAGTGGACTCTGAGTAAAGGTATGGATTGTTTTGATTGTAATGATAGCATGTGTGATTAAATTGAGAAGTTTATTGCAAAAGATGATGAATATCTATCAAATATGCACAAGAGATACATCTCACTTTGTTGAATATAAATCTCAGATCCAATTGGGTCTTGAACACAGCAAATATGAACCATAGTGAATTCATATGGTTCAAAAGGAGAATCTTGGATTCTTTGAATGAATATCAGCAGAAGACCATGACAATAAGAGTATTGCATTCCCTATGAGCTGCAGCAAAGTGGTGTGACAGTCGACTGTGTATACTAATTTTATTTATGCAATTGTGTGATAGCTGTAACAGTCGAGCTCATCCCTAGTCTCTTTCAGTTGATGTATTTCTTGAGTTTTTCTAATTATGTCCATTTGTAGTTATAATTGTTGAAGTTTAATTTCTGCATTTCTGAATTCTAGATCAAGTTGGATTGAGATAGTTATAATGGATCTTCAGATGGCCTAGTAATTTAGGATTTAAATTTCTGCAAAAGTAAATCTAGATGTTTATTTTCTGAATCTCTTATTTCTAGATTAAATATTGTAAGAAGGTATTTGTGGTTTTGCATTCTTAAGAAGGTAAATTAGATTAAGTTAATCATGGGAAGAGTTGGGCTGAATAGGAAGGTAGGATATTTCATTTACAGTATCAGCTACTTATTGTTTAAGCATATACAGTGCACATTATCTTTGAAGTAAAAGACTTCCCTGGGTTGACAATTTATATTGAACACTTTGTATGTTGGATTTAATTAACTTGCATATAGGGTGCCCAACATTTTGGTGTCATTGCCGGGGAAAGGTAATTATTAGACACCATAGTAGTTGTATACATTAGTTACATCTATTCATCTTTCTTTAGTTTTTTTTTTAATTTTGCATGTTTTGGGTTGCATGAATACAAGAAGCGTACAGCGTGACATTCCCACAACCCCCAGAACTCCCCAGAATACTAACATTGCAGGTGGTCGAGGTCTTGGATGAAATCCAACCTTGGGAAGAAGGACATTCATTGACGATCTAGTTGCTAGAACCAATTCCTCTACCAAAGCTTGCCATCAGGGGTCCTCCGTTAGATGAAGCCCAATTATTCCCAGGGTGGAAGCATCAGCTTCCATGGTGGAGAACATAGGAGAAGCTGCGACACCCTCAGGTGTCCCTGTGGAGGAAGACAGAGTTAGAACTGCGGGATCGGCTGACTGATATTTGGTATATCACCTTAACAGGAAGGTTGTGACAAAAGAGGAGTGTACATAGTTCCATAAAAAATTAAACGATCAGTGGGATCACGGAGATGATAGAACAAAAGAAGACATGAACAACAAACGCGATCTAGAACATCACAAAGAATCGATGGGAGAAAATCATCATCAGGACAATAATTCGAATCCTGAGGGGACTGTTGCTACACTTCAGTTCCCCATTCAACAACCAGAGGGGATTTCCCCCATGAAAAATATATTGCCATCTATGTTGCCTCGTTTTTATGGAAAAGCAACAGAGGATCCGGATGAATTCCTTTTTGAGTTTGACATCCTCTGTCGCAGCTATGATTACACCTCTAGTGAGCAGAAGTTGAAACTCTTCCCTACTACTATGAAGGACAATGCATTACGTTGGTTCATGATAATCTACCTGTTGAGGAATCTTTTCCAGATGAACACTTATTTGCAGTCTCAGCTTATTCCCCTTGGTATGCAGATGTCGCTAACTACTTGGCTGCAGGGAAGCTTCCGACACATTTGTTAAAAAGAGATAAGAGGAAAATCATTCAACAAAGTGCCAGGTATTGTTGGATAGGTGATCATCTATTCTACACAGGCCCTAATCTTGAGATCAAAAGATGTGTAAGAGAAGATGAAATATTCCATATTTTGAAGACCTTCCATGACAAGCCATGTGGGGAAAAATTTGCATATAGGAGGATAGGTCATAAGGTGTTGAGAATGGGCTACTATTGGCCGACACTTTTCAGGCCCTGCAAAAAAATTTGTCCAGTATCGTGACAACTGCCAGAGGATGGGCCAACCTAACAAATAGGATCAAATGCCTCTTCAACCATAGTTGGTGGTTGAACCTTTTGACATATGGGCCTTATATTTTGTTGGCCGTATCAACCCTCATTCCAGGAATAAATCCTACATGTTAGTTTGTACCGACTACATGATGAAATGGGTAGAAGCTGTGGCTTTGGTGAAAGCCAATGACCAAGCTATAATCGATTTCCTCTATGGTGAAATATTTACTCATTTTGGAGTACCCAAGTAAGTGGTTACATATGGAGGACCTCATTTTGTGTCACATAAATTTGAAGCTTTGTTACGGAAGTACCATATCCAGCATCAGATAGCTTCACCATACCATCCCGAGGCCAATGGCCAGGTGGAAAGCACTAACAAATTTATTGAATCTATCCTTACCAAAATAGTTAGGAGCCATCGTAGAGACTGGGCTGATAGACTTCTGAAATCATTGTGGGCATATCGTACTACTTGGCACAATAATACAGGTTTCTCTCCTTAAGACTTGGTGTATGGAAAAAGCATAGTCTTCCCCATTGAATTTGAAATCAAGACCTTGAAGACAGCTATGGAGGTAAACTTAGATGTGACTGAATCCTAAAGGAGTAGATTGAATCAATTGGATGAACTTGATGAGAAACATTTAGCTGTTGTGGATCAGACAGTATTAATTCAGCAACAGAAATCCAATTGGCACGATCAATTCATCAAAAAAAAAGTCTTCTGCGAAGGAGACTGGGAATTATTATCCTATTCAATATTCAAAATGGACTTCAAAGGTAAGTTACGTATAGTATGGTTGGGCCCATACCTGGTAGACAGAGTATTTGACAATGGTACAGTCCTCTTGGTTAACATTGATGAGAATCGTGCACCATTATTTGCTAATGGTCACAGGCTGCAACTGTACCATAAGCCCATTTCGAAGGACGCATTCACTTCATAGATTGTAGTTGATCTAGAATACTAGTTAGAGCAAGGGAAGGAATATTTCTCAGCCCCTGTCAATCTTTAGACAATCGTTGTGATTCCTACACAAATTTTTGTACATAAATAAATTGATGTTTTTATCTTTTTTATTTTTCCTTTCTACTTGATCCATTTTTTTTAAGAATATGTGCAGGGATGTACCTAAGGAGCAATGGTCATGATCGGTCCTAACGACCGTGGGTATCCTTTTGTAACTTCCTGCTTCAGAAGGAAACGCCTTGAAGAAAAATAAACAATGAATAGTCAGTCGCAGCTACGATTCCTATTAAAATTGCTTATTTTTTTGTTCATCTACAGCTGCAACACCATAAAATAATTCTCTTTTCTCATTCCGCATAGCTGCAACTCCGTGAAATGTCAACCATTTTTCTGTCCCATGCAACTGTGACTCCATTTAAATTTTGTCCATTTTTACCTTTTCTGGTTGCTGCAACTCCGTTTGAATTTTGTCCATTTTTACCTTTTTTGGTGGTTGCGACTCCACCAAACTGGTTGATTTTTTTATGGCTCACGGCTGCAACTCCGCCAAACTGGCTGATTTTTCTATGGCTCGCGGCTGCGACTCCCCCAATATTGGAAGAAATTTTTACAATTTTGTGTTCGCAACTCCTACATATCTGGCTAGAATTCCCACTATCGGTAATTCCAATTTATTTCATAGCTTTCATTATGTTTCCGTCGAGATTGACAAGATGGTTTTGTTCCACCGGGAGAAAAGATCATGACAGCAAACCTACAATAATGCTTAAAATTACATGGCTGCATTTAACACACTTTATTACTCTCAAAGGTCACGGGTCATAGCATATTTATGAAGGTATGGTTCTGATTATATACTTGATTAAGCGTTAACTACATTTGACAGTATTAATCACACCTACAACTTTAAGCCCGTCATTACACTCGTATACTGTTAACTATCCACTTGCACAAATTAATGCATGTTTATGTTTATCCTGTAACTGTCACCCTTTCCTAATTTGGGACAAGTTTTACCAAGGATTCCATGCTCACGGCTGTCACAAATTTCTGAATTTACCCAACTACACTCTCAGTTATTCACGCATACTCTATGCTTTAACCTCCATTTTTGGTACTTGCAATTTGTTGGGTTTCTAAAGAATTCAGAAGGAAAACAAACATGGGTATCCCAGCTCAGCATGAACCTCCAAATATGCAAGAACTGAGAAGAAATGCTGAAGTTTTCACTATTTTTGAAGTTGCGTTTTGGACTGAATTTTTCCAATGCCTGAATCGGTTCCATCAAGAGACAACTCTACTATTCGCTTTAAATCTTACATAAACCCACTCATAGGTTATGGGGTTACATATAGAAGTTGTTGAAGCGATAGTGGCTGAAGTCACCGTTCTTCCTCATGTAGGAAGAACCTGGTTTGGCTGAAGAACGCCCAATGCTTCCGCAGTACAGGATTTTCTGATGGAGGGGGAACAATTTCGTTCGTCAAAGCAAGGGATAGCGTTACAATCACTGCCTCGGCCATTAGATCAAGTTGCAGTCTTCCTACAAAATTATATCACCTGTGAAGGTAGGTATCAGACTTTTTATTATTCTGAAATTTCGCTACTATCTCATCTACACCATAGGGCCTTACTGAATATTCCATTTTATCTATTTAAATACCTACACCATATGACGGGGTTTGTCAAAACAGCCAAGCATCCAAACTCCTCCCTTACCCATCACGGCCTAATCAAATTAATAATCGTAGGGGCCTTAGCTCAAAGGAACCAAACCTGGGGTCAATTCACAGGTCAAACTCAAATAAACCCAGAACCTGCCCTTTTGACTAGCGTTCCAATAGAAGAAGAAGTGGAAGTACCTTACTCTTGGGGGCTGTTCAAATCCAAGAGGAGCATGAAAATGTACAATTGGGGGGAGATGAGGAGCAACAGGAAGACCGAAGTCCCTCCAATTTAGTTGGGGGGGGGGGGATGAGACTGAATCAAATGATCAATCAGATGACCAAGCAGAGGAATTGGAGGATAATGTAAGAGAAAACACTGTGGACAGATTAAATAATGTGGGAGCTCTGGCAGCAGAGGCTGAAGCTAGAGTAGCATTGGATGTTGCAACAGCTGAAGCTGAGGATGTTAGAGCCATGATAACAGAGGAAAATGCAAAGGTTTTTACCATTGAATCTTCCCCTGAATGGGGAGGAACTCTAATTGAAGAAGAAAAGGAGGATGCTGAGATAGGAGATATCCCTTCCACATCAGCTACAAATCTAGAGATTCTTGCACCATGAAAGTAAAGGAGAAGATCAAAAGAGGAGGTGCAGGAACCACTACTGATAAGAAGAAAAAGAACCAGGTCAGTTACAGCAACTGAAACAGCACAGGCAAGATGGGAAAACCTAGAAGCACATATTGAATTCCCCATTTTGAGAGCCACAGCAATGATTCCCCGTAGGAACCGATTGCATAGGAACCTCAAATCGAGGGACTTTTGCACAAAAATGGTCTACTGAAGGAAGAAGTACAGACGCTTCAAAGAGAACTAGAAAACTGGAAGGAGGCATGCAGGAAGCAGGTAGAAAGGAAGCTGCACACACTGGTTGAAGTTGCATACCAATTAGAAGGATCACCTCCTGCTGAGGATTGTGAGGAGGAAGAGAGAGTGGTCTACCCTGTGTGTGGGGAAATATTTAACCAGTCAGGCTATAAAGTCATAGTCTGCACCTTTGTGACACAACAACCCGTACCAACAGTTGTGGAAGAACAAGGACAAGAAGCACCTAAGGTGGAAGTGAGGGATGCAAAAGAAATGGAAATAGAAATGATCCCTGGTACAGAAAAGGGGGAAAATGAACAATTACAGTCACAACCAGCAGAAGAAACATAAGTGCTACTGGTACAATCTGATTGGAAGGACAGTGAATCTCCCCAAGAGCAACCTCAACAAATGGAAGCAGGATACATACAGGGTGTTGATACACAAGAACCAGCATCCTCAAACATTCTTGTTGAAGTTTCCACCAAAATTGGGGCAGATGAACCAGAGACTGAAAATATTCCATATTTTAACAAAGAATTCTATGTTGTGACTCCTGAACCGTCTCGAGGGAGAGAATTAATAGAGATGGAACCTCAGCAGTAGGATAATGATGAAGTTGACCAGGATGTTGTCACACAAGAACCAACATCCCTAGAAATTTCTGCTGAGACTCTCATGCAACAAGAAGAAATCAATCCTGAGGTGGACATAATTCCTGATCTGGATCTAGGAGAGGATGAACAAATGCAATCACAGTCCTTGGGGGACACTAAAATTATCAAAGAACAACTTCATATTGCAGAGGACATGGAGGTAACTCAAGAACAACCCCAGCAACATGAGGAAATAGAAAGGCAGGGCTCTGATACATAAGAACCAGTAGCCTTGCATCTCCCTGTAAAATATGCAGGTGAAAATCAGGCAGATGTGGAGATTGAAATTTAGGAAGAGGTTATCACACAAGAACCAACACCTTCACAATTGGCTGATGAGGTTGCTAGAGGATAATTTCAAGAAGAGGGTGTTGTTACACAAGAACCATCACCTCCAGAAGTTATTTTAGAGGCACCTATACAAGTTGAGGTTGCTGGAGGATAATTTCAAGAAGAGGGTGTTGTTACACAAGAACCAGCACCTCCAGAAGTTATTTTAGAGGCACCTATACAAGTTAAGGTTGATGTAGAAGAATTTCAAAGAGGGGATGCTGTTACACAAGAACCAAGATCCCCAGAAGTTATTGTAGGAGTACCCATATAGGCAGTGCAAAATGTTCAGGCTAAAGCATCAGGTGGCAAGGTATGGACTCAACTTTCACAAAATTTTGTCAATCTGGATTCTAATGAGATCATGTTGAAGATGAAGGGATCCTGAGGCTGACCCAAGAGATCTCACTCCTAAGAATAGAAGTGAGGAAGTGGAAGAGTCAGGTGGAGAGTTATCAAGAATGAATGGTTCCCCTTGTTGAACATAGGAAAACCATCAGGGAATTTAGGGAAAGATGGGCAGAAGGACTAATGTTCAAGAAATTTCACTGGGAAGAGATACATAAAAAACTAAAGGAGCTGAAAATTTTCAAATCCATGCAGGTGGAGAAAGACCAATTGTACACTCTCTCCCAGTAACTATTAGGTGCCAAAGTACCATCCTCCTCTTACTCTGTGTTCTTATTTGAACAGTTCATTTGGTTTAAACTGAAGGCTGTAAAGGAAGGGAGGCCTTAAGAAATAGCAACCTCAGCTAAATTTCTGAAAACATTTCTGAAAAAATTTCTGGAAAGTGATTTTGTTGAGAAGAACTTTCTTTGTGAGCTTTATTTAGATGAGTTGGCTTATCCCTTGGACTGCCATTCGAATCCTACCCCTTTCTTAGGTGATGTTTAGCAAAGGGATTTTTCCTCCTTTGTTAGCAATCATGTTTAGTGGGAAAGATCCTTCCAAACTTTTTCTCATAATGAGTCCCACTCTAATATTTGGGTTTGAAGTGAACCTCAAACCCCTCATCTTATCCTTTCTCATCAGCAGCGTAGGATCACATGTCCCATCAAAACTCAGCAGATGATGGAAATTCAAGAAAAGGTTGTCTCTACATGTGTCAGCTAGATTTCCAAACATCAACAATTGGATTTGGAAGGCAGCCAGCATAGATGGAAGACTGCCTCTTCAGCCTTGAAGATTAGAGACCCCTACTGTTACAGGAGTTTTAAACATGCACTTTCCAGGGTTGAGGGATATGTGGGTTGTATAAAGGAATGTGGAGTTAACTGGATGGGACTCAAATTCAAATTCCCTCTCATCTGGTGGCCAGCAAAACCATACAGGGAAGAATTATCATTGACAAAGGCAGAAGAGAAGAAGTGTTGGAGATATTGGGTTTTCTATAATGGATTTTTGGAAAAACAGGGATCACCTGAAATCTCATATAACTTTTCCTCTCTCCATGAACGAAGCACAATGCCAGATTCATATTCAAATGAATTGAGGTTGCTACATAGGGACATGCAACGGGACAGTTGGGGGGAGATGTTGGGCCCAGAAATGACCCCTTTTTGCCTTATCTTACTCCATTATATGCATCAAACAGATGTTTTCCTTCACTTGATCCCTCAATCCATACAGGTATGGTTAATTATTATTTTATCTTCTTAATACTTATGATTGTTGTAATCAGGACTCTATATCTTGGATTATGCTAACATATGGTGATTTTATAAAGATAGTTCAAGATGTCAAGGATACAGGTGTAGCAGGCTGAACGAGTCAAGAAAGAGATGGACATTCATTGTTAAGTTGATCGCCACCGATTCCATATTTGTACAAGGAACGTAGTCAAAGGTTACTATTCCACGCAAGTTGTACAAAGGTGGCTGCAACAGACTCAGATGCAACAACGTTCCACTGCTTGAGGGTAGCTGCAACCGATGGAACATCTTCTAGATTGATCCTGCTATCTCATTTTTGGCTCGAGTAACAAACTTCCTATATTTCCTACTTCTATCTTTCCCATGGCTGTAACAGTGTATCATAAATGGGGTAGCCTGAAGATCAGAGATCTTCATGGCTGCCTGATATCAGGGGGTAGAAGTTATGATTTTGAATGTATAAATATTGGAAACTATTCTGAGTCAGGGGTTGGAAAATTATTAATCTTATTGTATAAGTTGTGACAACAACTATTTCATGCTACCGCTTAATAGAAGGAGTGTGATTCTGCAGATCTCGGTGTTTAACTTGTGTTAGCTTACGGCGTCTCTGTTCAAAGGCTGGGCCCACCTTCCTACAGAGATTGTCAAGTTAACTAGGTATTTATTTCTCTGTCATGTGGTGAGGATGTTACAGTAGATTCATTCTTTTATAACTGCTGCAACAGTAATGATTTATTATGTGTTCCTTCAATCGATCAGTAATTGCATTCCCTGTGAGATGCAGCAGAGTGGTGTGACAGTCAACTATGTAGACAAATTTTCTTTATGCAATTGTGTGATAGTTGTAACAGCCAAGCTCATCCCTAGTCTCTTTGAGGTGATGTCTTTCTTGAGTTTTGCTAATTAAGTCCATTTGTAGTTATAATTGTTGAAGTTCAATTTCTGCATTTCTGAATTCTAGATCAAGTTGGATTAAGATAGTTATAATGGATCTTCAGATGGCCTGGTAATTTAGGATTTAACTTTCTACAAAAGTAAATCTAGATGTTTATTTTCTGAATCTCTCATTTCTAGATTAAGGATTATAAGAAGGTATTTGTGGTTTCGCATTCTTAAGAAGGTAAATTAGATTAAGTTAATCATGGGAAGAGTTGGGCTGAACAGGAAGGTAGGATAGTTCATTTATAGTATCAACTACTTAGTGTTTAAGCATATATAGTGCAAATTATCTTTGAAATAAAAGAATTCCCTGGGTTGACAATTTATATTGAACACTCTATATGTTGGCTTTAATTAACTTTCATATAGAGTTCCCAGCAGTCATAAGGCTATGGATTGTAGAAGAAATGATAGAAGTCCTAATGGAAAAGTTAGATGTTGGACATATAACCAAGCTGGACATATTGCTACCACCTATCATACATTGAGATGCTACACCTGTAGTGGGTTTGGTCACAAATCCCAAGAATGTGCAAGTCAAAGAAGACAATCGAGGAGGACTAGTCATTCATACTCATTAGCAAGAAGAACCAGTGAACCTGGGAAGAATTCCAATACATAAAGGTTTGAAGGTTAGAATACAAAGGCCCATAGTCAAGGACAATGTCATGTATGGACGAATGAAGTTGATCAAAGAAGTGTTGGAAGCTCTGAAATCTCAATTAGGTGTAGTACATGCAACCATGTTGGTCACAATGTTGCATATTTTCATACTATGTGGTGTTGTAGTTGTAGTGGCTTTGGGAACAAAGCTCAATACTGTTGGAATACATGGAAACAATCCATGAGAAGTTTATCATACAACTCAACAAGGAAAGCCAATAAATAGGAAGGAACAAATGTTGAAAAGACAAACGCCAAGAAGCAAGTATGGATGAAGAAGACCGAGAAGTTACATATAGGATAGGTTGATCTATGCAAGGAGAATGGTTTCCATATGGCAATCCAAGCTTAAGGTCTCTCAAAGACTTTATCACACCTTGAGTTCATAAGGTTGGAGGATGAAATCAAAGGAGAAAGAATGGCTACTCCAAACATATAGACAAGTCCTAGGATCGTGCATGTTAATAGGAGGAGCAGTGATTAGTGATTTCAAATGCATATATGTGGACACCCTTTAACATTGATGCCAAAGGGGGAGAGATGAAAACAAAATGGCATCATGCTCAGAGGGGGAGCATGAGTTGTTGTCAGCAATGACAAAGGGGGTATTGTTGATTGAATTGTCATTAATTCTAACATGGGACTTGCAGTGGACCCATAGGTAGCCATTGATGCCACCAAGCCCCTCTTGCAGTGCACAAGTATGGATGATCCTAGTACCCTGACATCTAGTGCCTTGGAGCCCTTAAAGATATGGGTTGTGCCTTGGAGCACCTTGTCAAGTCCTTCAAGGTCCCTGAACCCATAAGCTAGGATCTTGGAGGCACCATCTTGTTGATGATGTTGAAGACCCTATTGATGTTGATGAAGATATTGGAGACGATTTTGAAGACCTTGGTGATGGTATTAAATCCATTGTGGATGATGTAGAAGCCCTTGATGGGTTGAAGAGACATTAATGACCCATTCTATGGTCATTTGTGTTTTTGATGGGGTCGTGGTACACCTGAAGATGGCCATGAAACATAAGGAGGCTTGGAAACCCCATAGAAGATGGCATGGTGGATCCTTGACCCTTGTAGTTCCTCTTATGTGGTTGAAGTGGTTGAAGAATCCCATGAATCCCCTTGGCATGATAAAGAATCCTTTGGAACACCAAATGGGCCAAATGAACAATTTTGTGGTCATTTGTAGTTTTCATGGTTATTGATGGCTTGATGGAGTCCTCGAACTCTTAGAGATGGCCTTCGGGCATGAGAAAGGCTTGAAACCCACTTATATGGTGGTATGATGGCACTTGGACACTTGGACACACTTGGTTTCTTGTTGATGGTGATCGAGGATGGGCTTGATGATGATATGGAACCTTGATGATGGGGTCCTTGGTCACACATGTCATGGTGATGGGGTCCTCGATGAATCCATTGTGGCTTGATGCATCCTTGCTTTTGACGAGATGGAGCACACCCTTAAATGTGGTAAAATTGATGGCTAGTTGACAAACCCTAAGACTATCGAAGAAGGATTGTGGTGAACTTGATAGAGTATGTTTAACAAAACCCTAATGTTGACTATTATGTGGTGACCTAAGGTTGACTTTGAAGGATGTTTGTGTGACAAAATAAAATAAAAAATAAAAAATACATGAAACTTGTTGCAACAAAACATAAATGACAAGGTTGATATTTTAAGTTGTTTTCATGACAACAAAAACACAAGATAATAAAAACAAATTACCTCTCCTTGAAGTCGGCCCTAATCCAAGGAATTGGACAACATTGGAAGAGTATCTAAACACAATTCCATCCACACTCAAACATATAAACTATGAAGAGGAAAGTGATCTCTATGGACTGAGGTGATTGCAGCATACACAGTCCCAAATTGATCACGGAGAAGTGGGTTTAACTAATGCTATTTCTTGTTGCTATATGATAATCTTATCTTGGACTTGTTTTGGTGTTTTTAATAATACATAGTCTGAGCTTTGAAGCATATAAATGGTCCCGAATTTGACAAAGTTTGAGGTCTTCCACATTACACCAGTCCCGAATTTTGAGGTCTTCCACAGTACACCAGTCCCAAATTTTTGAGGTAATACTTAGTCCTAAATTTGAAGGCATTTGAAGCACTTTTGAAGTATCTTTGTTTTCTAACTAAAGAAGTCATATTGAATCCATCTAACACTAGATTTTGGGCTTCCCAAAACTGTTATTCTTGTTTCTAGCAGCATAGAAAAAGGTTGTCAATGATCACACTTTACCACAGTGATAAAGACTGGACCTCATGAAGGCATCCAAATGTATTTGCAGCAAGAGTTGAAGATGAAATAATGATTTAAGCAAGATCAAAGGTACTGGGTGAAGTTTGATGTCTACTCTTACATTCTCAATTAAATTTAGACTTTAAGAATGAAGATCAATATCAGAGACATTCTAAAGTTACAACCTTATTAAACCATCTCATAATAAGGTATGTTCAAAATATTTTTTTATAGATTTCTATAGATATCTTATGTTGGTTGGTTTGATCTCAGTTAGATCAACTTGGGAACAAGCTCAACTCTTGATGATGATGCAATTATGACATTGATGCAATGATGAGAAGTGTTAAGCACAATAGTAATGAGCAGTGGAAATAAGCAGTGGGTATGGCATTGATGAACAGTCTTCAAGTCTTAACAGTGCATGATGAAGCTTGAATATATGAATATTGAATTGAAAAGGATGTGAGCAGACCTCTGATAACAAGAAACCAGTAAAGAAGACAATGATAATAACGACAAGTTTGACTACTAACTAAAAATTAGTTTGATAGTCTGGTTTGTGAAGACCTTTATGCTTGACTGATTGAGTATGGTATGTGTGACAGTGATACCTTCAGTAGAAAACATGATGATTAAGTGACAAGTGAAGAACATGACATAACAACTTCTTGAGCAGATGGATGAGCAATGGTTGATGAGAAGAGGTATATGATTATGCAGCAGATTGATGACAATAAGAGATTGACATCAAGCATGCAAGCTGAGTCTTTCACTTGAGGATTGGACTCTTTAACCCTTTCTTAGTAGAAGCTAAAAAAACCAAGTTGAGTCACATTACAAGAGTTGGTTTTCTTTTCATCAGTTGGTGTTGATTGTAATCACGAAGATTGAAGTCTTACATTACCATAAATAAAGCTTGCATTACATATAGTGTTGTGTCTCTCTTTCATGTGTTTATTGTGCTTATGACTCATGATGATTATGATTATGTAATTGATTAAATAATATTTTATATACTATGATTAATTAATATAAGGTGAAAATAGTTTGAATTTCTCACACGCTAATTCACCCCCCTTCTTAGGGTGACTATTGTATCCAACAATATTTTCTATGAATTACTAAAAACATCTGAAGTTAAATTCAATGAAAATTGGATATGGTCGGATGGATATGTGAGACAATTTAAATATTCACGATCATTTTTCGGTTATGTCAACTTCATAAAGCATCAAAGATTACACATCGTTTGAATTCCTTTGAAACTGGATATATGGAAAACGTGAATATGATGGTGCAAGAGCATGTGTCAAAAAATCCCTTCGAAAATGGAAAATGAGCCATGCTTCTGTGCAATTTCAATCAGTCACAGAAGTTGTCAAATGGTGTAAATTACATCTAAGCCATGACTATAATCAAAATTCAAAAGATGTGTGCATGTATGTACACAATTTTTTTATTTCTATAATTGTCAATTTAAAAAAAATGGTATCTATAAGTCTAACATTAAACTATATCTACACTAACATTAAAACTTGTCCTTTGTGATTTGTCATATCATGTAGGTTCTTTTGGATTATTGGAATCCAACATATAAATAGATCAATACCATATGAGGCACGCACCATACATGGGACTAGATATTTACACTCTATTCAAACAAAATCCTTCCAAAACGTGTTTGAATTTGACAATAGAAAGAAAACATGCTTTTGTCATATTTGCATTGAAAATGTTGAATCTATGAAAGTCTGTGAAAATGTAATGAACAACTATGTAATATTTTGGAAACACACAAAAATTAATCCAAATGGAAAAATGCCACTTGCAAGCTTGGAATAATTAGAATCAAAAGAAATAGTAGTATCGTATGATGGCGATAGAATTTCAGATCTTGTCAGAGAAGGTAATATGATATTTACTTAAAGGATTCATTGTTCAATTCATATAAAGCATGTGCATCTACAGTACAAATTATTTGGTGATTGTTCATTGTTGGATCCATCACCACAAAGAAGGATTGTTAATAGTACTTTCGCTATTAAACATTACTATATGACATTTCAATCCTAACATAATTGAACTATACTACTAAACTATACATTTCAAGATTGGGCATTACTATTAAACATTACTGTGACATTTCGATCCTAAGACAAAATTATTATGAATAGCACTATTAAACATTACAATGACATTTTACATGGCATTTCAATCCTGACATAATTGAACTATACAATTAAACTAAACATTTCAAGCTTGAACATTCCTATTAAACATTACATACTATGACATTTCAAGATCCTAACAAAACATTACTATGAACATTGTTGTTAAACATTACTATGATATTTCAATCCTAACAAAACATTACTATGAACATTGCTATTAAACATTACTATATGACATTTTACATGACATTTCAATCCTAACAAAATTGAACTAGATATAGAAACAAAATCATAAAGTTCATACATCTAAATTGATGCATGCATTCATAGACATCGTGCAAAATTATGATAAGCATTTAAAAAACAAGTATACTATGTAAATAATCCAAAAAAATTATCATCCAATACAATATGTTGTTAAATTCTGTGAAGCATAGGATCATCAACCTGTATGAATTCAAATGGAAGAAAATGCTGCAGAAGAGAGAAGAATTTGCATAGACTATTCAATTAATCATGACAAAATTACAAACACATGGGACAAAATTAGAATAATATGATTATATTCATGAATAAGTAAATAATATGGAATACATTAGTTGTACATATAGGAGAATTTGAATGCTAAAGATAGGATTCGAATCTACCAACTTAGACTGACTTATGTGCTAACTCAGTGTGGTAAAAATCATCACTGGAGCTCATAGTTTAACTCTGGACAACCAATTTAGTTCGCAGTCAGCTAACTGATGAGGCAGGTGAACAAAAGCTGCCACAGTCCCTTGAATCATGCAAACTAACGCTAGGGTGAATGGCAGTGAACTAAATAATGGAAATTGTAGCATAACTAAACATGAACTTACCACAGACAACTAAAGGTGATTGTTGGTGACACTCAGAGAGGGTTCCTAAAATGTAGGTATTTGCACCAAAACTCAAAAATGTAGATGATCATGGGCATGCCCCCCCATACTCTTGTAAAGTGATAATGACCTCCTAGCTAGGAAAAATAGACTATGTGGTCAAAGGGAGGATTATTAATCCCAACACCCCCCTTTAATTTTAACTTTGGACAACTTGGGCCCTGAAAACTAAGACCAAAGGTCACCCATACAATCTAAATGAAAAAATAATAATAGTTGCTTAATACAACCAAGAAAATGGGGAAAACCCCCCCTCAAAATAAGCAAGTAAACCAGGAAATGAGTGTTAACCCAAAAAATCCCTCAGTAACCTCTACATGATCTACACCACCTAAAGACATCCATTACACTACCCTCATTTGACCCCCACACCCTTGCAAAGGCTCAAAAACATGAAAAGGGCTTAAAATCCCTAAAAAGAGCCAAAATAGCTCTCATAGGGGCTAAAACCTCCAAAAGGGGGCTAAAACCCCTCAAAGGAGCTTAAAACCCCCAAAGGAGCTAAGAATTGGCCGAAAGGGGCTTAAAGCCCAAAAAATGGGCTAAATCCCTAACCAAGGGCTTAAAACCCTAAAATCTCAAGAAAAGACTATAAATAGAGGGGTGGAAGTCACTCTCAAAACACTCCTTCTCTCCCTATCGTTATGCTACCTGTGTGAGTGCCTTGAGACCCTTTGCTTCTCAAGCCATTCACCCTCTCTCTCCTCCATTTCTCCACAGACCAAGCTTCCATCCCAAAGAGAGAGAGGTGCTTCCAAAGCTAGGGCATGGTGGCCCATTTCCACCCAAACAAAAGGTATAATTTTATTTTGTGTCATTTTAATTCTGGTTTTCTAACATATTTTGCTTGCAGGATTGCTGTCTAATGCTTTGCTGCAGGTGTCCATTAATCTCTTGCAACCATATTTTGTTTTCTAACTATTCCATGCAAGGTTTCGTAGCTTAGCCCTAAACTTGTTTGCATGTTCCCTTCCAACCAACAAGAACCCTATCCTTCTGTCCTATAGAAGAAAGGTAGACATTTCTACACATAGCCAAGGTTTTCCTTGAGCTACAAAAAGCTTCCATACTTAAGAGAAAAATTTTATTCTTGAGCAAAAACTTGCGAGAAAATTCTTGCAATATGCATCTCTATGGAGAAGTCATGCAGAATGTTGGCTCTTGTGTGCACTAGTATCATGGGACTATGCATGTGAACTTTTCCATCTTCTTCCAATCTAATGATATATAGGAGAAGGAATATTTCCTTTGTCTCTTCCTTCAAGAGGAAGAGCGATATGATCCACTTTGTTCTTCTATGAGCAAAGATGTTGATCAGTCCTTACGATCATGTAGCATCTCACTGGCAGCTTGTCGCACCTCTTTGAAGGAAGTGAAATTGCTTGACATAGCGCAAGTTTCTCTTTCTAAAATTGGGATCTTGTTCTCCTCATGTCAAATGGATATCCAGTCATGTTCCCAGCTGCATCAATAAACTTGTGAGCCCATGTAGGCCTAGGATTGGGAGTAGGGACTGGATTTGGACCTGGATCACTGTGAACTTCATCTTCAATTTCATAAACTAATTCAACCGGGTCATCTACTTCGGATTCCGAATCTAGAACACTAATGGAAACATTTTCATATGTAAAAGGAGTAGATAGAATGGTTTTACCTCCCCTTTCGAATGGACGATGAGACTATACTGGATCTAAGTATGGTATAAAGTGTGAGAATTCATATGCCTTGTAGGCATGGTTTGCAACACCCTTCGCTATAAACTTCCAATTGAGATATCTGAGATCTCCACGGAGTCAGTACCAAATACCACTTGATTTGGTGGGCCAGTATGTGTCATCTGGTATATAGATAACAAATTTGCAGCTAAAGGGGACACATACAGTACATCTTTGAACATTCCATGTTTTAAATTAATTGAACCATTTCCTTCATCTCGAATTTGAGTGTCACGTTCCCATGCCTCCGACTGGCAAAGGAGACATGACCCAAGATTTGACCACCCAGGCTAACCGCCCATGAACATGTACATGCATAAAAATTGCTGAAACAGAATGCTTAAATGAGACTTTGAACTAGAATATGCACACACAAATATTTATCATGAACAGATGCAATTATTCAACATTCACAGCTACAATTATATGTCTTGCATAGTGGAATTAATGTGCATTCCTTCAAGCATTCATTTAACATGTTCGTCATTTTCATTAACAAAAAATATAGTTGCAGAGGTAAAAATGGACAAGATCACTTATCTTATGATGAACTCGTTCCACAACCAGCTACGTCACTGCAACGTTCCACCCAACCATAGGCCAGTGTGCTCCTTAATCTCTCAGCAATGCTGCCACCCCCGAGCTGGGCATGATTCTCCAAGGAATAAGGGAACTAGCTGCAGGCTTACAGATAGCCAAGGATATACAAACACACAGCCAAGCCAACAAAGTTGGGTTTATCAGGCCATCAAGGAGTTGGGAAAGGCTCAATGCTAAGCTGGTGAGCTCATTACAGAGCTAGGAAAACCTACACCAGAACTAGCCTAACCTCTAAGACATCCACACACACCCAACACAAGGAATCAATCCCTTCTCTACTACACAGTCCCTCAGGCCCTGCATTCCCTTCCAGTGCTATTCAGGGGTGATGGAGAAGAAGGCCAGCCCTCTAGCTCTGTCTGTGTGGTTTCCAGCCACCAGGTTTATCAAGCAAACGAAGCCCCCATCCCTTCTCCCAACACAGTCCAAAGACCAACCATTTCACTCAAGAAATCGATCAGTTGTTTACAGCTTAAGACAAGGAAGACATTTTCTGAGTCATTCTTGGCCCTATCGTGGCCAAAATGACTCTCAGGCGAAATTACAACAGTCCCAAAAATGTAAGGAATACCACGGCAACACAGCCAACAACGTGGGAAAATAACAGTCCCAAAATGTATCAGTGAGCATAGCTCACAACAAACGTGGGGAACACATCCCGTCCTGGGCAACGGAATCACTGAGAAAATGCATAAATACCATGCAGAGGAAGAGAGAAATACCAACTATCAATCTTTGCGTGAGATGAGCAGCAACACAGAAGACGTGAAATCGGAAGTGCGTGAATGACAACCACAATGCAGGACCCACAAATCAGTCCGTGGGAAAAGGATACAGCCACAGCATCCGCGACTCCGCAGGGAAAATATTGACGTGGGAAAACCCTGAAATTCCTGTGCGTGAGAGAATGATGAACAGGAAAATGGTTCATGCGTGAAGATGAACAGCTCCGCTTGTGCACGAATGAACAGACAATGGAGGGTTGTGAGTTGGAGTGTGTGAGTGTTCTGCACAGGCGCGTGGGAAAGAATGTCTGTGTGAGTGAAGAGAATGCCTCGTGGTCATTATTTTCCCCCAACGTGAGGTTCAATCCGCTGTTGGAGTGTGGGTGTGGGCATGGACTAACAGTCCTACCACACTCCACTCCTAGCCATAACTGCCTCAACTAATAGCAGTAGTTATTAATGAAAGTGGTTGCAATAAAAACAAGGGAAGAAGACACATGGGTATTTTCCCTCATTGACCCAAGGTTTGACAATTCCCCCACATCCTTATCCTTGTGAAAATCATGCCCCTTTCTCATTTTAGTTGCGGCGATCGTAGCTGGTCGGGTTCATTTAATTAATTATAGATGCATATTTACATGATGACAAACATAATATATGCCGCATGCCCCGATAGACCATCGGTGACAAGTCTAAATCCGAAACATAGCATAACTGATCAATGGCGGGGCCTTGGCCTTTAGCTCCACACCGTGATCATTTACAATATATACATCATGTACATTTAATGCAACGGGGTCAAAACCAGGGTGTTACATTGAGTGTCATTACCCATATGAATACTCAGACCAACAATAAGTTGTAGTGAAGATAATGATTCTATGGATGCAACCATATGATTGAAGGCTCCTAAATCAATGAGGAATGCATGTGATTTTGAACAGCTAGTCTTTAGTGCATGGAATCTCTTATCATAATCTTCAGTGTTTTATCCAGAGTCAATCTTCCTTACGCCTTCAGGGAGGGAATTATTATGTTTCTCAAGGAGTTTTCCCATATGATCAATGGTTTTCTTCATGCAATACTTATCAGTATAGTTTCATTTCTTACAGTAAGAGCACTTTCCCTTCTGATGTTTGTCCTTCCTAGATTTTGAGGCTTCAGGTACTAGATCAAACTAATCTTTTGGTTCAAATTTAGTGTTTCTTTTAACTTTACCTTATGCTTCCTTCTTTCTTGCACATTCCTTGTCTCACTAGCTAAGAGAGCTTGATTTGGAGAGGTTATGAGAGCTCCCATTTGTATCAGCTTGTCTCTCTTGGATTAGAGACTCTATGAAGGAATCAAGGGATGGAATTCACCAATAAGGACTAGTCAGTCTCCCAGAGTGAAAAGTAAAGACAAACACTGAGAATTTTGAGCTTAGTTTGCTCAGTATGGAGAGAAACAATTGCTCTTCCTTCTTCTCAATCCCACAATGCTTGGATTGCATGGCTAGTGATTTGAATTTAGTAAATAATTGTTGTATAGTTTTGAAGCTATTGGGATGTAGTGCTATAATCTCATTCTCCAAGGTATGGCCCCTCAGCTCATCCTATTTTTCAAACAAGGATTCAAGCTTATCCCATACTTCTTTCGGAGTTCTAAGTCCCTCAAGGTGGAACAACAATTCCCTGGATATGTGGATGCACATGAAGCCGGAGGCTTCATCAATCCTATTCAGATGCTTCATTTTTTCAATATGATGTTCGGGCTCGACCTATCTACCCATTGTCATCATCTATAGACCTTTGTTGCACAAGGAAATCTGCATGGCTGCTCTCCATTCAAGGTAATTGAAAGGAGTAAGGATTCTATGAGTTAGTTGTTGAATTCTCCATTTCATAGCTGTATTGATCAACAAATATTTATAAATTTTTTGAATGTACCTGCAAAACAACTTAATTAGAATTGATGTTAGCTCAAACATCCTTCTCTTCGACATGTGCACTTTCTCTGAGTACATCACACCTAGTTATACTTCTATGGACATAATCCAAAGGGAGAAATACAATTATTCTATGAATTATGTGGAAAATAAATGGATTATGGTGCAAGCATGGAAGTTTGTGAGGTTCAAGGTAGGCATGGATGCCCGCTCTGATACCATTTTAACTTTTGTGAAGCATAGGATCATCAACCTGAATGAATTCAAATGGAAGATAATGTTGTAGAAGAGAGAGAAGAATTTGTATAGACTATTCAATTAATCATGAAAAAATTGCACACACATGGGACAAAATTGGAATAATATGATTATATTCATGAATCAGTAAATATTATGGAATACATTGGTTGTACATATAGGAGAATTTGAATGTTAAATATAGGATTTTAATCTACCAACTCAGACTGACTAATGTGTTTACTCAGTGTGGAAAAATCATCATTAGAGCTCATTAGTTTAACTCCGTACAACCAATTCAGTTCACAATCAGTTAACTAATGAAGTAGGTGAACAAAAGGTGCCACACTCCCTTGAATCATGCAAACTGGCGCTAAGGTGACTGGAAGTGAACTAAATAGTGGCAATCAAAGCATAGTTGAACATGACCGACTACCTACCACAAACAACTAAAGGTGACTATTGGTGGCACTCAGAGAGAGTTCCTAAAATGTAGGGATTGGCACCAATGGTACCAAAACTCATGTTGGCACCAAAACTCAAAAGTGTAGATAACTCATGGGAATGTTCCCCCATACTCTAGTAAAGTGATAATGACCTTCTGAGCTAGGAAAAATAGACAAAATAGACCATGTGGTCAAAGGGAGGGTTATTAATCCCAACATATGTAAGTTCAACACACACACACACATGCACATATATATAATCCAAAAATAAATAAAGTTCTTCAATGTCCAATGTCTATGTCCATGTCCATTAGAAGACCAATATCATGTGTGGTATTCCCCAAGTTGCCTCGACGATTCTTCGCTTGTAATATGTATAAAATCATCTATCAATCTCATTTTAATTAAAAAAAAAATTGAAAATAAAATTGAAAGGAATAATATAAACAAAATTACCTCACTACCAATGTCTACTTCCATCATAGGACCAATAACCTCTGTTGGGGCATTCTGGGCCCTTTCTCCACTACCCCGTGTATCCTAAAATTTAAATTTTGTTATTAAATAAAACATTATGTGAGTAAAATAAACTAAAATTAAGTAACTCTTTATTTATCGAAACTAAAAAAATGAAATTTTTTAAAACATGCTTACACGAGATGGAATGTCATCAAAAAAGTTGGAACCTAAACGAACCTGTGAACAAAACAAATTTTCAAGTTCAAAATGTGTCTATGAATTAACAATAAGATGTACATAGATTACAAAAAATGGACTTTTAACAAATGATACAATATAAATTTAAAACATATACATAGATCTATTTAATAAATATATATCTCTCTAATAGGCTCTTCTACATTTTCACTAGTGGAGAATCAAAAATAAAGATCATTCAACAATCTAGTAAAGTGCGGTCAATAAACATTTAAACGTAAAACTTGAATTAATATATAACAAAATATACAAAGCCATAGATATAACAACCAAAAATTAAATTTGAAATGAATAAAACAATTATATATTATATGTATATAAACAACAAACCTCTCATCTACTCTTTGTGTCATGGACTAGGACATCTAAGGCTATATCACGACATTCCTTTGCATGGGCCCTAAGATCATCTTCAATTCTCATTGAGTCTACCTCGTCATTGCTTCGATAAATAAACCTTTGACTAAAAGTGGCTTGGGAACTCTCTCCACCCAATCCCACATCAACTGCTACAAATGTCGATGTTAAACTTTTAACCATGGAATCCCTTGCAACTCTCCCAACTTGGGGCGTGGGCTCCATCTTTGCTCTTGAAGTCACAAGCCTAGGTGGGTGAGATATTTGGGGTGGAGTTTGAAGAGTTATGGAGTCTGGAAGAGCACATTTTCGATCATATATTCATCCATTTCCAAATCCATAAAAGCTAGAATGAATGTCGATATAGTCTAGCTTCATATTCTAAAAAAAAACGGCATAAAAAAATATGGCAAAATAATTAGGAACCTCATCATTCCATGGAAACCTACCATAGGCTACAAGGAACCGATCATATAATAAATGTGCCAGTTCAAGGTGCTTGAATTATTGCACTTTCAACATTTTGCGCTCTAGTTCTTCTTTGAATTTAAACATTGAATGTGTTTGTTCTTTCGTCACTCTCTCCTTAACAACAGGCCACTTGTCCATACCCATCACTTGTGCCCTTCTCCTGCACATCAATTCAATAAAATCGTCTTTAGTTGGTCCAAGACCCTCATATACCTCAATGAATTTTTTCAATGATTGCAAAACAATCTCCAGAATTTGTTTTCTCTCTAGAAGGAGATCCAAACTAAAAAGATCATGTTGCTACTTGTTATAGTGAGATCTACAACTCTCAAGGGTTATTTGTTGATCACCACTATCCCATGGAAGGTCCCCGCATATATAGGATGGATAAGTTGTTATGGGTGTACAACCCTCAACTTGTTCAACATAAACCCTCCTTGCTCGACCTTCATCCCTTTGTGCAGAATTACGATCATCTTTTGAACCTTGCTTTGCTTCAAAAAAGAAACACATAAATTTGTGTGTACAAAAATACAAACTTATTAAACACATGTGAAAAAATATAATTTATATATATCAACGTATAAATTTTCATACCAAGAAAAGGTCGATTCTCCCATAGAAAATATGGGGGAATCATTTGTCCCTTTGACCTGACTATTGACCCCCTGAATGTGATCTATACTATAGCCCGAATCTAGAGGTGAACCTGACAATATTTGATTATCAGTGTAGACGCCAAAGCTTGGAGACCTTGATGACCTCCCCTTATTATATTTAGTTGCACCAATATACCTTACATTATTTTTCCTCGAAGACCCTTCTCTTTCCATTTAATAAAAATTCTATATTCAAGCAACACTATCAACTCAATTTACATATTCAAATTTTACATATTGATTTAAATATTCCAAACATTTGACATCCATACAAAATTTAACATTTTCATTTAAACACTCAAGCACTCAACATCCATACAAAATTTTACATTTTGAGCTTACATTCCAACATAGTGAAGTGTTTAAATACAGCTCGAAAGAGGTGCAACAAAGTCAATTTCATAACAAAGGAATACTTGGGATTATAAAAGCCGCCAATTGATCCTTACTCGAATAGTTAGAAGAGACATTTATCAATGTTTTCAAGTATGTTAATTATTTGGTCATTAAGAAGTAGGATTAAGCCCTCGAATGACGCATTATATAGAATTAAAGTATGAATAATGATTAGGAAATGTTTGCCAAGGAATAGCCTAGTCAGGATTGTGATAGAAGAAAGGACAACCAGGTTGAAGGTATTAAATGTAGAAAGGAGAAATTCTTGGTCCAATTCAACATAATAAATAAATTTAAAAATATCACTTATGTTCTAAAAACCTTTACTAATCACCTTTTCAAAGTCGTTTCTTTAAATCTAGAGATTATTCTTAAAGAAGATAGTAATTACATAGTAATTAATATAAAGTTGGATTCTTTCACCTTTTGTAACCACTAGTATATTAATTGTTGAACATAACATGGAAGATTAAAAGCTTCATCTAAGTAATGGAGCTAGAGCTTGGAGTGTTCACACTCAAAGTAGAAATTATGCCCCTTTGATGAGAAGGATTTGAACCATCAAGAATAATATGTATTGATTAGGCATAGCTCAAGTTTTAGGTTTTTTGTAGAATCAACAGCTTCAAACTACAGGCTCAACACTACGAGAAAATCATAAAGAAGAAACAATTCATCAACCCTTTAGAATATGGAAATTAAATGTCGAATTCATGGAAAAATAGAAAACAATATTAGAAATAGGTCTACAATCAACAACTTCAAACTACATGATCAACACTAGGAGAAAATTAAAAAACAACAAACAATTCAACGACCCTTTAGAGACATGGATTTGGAATCACTGAACCATATGGAACAACACCACGCAATTGATGAACAAAAAGTCCAAAGCAATAATATTTTTCTTTTCAATTCAGTAATCAGTATATTTTGTAAATATGAACAATTTCTAAGAGTTTTTGTAGAATCCATGCTCTATAAACAAATATGGAGATCCTATGTGAAGGAAAGTAGACTAGTTCTGCAAATTTTGGGGACTTTTGTTGAAATTTGTTGCAATTCACTCTTAAATTTGTATCACCGTGATGACAAGAATTTCGGAAATTTTGGTTATTTGCTACAGTTCAGACTCTTAAATTTGTATCATTGTTATGACAAGATCGGTTGCGTCATTTTATTAATACAAATTATGACCATCCTTATGTAATCATTTGAAAGAACTGTCCCTACAAAAGTTTTACAAGAGTAAATTCCTGAATCTACAAAAATACAATTATATTAAAGAGTTGTATTGAATCTACAAAAATACTCTGTACAAAAGTTGTACAAGAGTTGTATTGAATCTGCAAAAATTCATTTGTATCCATACCTTATATTTGATCAGCAAAGTTACGCCCAATGTTGCATTATACCAATAAGGCAGTATGCTTGTCTAGCAATCTTGTAAGTCTTGTCTAGCAATTAGAGATTGGGAACCATCCAATTGAAGTAAAGTTTCCGCTCATAAAAACATGGAAGGGCCCAAAAATAATTATAAAATGCTTTCACAAGTCAATTTTAAAGTAATCTTATAAAATATTAGGAAAACCGTTTAAAAAATGATTTTTTATTTAAAGAATGAGATTCTCAATAGCTAAAGCTAGGTCAAATTTAGACCAAATGTCAATACTACGAGTAATAAAATCCTCCAAGGAATGACAACAAAGAGAAACATAATGTAATATATACAACACAAAAATCTGTGGAAGTTCAACTATCCCACAACAATGCAGATATTCTGAAAAACAAACATAGAAATTATTATCAAATTCTGAATCTAATATAATCTAATATTAACCATTTTCATATACAAAAAGAACAAAGAATCTTATACATCAATTATATGCTAATAGAAACAAAGATATCTCTGAGGGAACTGTTATAGCGATGGAACCACTTACCTGGCAGAACAAAGGTTGAATTCGGCTCTCGAACTCCACGTCCAATGCCGTGAATGAACTCCCCACTCTGCAAGCGCTTCCGCAAGGTGGCCGAAATTGATGGTGACACGGTGTTGGCAGTGATAGGGTGCCAACAGGGTAGAGGTGGTCCACCAAAACAGGGTGTCAAAATGGCATGGTTGGTCCAGCGCAACGAAATGGAACGGTATTGGTAGTGATAACGCGATGAAATGGAAAGATGGCACGGTTTACAAGGCTCCCCAACATCGCAGGGTGGTCCAACAGAAAACAACTGATAGCAAACGGGTTCAGCAGTCGAAGTGCAGTACCAATTCGATGGAAAAATGAACGAGAAAAACAACATATGACGAAATATGTAACAAACATATTTAGCTGAATATTTGTTTGGCCGAACAAATATTCAGTCGTATAATTGTTTGTACGAATAATTATTCGACCGAAAAAATTTCAAAAAAAATCTTGGATCAGCAACCCTTTGCACAAATTTCGAGGTCATTGTTAGTTTTGATAGTAAGTCAATCCTGAACAATTTATAAATTAATTTGGTCAAATAACATCTTTATTCGGCCGAATAAATTTATAAATTTGGTCGAAAAACTTCCACTACGCTTCTCCACCCCTCAATTCTCACGAAATAGACACCCATTTTTGCGATTTCACCCGTTAACCAAAAATTGCTAGAACAAATAAAGAAGTTAAGAAAACGAGAACAAGAGAATAACGATACTCAAAATGAAATCGACAAGTCGGATTATAAGGAAGAACTCGTACATTTAAGAAGATATAATCAAGACTTTGTTATACAAATTGGAAAGTTAAAGCATGATAAGAAATATTTACAAAAAGATTTAGACTACAAAAGATCATTAGTTGAGAGAGAAACGATAAATGACCAATAGAAAAGTCATCAAACGCTCAAACAATAGAAAAGTGAAACCATATAGAGTCAGTTGGTGCCCAAATTCAGAATGCTTATATTTATAAATTACCATAAACATAAAAAATGATGATCCTAAGGAACACTCACAATTAAATATTAAGACGCCTTATCATCATCCAAAGATTCATTATGACAAACGACTAAGTCAAGAGGGAAATAAACAATATTCTTCTTATAGAAAAACCAAATACCACATTGGAAAATAATGAAGACAAAATCGACACTTGTATGGAAGCCTAAAATGAAAAGTTCTATCCCAATTGTTGATTAGCAAAAAGTCCCAATGAAGGTTAACTTGGGATGAACCACTTCACAAATGATGCAACATTTTTACTCGTAGACTCGTTTTGTCAAGTGTCGCAACTAACAACCAAAAAAGTTCACAGAACAACAATTACAAGCAAACATTGAAGATGCAAAGATTCTTCATCAATATGCTTTGAGGACAAACCATTTCTGAAGAGGAAGGCAATGTAATAGATACAAGATAAAAGATATATAATAATTAGAATAAAAGATAAATAATAATTAAGAATTATAAATGATTTAAGTTAATTAAAAGACATGTCCTTTTAGGTTAAAAGGCACAAGTAGACCTATTTTTTGGGTCTCGATTGTTTTGTAATATTATTGTTGAATGTAACTTCGGAAGATATCATTTAAATATTATTATTGTATTTTATTGTACCTCTGTCGGAGATGTTTTTCCTCTGTCTGGGGATGTTATTATTGTTTTTAGTCATGTTAGAATATCGAGGTAAAACCTACATTGTAATTCAAGGCAATAGTCCCCAGAAGAAATACTGTAAAATGTATTTTGAGTCTCCCAAGAGGGAAGTCGACACTGTTAAGTTAAGAAGTTGGCCTAGTTAGGGTTTTTGGCCAGTCACTTGTAAAGTATAAATAGGGAAGCGCCCTCCCTCATTCTAACACAAATCACTCAAGCAATTTTTCTCAAGAGAGAGAAAGACAAGTGCATTAGTGAAGGAGAAGAAGAAGATGCTAAAGACATCTTATCTTTGGGTATTCTATCTTGGTTTGACATTGTACTAAGAGATGGAACTATTCTAAAGAAGTTGTGGGGTTTTCTCCTTTATGGTTCCCCAAGGAAAATATTTGTGTTCTTTTGTATTGTTGTGTTTGTCCATCTGTAAGTTTAAATATATAACCTAATTGAATTAAAGCGCAAACTCTAACATGGTATCATAGCCACTCTAAAAGAAGGCACTATGCAACTGCGAGAACTAGGGTTTCCAAGTTCTAGCATTGTTCTCCACAAAATTTCTAGAAAAGAAGGCTAGGCTAACTCGCCTCAAGGAGGCGCATCCGGTTTGGTGGAGAAAGATTCAAGTTTGGAGAAGTTTCTATTTTGACCTGATCACTATTGTCGGAGGAAGCTAGGGCATCAAGCTTTTGGAGTTTCCCTCCATGGAATTCAGAAAAGGACTTCACTGGAAAACTTGCCTCAAGGAGGTGCATCTTTCTATCCAGAAAAAATTTCAAGATTCCATGTTTGGAAAATTAGGATTTCTCTATGGAACCCTTGGTCATCCAGATCCAGAATCAGCTTGGACATCACAAATTGGTAAGATCTATTTCCATTTGAGGTTCTCATATCAAGGTGATGAATCACACCAAGGTTGAGGATAAGATTGAAGGAGCAGATAACTTCCGAGAATGGACGTATATAATTATCCCAGAGGAGACTGAATTTAACAAATATGTCAATGAGGATGTTCCAAAGCCGGAGGGAGAAGACGCAAAGGAAAACCACAAGAATAACATGATAAGAGCTAAAAGGATTATTGCATATTCCATCAAGGATAACCTCATCCCTCATGTGTCATCATTAAAGACTCCTAAGCTTGATGTTCTATGCTTTGACCAAGCTATTTGAAGGAAAGAACATCAACTAGAAGATGACCTTGACAAGGAATCAACTCAAGAATGTGAAGATCCAACATTCAGAAACCATTCAGTCTTACTTCACAAGGCTTTCTCATATCAATTAGCAACTAGAGGCCATTGAAGAAAATGTTAAAGAAGGAGAAATTGTGATGACTACCGTGAATGGACTTCCAAGGTCATGGGACCCATTCATTCAAGGGATATGTGCCAGAAAGAAACAAATCAAGTTCAGTAGATTGTGGGAGGAATGCACTCAAGAAGAAGCTCGATTAGTATCAAGAGAAGATAATATGGGAGCAAGTGATGATCAAGCTCTAAAGCTCATGCAAAGAAGAATGAAGAAAAGAGGGAGGATCACCCTCATAGAAGACCCAAGAAATTCCAAAGAAATCATAGACCAAGAAGGGACTACACAAATATTAGATGCTACATGTGATGAGAAAGGTCGCTTCTCAAGAGATTGTCCCTTTAACAAAGGATCCTCCAAGGAAAACAAAAGGAAGAGGCAGCATGCACATACTGCAGAAGAATATGAACTCGCAAGAAAGAGAAAAAGAGAAGATTCTTCGAGTGATTAAGAATATGTTTTGATCTCAGCTCTTACAAGTACCATTACCCATGGAAGCAATGATTGGCTGGTGGACAGTGGAGCTTCCAAGCATATGACAGGATACAAATAATCCTTCATCAACTTATCAGAACATGAGTCACCTCACAAGGGAGTGGAGATGATTATCAATATCCCATAAAAGGGAGTGGAGAAGCCTCTTACAAGTTGGACTCTAGAAATTCAATGAAGATGCAAGTTGTTCTCTACATACGAGGCATGAAGAAAAATATCCTCTCCATCTCAGCTTTAGATGCTAGAGGATTGTGTGTTGCATTTGTTGATGGCCAAGTACTCATGTGGCCAAGAGGAAAAACAATAGATGATGCAATAATAATTAGAGAGCAAGAGGGAGGTATGTACAAGTTGAAAGGACAACCTAAACAAGTCTTGGCTCATGACTCTATAGAACAAAGTGAACTATGGCATTGAATACTTGGACACATACACTATAGGGCTCTTCCAATTGCAAGAAAAGCAGTATGAGGCCTTCTCGAATTCCAAGCAAAACATGAAGGCACTTGCAAAGTATGTGTACAAGGGAAGAATGTAAAGAAACCATTTCCAAGAAGAGAAAGTAAGGCGAAAGAAATCTTGGAAATAATCCACTCAGATGTATGTGGCCCCATGTCATTCAATTCCTTAAGTAGGTATGTATACTATGTTTATTTCATAGATGAATTTTTCAACAAGTTCAAAGAGTTCAAATATTTGGTAGAGAATCACACCGAAAATAAGATCAAGACCTTACGATCAGGAAATGACAATGAATTCACTTCAAATGAGTTCAAATACCTATGTAGAGAATATGAGATTAAGAGGGATATGGGCATTCCCTACAATCCTCAACAAAATGGCAATGCAGAAAAGAAGAATATAATGATAATGGAAGCAACAAAGGTGATTCTTCATGACTATGATCTTCCTTTGCACCTATGGGAAGAAGCAACAAGAACAATCATGTATGTACAAAACAAAACACCTCACCGTGTTCTAAACAGCAAGACTCCACTGAGAATTTTTCTCCAGAAAGAAACTAGAAGTCAGCCATCTTCAAATATTTGGATGCCCTATGTACATACATGTCCCCAAATAAAAGAGGACAAATTTATATCCTTCAAGAAAGAAGGGCATATTTTTGGGATACAGTGATGAATCAAAATCATACCGAATATACTTTCAAGGATTGAAGAATATTGAGACCAGTCAATATGTTACTTTTGATAAATTCACAGCTTACAACAAGTAAAAACAATTCCACAGTGTTGGCCTCTATCTCCTTACTTACGCGACCCAAGGTTCAACAACAACACAATACCAACAAGACACCAAAATACATCGGCCCGACAGAGCAAGCTCAGTTGGAAACACCCACAAGGCAGGTGCAGTCTCACCCAATATAGCTTAATGTGTAACATCCAGAACCATGTTTTTTCAATTGGAGAGGGAGTATAGTCCCTTGGCGTGTGGCCAAGGCACTCGACAAAGATAGGAGGATGGAGTCTATTACTACGCGATAGACGCGCAACTATGTGCCACAATCTATGTGTGACACAAGATTTCCCTTAACTACTTACAACTGGAACAACTGTGCGACGCAGCGGATTCCTTAGAAATAACGAACAATGTACGACTTATATTATAACCTAGCAGATTAACCATGAAATCATACATAACATGTCAACAGGGCTTATCATTCATTCATTCATTAACTGATCAGTAATATTGCACCATACATTCAACAATAACTATAACAATATAAAGTAAACAAACATTCACATAACATCCAATATCCACAATATTCATTCATTTGACACAAGAAATAACGTGGAAACCCATCTAGGAAAAACCACCAAGGTGCTCTCCATCTGGCATGAGAAATATATGTAGCACCTTGCAGTTTGCGACTTACAGATTGTTCTTAAGATATGTCTATTTGACTCAATCTTCCTTCTCTCATGCTCTCTATTGTATTCTTCTATCTAATCCTATTGATCCGCACACAGCCTAGATCGACTCTTTTATTTTACTATTTGCGCACTCAGCTGCAGATTCCTTCTACTACTAGCGGTCTTCGCACTCAGTTGCAAGATCCACGGCTCAACATCCTTATCCTAGACTCCTCTTCTAAGTCAATAATAAAATACTAAACTGAATCTAACTTACTCAACAAAAACTAAAGCTAATTCACCGAACGAAACGAACCCTTATACAGAGCGGGTTCTTCCTACTTATAGCATTTTCAAAGGGTCGACTGAGTACTAATCAGTTATTACAGACTCAATTGGCTTACAAAATATCTACAATTACATTAATGACACACCAAACTGGTTGCAAAAGTCCTATATGACATTAACCACAGCCTTAACTAGCCGCGGAAACGTCTTTCAGCCTTCTGTACTAATCATAACTAGCTGCAAAAATGTACTTGGTCTTCTGTCATTTCTTCCTTCTGCATTCTTCCACCAGTTTTTACCTGTTCTGCTTTAACTCTTCCACCTGCCTCTTCCACCGACTCGGATCTGCCTTCATTGTCGCAACTATCCTCTGCATGCTTCTCCTTCATCGCATGCCCAGTTTTCCTCTTACGCTTACGCGACGAATTATTCCTTGTGCATTTTTCCTGGCCCAACAGGCCCCAAACACTCACATGTGGCTCGTCCCGAGCCACTAATAAAAAATGTCCATCTCTGCAAAAATTGAGTGTTCCACAAAATTTCAAGCTTCCAGCATGGGTTGTGTCGCACGACCAACCTTGTCTTGAAACTCCTTCAAAATTTGTTGCGCCATTGCAATTTCCTCTATTACTTCCTTCGCCTATGCGGCCAATTGTTCCACACGGTCGGAACTGATATGTTCTGACGATTCCTCTCCCAACGATTGAGTAATATTCTAGATCTTCTATTGGATAGGATGAACAAGCCATGTAGCTCGCCCTGCTTCTGACTGGTGCGCTTCCACTTCCTTGTTCCTAGTCCTCTCTTGATCCCGAAGAGCTTAGATTTCCTGCTGGAGGTACTTTATCTTCGCGATCTTTGTCACCTTCACCTTGAGCGACAACTTCTTCATCTCTGCCTTTGTTGCGGTGATTTTCTCATCAACTTGCCGTGTGTTTTCCTTAATATTTTCCCCGGTCTCATCCTCCAGACTGGTTGGTTCCTCACTACTTTCGATCCTTGACAAATGATCTGGGAAGACGTTCAATCGACCAAGTTTCACTATGACCTCAAAGTCGAATTATTGAAATGGGTGGAGCCATCGACAGATTCCCCCCCCAACACTGGCTTGTTAACCAGGTACTTTAAATCTGAATGATCAGTGTACATTTTGAAATGTCCACCCAACAAGTAGTGTCGAAAATTTTGAAGTGCCCATAGAAAGGCCTTCTCTCTCTATCGTTGTGTAATTTTTCTCTATTGTTGACTGTTTTCTGTTGGAAAAACCAATGGGGTGTTCAAGCGTACCCTCTCCTGGTTCTATCAAGACTATTTCGAGTGCGAAAGACGACATGTCAACATGAACATGGAACTCCTTCTTCCAATCCGACAATACCAATATTGGCGCAGTATCCATCTTGTTCTTTAACTTCTCCAGGCTTTCCTGGAAAGGTTTGATCCATTGAAACTTTGCATCTTTCTTCAACAGCTTCTCCATGGGTGCAATTATCTCTGCATATACTCTAATGAATTTCCTGTAGTAGCCTATGTGTCCTAGCACTGATCTATGTTGCGTGACTGATGTGGGTGGTGGTAAGTCAAGGATAATCGCAACTTTTGTTGGGTCAACCAAAATTCCATCGTGACATACAACATGACCCAATAGCACACCAAACGGTGCGCAGAAAAAACATTTCTTGGAATTAAGCACGATATGATACTGGCAACAATGGCCCAGCATCATGCGCAAACTTTCGATATGGTCTCTTACTAGACCGAACATAGTCCAATCATCAAAGTAGACCTTAAGAAATTTGTGGATGAAATATTTAAAAGCATAAACTACTATCCTAGGAAAAATAGTTGGTGCATTCTTGACTCCAAAGGGAATTACCATATACTGGTAGCATCCCCATTCTGTGATGAATGTTGTTTTATGGCAATCCTCCTTCACGATCCTGACTTGATTATAGCCAAAGAAGTCGTCGGTGAATGAATAGATCTCTTGTCCTCCGACGATTTTCAATACTCCATATGTAAACGGTGTTGGGAATGGATCGTGCAAGCATTCATCGTCCAGGTTCCTTAGGTCGACCCAAATCCTGAATTATCCTAAGATTTTCTTATCATGGATCACTATGGGGCTGTTCCACTCTAATTCTTCAATAGGTTCAATGATTCTTGCGTCAAGCATGCGATCCAATTCATCTTTTATCTTTTCTTTATATCTTAGGTTCAACCTATAAGGTCACTGCTTAATGGGTTTAACATCTGGTCTCAGGGGTATTTTCATTTGTCCTGGGTCGCCAACTATTCCCTTCATCTCTTAGAAATTGGTAGGGAACAGGTCTTGATACTCATGCAGCAAGTCTGTAATTTTCGCAACTGTCTCTTCATCCCAATAATCTCCTATATTGGCAAACTTTGGGTTCTCTTGCAACCCAATGCTTACTTTATTGATTTTCAACGGCTTGAGGAATTGGTCGCTTGAAATACCACTTCTCTCAACTGCGCGTGTACCCTCTGACTCTGGTATGTTTATGTTAGTCGAATCATCATCTGGGTCTCCAGCTAGATTGTAGCAGGCCATCCATTGTTGGATGGTCGCGCTGCACTGGTGGTAATTTTCCTCTTCGACAAGGATTTCAGAAAATACCTTTTCCTATATCATTTGAAGCACAACATCAACTGTAGGTTGCTCATCAGCAAATTCAAATGTGTGCGCGAACTGTTTAGCTACCTCATCCCAATCCTAAATTCCTTGTCGCAACTCCATAGATGTATACCAGCTTCAGGGTGTCATTTCCAATGTGTGAATGAAATGATGGACCCATTCATCGCGTGGATATTCTACAAATGTGGTGTGACACTGATTTATGTGCTTGATAGCGTTTAACAACCCTATGTACTTTTGACTCACAGTGGTGACCTCTTCGGAATCCAGATTCGGTGAAGAGGTCACCACTATGAGTCAAAAGTACACAGGGCTGTCAAACCCTGTCGAGCACATAAATCAGTGTCACACCGCATTCATAGAATACCCACACCAGGAATGGGTCATCATTTCATTCACACATTGGAAATGGCACCCCGAAGCTGGTATACATCTATGGAGTTGCGACAAGGAACTTAGGATTGGGATGAGGTAGCTAAATAGTTTGTGCACATATTTGAATTTGTTGATGAGCAACCTACAGTTGATGCTGCACTTCAAACGATAAAAGAAAAGGTATTTGATGAAATCCATGTCGAAGAGAAAAATTCCCACCAGTGCAGCGCGACCATCCAGGAATGGCTGGCCTGTTACAATCTAGCTGGAGACCTAGATGATGATTCGATTAACATAAACATACTAGAGTCAAAGGGTACACGCACAGTTGAGGGAAGTGCTATTTCAAGTGACCAGTTCCTCAAGCCATTGAAAATCAAGAAAGTAAATATTGGGTTGATAGAGAACCCAAAGTTCGCCAATATAGGAGATTATTGGGATGAAGAGATAGTCATGAAAATTACAGACTTGCTGCGTGAGTATCAAGATATGTTCCCTACCAATTTCTTAGAGATGAAGGGAATAGTTGGTGACCTGGGAGAAATGAAACTACCCCTGAGACCAAATGCTAAACCCATTAAGCATCGACCTTATAGGTTGAACCCAAGATATAAAGAAAAGGTAAAAGTTGAATTGGATCGCATGCTCGACACAAGAATCATTGAACTTGTTGAAGAATCAGAGTGGACCAACCCCATAGTGATCTAGGATAAGAAAACCACAAACAAAGTCAGGATCTGCGTCGACCTAAGGAAGTTAAGCGATGCATGCCTGCATGATCCATTCCCAACACCGTTTACAGACGAAGTATTAGAAAGCGTCGGAGGACAAGAGATGTATTCATTCACCAACTGCTTCTTTGGATGTCATCAAGTCAGGATCACGAAGGAGAAAGCCATAAAACAACATTTGTCACAAAATGGGGATAATGTAATCCATGTTGTAGTCACCTATCTGTGCAGTCATTCGTAACTCGCACCCAGTTTTAAACTTATTTTTAACCTGGTTAACTCTCTTTTCAGGTTGCGACTATTCTAGGGTTTCTTCTATCACTGCTTTTAGTTCTGCGATAGCATCATTATCTTCGATTAACACTAAGAAACTTGACAGAAACCTCTTGATCTTACTAAATTTTTTGGGATTTGCTTCTGGAATAGCTGTTGGAAGTGTTCAGGCATCTCCCTAAATTCACCTGACATCGATGGTTGTTCCTGATCCACGAACTCTAGTTCCATGTCCAAGAATACTTGCTTTTGTTTTTGGACGTGGAACAAAACTTTATTATGCACCGTGGGTCGCACTTGCGGCTGCAGTTGTTCTTGTGGTACATCCTGATCCGCTTCGGTCACAACACTTCCTCATGTTACGACAACTAGGCTCTCTTGGCTCAGCAGCAATCATCTGAACATTCAAGTTAGGATTTGGATTCAGGT
Source organism: Pseudotsuga menziesii (assembly GCA_001517045.1). Taxonomy (NCBI): domain Eukaryota; kingdom Viridiplantae; phylum Streptophyta; class Pinopsida; order Pinales; family Pinaceae; genus Pseudotsuga; species Pseudotsuga menziesii. The sequence goes on from LPNX010966063.1 coordinate 110,254, forward strand.
TCGGATTCTTCACAGGGTTAGGACTTGTAATGGTCCTAGCTTTCCATTTTGCAATCAATTGAGCACATCGCTCCACATTATGGTCCTCTCCTTTACAATATGAACATGTCTTTGCAGGCTCCTAGAAATCTCTGGCGACCCAGATGTCCACATTTATAACATGTAACCTCACCTCTTCCTCTGCCAAATCCTCCTCCACCTCGACCTCTGAAGTTTCCACCACCCCTTCCCTATGGGTTTTGTTGATGGGGTGGGTACTGGTTCTGCTAGTATTGTGGTTGATAATGATTCTAGGGCGCGTACTAATGTTGAGGCGCATATTGATTCTGAGGCATGTATGGCGGCTGATACTGATTCTGATATTGATTGGGTGGCAATTGCGCAGGTTGATAGGATTCTTGCGCTGGTTCAACCTCAGGTTTCCCATCATTCTTCTTCAAGTAGGTGTCGACCATGTTTTCCTTTAAGAGTTGGTATGCTCCACAATCCTTCTCTTCATGACCTACTAACTTACAAAACTTACAGAAAAGGATTGTTGGGGTACTTACAACTTTTTGCAAGTATAGAAACTCCTCGTTGTGATGTCTTCTAGACTGGCATATGCGGAACCAGGGTAGTCTGTGGGCACTTAATGGTTTTGGTGCACCCGATGCGATATAGTTCATGTAGGTCGGACAATTATCCTTGGTGTGTCCATTCGTTCTGCATTTCGTGCAACACAAGCATTCTTAGGCTTCATTTCCCTTCTTGATATATTGAATTTGTATTGTCATATTAGCCAACTGCGACTGAATCTATGCCATTCATATGGCACCATCGCCAATTGGTGAAGCTTCGAGCTTCATTTCCAACTCTAGCGCTTCTGTCTACGACTCGATATTTTTTTGCATCAATGGGCCTCAAATGTGTGGTAATGGCGCAACAATAAACCACTCTTTATGTTGTACATCCGACATTTGGAAACTTACTTTTGCCATCAAGGTTCTAACCGTTGGTCAAAGTCCCATACTGACTCTGCCAATGACTATTTTATCTCCTTGATTTTAGTGATACACTGCGACTCAGATGTAGGTTTTCCAAACTCAGAAATCATTGCGAGTTGTATCTCTTCAAGGGTTTTATGTGGTGCTCCTAACAGTACTACGCATAAATTCATAAACCAATCCAATGCACGACCCCTAAGAGTCATGATCATCTGCACTTTCCTCAGGTCCGCGTTGTGAACTAGGTGAACCATCCAAACAACCTCACAGATGAATCAATGTTGCTCTAGATCCTCTACTCCATTCCCATTGAAAGTGGGTAGTTTAATATCTGGGGCCCAGCCATTGAGTTGGCATCGGGGTTATGCAATGAATCTTCTTCTGCAACATTCGAAGTACTAGCACTATCAGTATTAACAACTGTTTTAGGAGATGAGGCTCTAGATCCTACCTCTGGCGATACTCCTGGTGTGATGTAGTCGCACCATGATCTTAGTGTCTCCACATGCTCTTCGGACTCCTCTGTCCCTTCTAAAATCAGGCTATAGTTCTCATCTTTTTTGCAAGACCCTTCGTCCAACTGCGACTAAAGTTCGTGCTCGCTTTCTTCGAACAAACTAGGACTTCGTTGACCTCCCTTTGTCTTTCTTCTTTTCCCCGATTTGAATCTCCTTCCACTCCTTAGGACTCCAGCTTCTAGTTCAGGTTTTGTACTCCCTAGGATCATCTCAGCTCACCATTTCCCATTTTCTCTGCAGATCGCTCGCTACATATCCCCTCTCCTCAAATATGCGGATTAACTACTCATGATCCGGAGGATTATTCATCTTCAAGTTACACTGATCCAATATGGTACAATAGTAGTTAATCTATGGTTTTAACTCATATGCTAGCCATTATATGCACATGCCGCGTTGCTTATCACATGTCGCGCAGCTTATCGCATACTGTGCAGTTATGTAGGGGCCGCGCAGTTGTGCACCGTCAAGTGAGCATTGAATGGTTCGTGGAGGTTAGGAATATGCCGCAACATTTGTATGCTGCGACAGCGGATCGGGTATATGGAAAATTCCTTATATGCCGCGACATTTATATGCTGCAAAGTTGATGGTGACATCAAACGGTTACGTTACATGTGGCATAGCCCAATGGCGGTCGTTGCAACGTGTTGTAAGGTAGCGTATGAGCATGGAGTTGGTTGCAACGTTTCGGGGATCTGAAACGTCGTGGTAACATAATGCTTGGGCCGTGACTTGGCGGGATTGCATGGTTCAATTAGTATATGGTTGTAACAATAATAAAGAAAATAACAGCTATGGTCCGTTACTCATCCTCTCGTTAAACGCTTAAATAAAGGACGATGGCCACATTTCAGGATGCAGAGTGTTTTTAGAGCACAGAGCTTCGCTTTTCTGCTATGAGAAGCTTGGGGAGTTGCTGTGAAGTGCACAGATGTTGTTTCTTCTGAAGTCGACATTCTCTATTATATTTTAGCTTTCTTTGCTAATTGTAATTTCCAGAAGAGAGGTCTTAACGACTTTGTACAGCATTCTGTTTACAGTTGCTGAAGGTGATTCCAGAACCATTTTTGTACCATCTTAAAGAGATTAATTGGATCGGTACCCATTGGAGAGGGACCCGAAGATGTAGCCCAGTGGAGGGGGTGAACTTCGTTATCAACTTCCGCTTTGTGGCTCTCTGATTCTATGTTTGTTTTTCCCACGTCTGTTAATCAGTTTTTCTTTTCATTTCCGTTTTAATCATTTAATTTCTGTTAATGCTGGTTTATGAATTAAGCAAACTGGAAAACGTATTCTTTACATAAACTTTTAATGCACTCAAGTTGAGGTCCGACGAATCATATTATGGTATCAGAGCAGGTTAACTGCTTGTGCAAGTTTGTGAATGTTTACCAGGTCCAGGTTAAAGCTTGGTGAAGGAGAATTAATTGAAGTAGATCCTGAGATTGGCTCAAGGAGAACATTCTCAAGAACCATGTCTTCTCCACGAGGGGAAGAAGGACATACAGAACGAGAAAAACCTGTTATTTCAGAAACTGAGTTTCTGGAGTCTTTTATGAGCATGAAATCCATGATGGAAATTCCACTCGATGAGCGAGCAGAAAGGAAGAAGAAAGAAGAAGGAACTTCATCCAGAGATGCAGAAGTGAAGAAGGAAGAAAAGGGTAAAGGAGTAGGAGGTGATGGTGATCCTCCTGATACTAATCAGACTTTCTCTTCTTCTCATACTTCTCATTCGAATAATGCAAATCCTAATATGCCTTATTTCAAATTGGATGTAAAGTTTGAATTACCAATTTATGATGGAGATGTAGATGCTGAAAAGTTAGACAATTGGATCAAGTAGCTTGAAGTATATTGCAAGGTGCAGGGCATTAATGATGACCCTTCCAGGATTCAATTGGCCACTTTGAGAATGAATGGTATGGCTTTTACTTGGTGGGAGAGCAAGATTCAGCAAGATCTTCGAAAGAATGGTAAAATTATTTCAGTTTGGAATGAATTCATTGAAGTATTAAGGAAGCAATTTTATCCTTTAGGACATATTCAACAATTAACCATGAGTTGGCAAATGTTTAGACAAGCTAAAGGACAAAGCATTCAAGATTATACTCATGAATTCAGGAAGAGGGCTAATGCATTGAATGTTTCATTAGATACACAGGAAACTCTTCTTAAGTACATTGGTGGCATGCATTCTTATTTGAAGCATACTTTGTTGATGTTTAACCCAGTAATTTGGATGATGTATGTGTTCAAGCTACACATTTAGAAGCCAGGGGTAAGCATGCTAATGATACTTTTGTGAAGAAATCCTTTAAATTTGACAGCAAATCGAAAGGAAAAGATACGAGGAAAAAGAAGATGGCTACTGTTAAGAAAGAGGGTGAAAAGCCTACATGTTCGCATTGTCAGAAGGGACATGATGTCTCTAAGTGTTGGAAACTCCATCCGGAGTTAAGGCCAAAGAAGTACGGGGGAAACAAAGATAAAGGCAAAGCAAAAGCTACTGCAGCAGTTATTCAAGACTTGGGATCTGACTCAGGTGATGAAACAAAGGTTACAGCTATCGAAATCCAAGGTAAGAATAAAAGTATCTCACTTCCCATTGATGCAAAATCAAGTTCTAGTGCAAATACAAATCTGCCATCTACTTCTAAGCAAAATGATAAAAATAGAAGTGCACTGTTTCATGTTCGTGTCATTGCAAATCACACAAAGATTGATACATTGTTTGATAGTGGTTCACAAGTAAATCTAATATCAGAAGAAGTGGTTAAGAAATTGCATTTAGTTACTATGCCTCATGAAAAACCTTATCCTCTTGGTTGGGTTACTAATGATACATGACTGCAAATTACAAAGAAATGTGTTTTGAAATTTGCAATCACTGAAAAGTTTATGGATGAGGTAGAACTAGATGTAGTACCACTTGACATTTGTGGAATATTACTTGGGAGTCCATATTTGTATGACCGGAAAGCAGTCTTTTATAGAGAGCAGAATACGTATCATCTTTTTAAAGATGGTGTGGAATATAATGTACGAGCACATAAGATAAGAACAAACCTAGCAATAGTTTCTACAGGACAAATGAAGAGGCTGGTAAATGCTAGTAAGAATTTTGTGTTAATGATGGTTAAGATGAAAAATGATGAGATCTCTAAATATTTTGAAGGGTGTGACCCTAAGCATAAATCTGAACTGATTAAAATTATTTCTGAGTATGATGATTTGTTTCAAGATCCGAAGGGTTTACCACCAAAAAGAGAGACTCAGCATGAGATACATTTGCAACAGGATATGCCACTCTCGAACATAGCCATGTACCGGATGTCTGTAATGCAGAATGAGGAAATCAAGAAGCAAGTTCAGGAGCTGATTGAGAAGGGGGTCATCCGGCCAAGTACTTCTCCTTGTGGCTCTCCTATAGTCTTGGTTCCGAAGAAGGATGGGTCTTGGAGGATGTGCATCGACTATAGGGCCCTTAACAAAATCACTATTAAAAACAGGTATCCTCTTCCTCGCATTGATGATTTTCTTGATCAATTGAAACATGCAACTTATTTTACAAAATTGGATCTGCGTAGTGGGTATCATCAAATCTGGGTTGATGAAAATGATTCCTGGAAAACAGCGTTTAAAAAAAAACAGGGTTTGTATGAATGGCTTGTGATGCCTTTCGGACTCTGTAACGCACCTGCTACTTTCATGCGGGTCATGAATGATGTCTTTCGTCCATTCATTGATGATTTTGTAATTGTATATCTGGATGATATCCTAGTGTTTAGCAAAACCTGGGAAGAGCATATTGTACATGTAAAAAAAGTTTTAGATGTACTAAGGAAGGAGAAGCTTTCTGTAAAAATGTCTAAATGTGAGTTTGCTAAAACTTCTTTAGTATATCTGGGCCATATCATTGGTGGAGGCCACCTGTGAGTGGACCCAGCCAAGGTTGTTGTCATTGTAAACTGGCCACGGCCTAACACCATTACTGAAATCAGAAGTTTTCTGGGTGCGGTTCAGTATTGGAGGAAATTCATTTCTGGATTTTCTTCCATTGTTGCGCCATTGCATGCATTGACAAGCGTCAAAGAGATTTTCCAGTGGGGAGGCAAGCATTAGAGAGCCTTCGACACTTTGAAGGAAAGGATTAGCACAGCCCCAGTTCTGACATTGCCATATTTGCAGTAGCCATTTCAGATCGAAACCGATGCTAGCGGGTTTTCCATGGGAGCCGTTTTGATGCAAGGAAGGAAGCCAGTCTGTTACCATTCAGAAACGTTCTCTACTGCGGTAAGTAACTATCCGACTTATGACAAATAATTGTATGCTTTAGTACAGAGCGTGAAGAAGTGGAAACATTATATAATGGGCAAAGAAACAGTCATACATACTGATCATCAGCCACTTCAATATTTACAATCTCAAACTAAAGTATAGCAAAGTAGGCATCTAAGATGGATGGGATTCTTACAACAGTTTCATCTCATAATTAAGTACAAAAAGGGAATTCATAATAAGGTAGCAGACATGTTATCAAGGCCTCCTACGAATGCTTCGATCATTCTTCAAAACAGTTCATTAACACATGAAAGTTTTATTGAACAGTATGCATAAGATAAAGATTTTAAGAAAGTATATGCGCCACTAATACATGGTAAACAGGAAGAGAACTATTATGTGCATAATCAACTCTTGTATCATCTCGGTAAACTCTGTATTCCGGAGAAAGAGAGAGTGCATGTGATTCGAGAAGCACATAGTTCATTGATTGCAGGACATTCTGGAGTAAGTAAAACACTATCATTATTGCAGAATCATTGTTATTGGCCTCAAATGCAAGAAACTGTAGCTAAATACATAAGAGGTTGTGTTATGTGTGCAACAAGTAAGCCTAGCAATAGGAAATTGGGTTTGTACACACCTCTTCCAGTTTCTTCTCGTCCCTAGGAAAGCATTTCTATGGACTTTGTAGGAGGACTACCTATGTCTAGAAAAGGTCATGATTATCTATATGTTGTTGTGGACAGATTCAGCAAAATGTGTATCTTAATGCCATGTAACAAACAGATCACTGCTGAACAAACCGCTCATCTATTCTTTTAGAATGTTTGGGTACATTTTGGGCTACCCACGTCTATTGTATCTGATCGGGATTCCCGGTTCTTGGGATAATTCTGGTCAACTTTATGGGAGCTTATGGATACCAAACTTAAGAAAAGTACAGCTTTTCATCCACAGACCGATGGGTAAACAGAGGTAGTAAACAGAACAGTGGTTCAGCTGCTCAGAGGATATTGTAGTAAACATCCTAAACTTTGGGATGAGCAGTTGTAGTATATACAGCATGCTTACAATCATGCAGCTTATTCTTCCACGAAAAGATCTCCTTTTGAAACTTTTCTTGGTTATCTGCCAAAAACACCAATGGACTTCTCTTTTGGAAAAGATGCAGTGGATGGACATCATGATGCAAATAAAGCTCTAAGGTTCATTCAGATAATCCAAGAAGTGCAGCAGGCAGTTCAGGAACAGTTGGATAAGAGCCAAGCAAAGTACAAAGCCAGGCATGACAAGCATCGGGTCGATCATCAATTCCAGGTTGGTGACAGGGTTTGGTTACATATCACCAAAGAAAGAGTGAAAGGTGAAGGTAAAAAGCTTAATCCTATCAGGTATGGTCCTTTTGATATCTTGGAAAATATCGGTACTAATGCTTTTCGCTTGAATTTACCTCCATACATGAAAAAAATTTCAGTTGTCAATGTTGAGAATCTTAAACTGTATGAGCCTCATATGATCATGGATGAGGAAACTAGCATACAGATTCCTTCAGTTGATGATATGGCACCTAAATACATGAATGAGTTGCAGGATGATGCTATTATTGACAGAAATGTGAGGACTTCACGAAGGGGGAATGCTGAGTACCTTCGAGTGGGGCTTAAAGGCATGCATCCTAACAAAGCAATATGGATGGAGATTGAAAAAGTGAGGGAGATGTACCCTCACTTGCCGAATAATTCAAGCTTTTGGTGGTCCAAAAGTTCTCCAATGGGGAGGAATGATCCGGAGGATTATTCATCTTCAAGTTACACTGATCCAATATGGTACAATAGTAGTTAATCTATGGTTTTAACTCATATGCTATCCATTATATGCACATTACGCGCCGCTTATCACATGCCGCGCAGCTTATCGCATGCCGCGCAGCTTATCATATGCCGCGCAGTTATGTAGGGGCCGCGCAGTTGTGCACCGTCAAGTGAGCATTGAATGGTTCGTGGAGGTTAGGCATATGCCGCGACATTTGTATGCTGCGACAGCGAATCAGGTATATGGAAAATTCCTTATATGCCACGACATTTATATGCTGCAAATTTGATGGTGACATCAAACGGTTACGTTACATGTGGCATAGCCCAGTCGCGGTCGTTGCAACGTGTTGTAAGGTAGCGTATGAACGTGGAGTTGGTTGCAACGTTTCGGGGATTTGAAACGTCGTGGTAACATAATGCTTGGGGCGTGACTTGGCGGGATTTCATGGTTCAGTTAGCATATGGTTGTAACAATAATAAAGAAAATAACAGCTGTGGTCCATTACTCATCCTCTCGCTAAACGCTTAAATAAAGGACGTTGGCCACATTTCAGGACGCAAAGTGTTTTTAGAGCACAGAGATTCGCTTTTCTGCTATGAGAAGCTTGGGGAGTTGCTGTGAAGTGCGCAGATGTTGTTTCTTCTGAAGTCGACATTCTCTGTTATATTTTAGCTTTCTTTGCTAATTGTAATTTCCAAAAGAGAGGTCTTAACGACTTTGTATAGCATTCTTTTTACAGTTGTTGAAGTTGATTCCAGAACCATTTTTGTACCATCTTAAAGAGATTAATTGGATCGGTACCCATTGGAGAGGGACCCAGAGATGTAGCCCAGTGGAGGGGGTGAACTCCGTTATCATCTTCTGTTTTGTGGCTCTCTGATTCTGTGTTTGTTTTTCCCACGTCTGTTTATCAGTTTTGCTTTTCATTTCTGTTTTAAGCATTTAATTTTTGTTAATGCTGGTTTATGAATTAAGCAAACTGAAAAATGCATTCTTTACATAAACTTTTAATGCACTCAAGTTGAGGTCCGACAGATCAACTCAAGTGCAAGATGCCCTTCCCATAAACTAGCATTTTTATCCACGTGCTGATAGATAGAAAATATCTTCTTCAGGGTCCTTGGAAAAAATTTCTTTCAGCCTCACTATATGAGGTTATAGTCTCTATTGCAAACTCAGTAATATATCCTTGCAAAATATTGTCAACCCAAAAGTCAACATCTCTAGACATGATGTTACTTACATTGGTTATCTCGCGAACCAATTGATCATTCCATTCAATCGCTTCTCTTCTCTGGAAATTTTTTTCCCTGGTTGCCAATCTTGACAACCACTCGTGCAGCACAATGAGAAACTCTGCAAAGAAGATCTCGTGAATGTCATAATATATGTACTTGTCCACCCAGTTTTATGCGCTCCACCGTGATCATGCGCTCTCTTCTTACGCATTGTCGGATGCCATAACATTTCCCTCAACTCAAATGATTACGAGTCCCGGAAATGGAACCATTTGTTGGCCTCTATCTCCTTACTTACACGGCCAAAGGTTCAACAACAACACAATACTAATAAGACACCAAAAGACATCGGCTCGACAGAGCAAGCTCAGTCCAAAACACTTACAAGACAGGCACAGTCTCACCCGAGATATCTTAATGTGTAACTACCAAAACCATGTTTCCGCAGTTGGCGAGGGATTATAGTCCCTTGGCGCATGACCAAGGCGCTCGATAGAGATAGGAGGATGGAGTCTATTACTACATGACAGACATGCAACTACGTGCCACAATCTATGTGCGACACAACCTTTCCCTTAACCACTTAACAACTAGCGCAACTATGCTACGTGCTGATTCCTTGGAAATTGTTAGAATAATCAACCCATAGTTAGCTACCTTAGACATTAATTAATCCATTTTTGTCTTATTTGCCTAGTTTCTATTAATTCTTGCACATGATTTAGGAACTAGGAATCAAAATCATCAAAGAATTATTAACAAATACTCATGAATTGGAAAATAACTGAAATACCAAATAGGTTTCCTCTGTGTATATTATATAAACAATAAAGGATTACAATTTCCATGCATAGCAATAGCTTAACTCCATGAAGAATTCGAATACCTAAGGGACAATTCGAATTCAGTGAGTGAGTCTAGCTTAACTAACTCTTTGCCATGCAATCTCACTCAGTTAACCACTTGACTAAAACCCTAATTGACTCACCAACCCTAACTGAAGTCGGAGTGCAATAAATGACTGAATTTCAACTGAAGGAGATCAAACACATGTCATAGCAATCCAACCATCAAGTGCTAGTCCTGCATGACTCCAATGAACCCTGATGAAGTTAACTGAAGCTGAACTGACAATCAGATGTTGGTGGAGGCGCCTTGTTAACTCCAGTTCATTAAATAATAATAAAATAATCATTAAATAATATATTTAATGAATGGAGGCGCCTTAACTGACTGTAACTGACTTGTTGAACTGAAAGTAACAACCAGTTAACAATTAGGTGCATTAATGTCACACAGATCACTCCTGGAGTGGTCCAGTTAGCCTCCTTGACCGTAGGAGAAGGCTAAGTTAGCCTCATTGACTGTAGGTAGGCGTGGGAGTGACTGGGATGATGGTAATTAATGCTCCACTGATGTCAATTAAACTTAGGATAGTGGTTTAACTAGGCCAATTTGACCGAAAGAGTGTGTATGATGGTAGATGTCTCCAACACCCCCCCTTAAGCTATACTCAGGAAGAGTTAGAAAACATAGATGCATAAAATGCTAGGGCCCTGGCAACAAAGGCCATAGGTCACCCTGTACAATAAAGCAATTGAAACAATGCTCAAAACAAACTAAGTGAGGAAAAGAGGGAAAACCCAGTGGGAAAAAACCCCCCCCTCAAGCTGAACACTGAAAGTAGTCTGGATCACCCTGATGAACTCACCCCCAACAGTGAACGGAGGTAAGTGAACTTCTTTTCTGAAAAGCTCTTTGTGAAGATGTCTGGAGGAATCTTCCAATTTGAAAGAAAAACAATGCACTCAACTGAATCAGATGATTTCAGTTGATCTACATGGGTCCAATTCTCACCGTGCAGCTCTGATACCATATTAATTCTTGCACATGATCTAGGAACTAGGAATCAAAATCATCAAAGAATAATTGACAAATACTCATGAATTGGAAAATAACTGGATTCAAAATAGGTTTCCTCTCTGTATATTATATAAACAATAAAGGATTACAATTTCCATGCATAGCAATGGCTTAACTCCATGAAGAATTCGAATACCTAAGGGACAATTCGAATTCAGTGAGTGAGTCTAGCTTAACTGACTCTTTGCCATGCAATCTCACTCAGTTAACCACTTGACCAAAAACCTAATTGACTCACCAAACCCTAACTGAAGTTGGAGTGCAATAAATGACTGAATCTCAACTGAAGGAGATCAAACACATGTCATAGCAATCCAACCATCAATTGCTAGTCCTGCATGACTCCAATGAACCCTGATGGGGTTAACTGAAGCTGAACTGACCATCAAAAGTTGGTGGGGCGCCTTGTTCACTCCAGTTCATTAAAATAATAATAAATAATCATTAAATAATATATTTAATGAATGGAGGCGCCTTAACTAACTGTAACTGATTGGTTGAACTGAAAGTAACCACCAGTTAGCAATTAGGTGCATGAATGTCACACAGATCACCCCTGGAGTGCTCCAGTTAGCCTCCTTGACTGTAGGAGAAGGCTAAGTTAGCTTCCTTGACTGTAGGTAGGCATGGGAGTGACTGGGATGATGGTAATTAATGCTCCACTGATGTCAATTAAACTTAGGATAGTGGTTTAACTAGGTCAATTTGACCGAAGGAGTGAGTATGATGGTAGATGTCTTCAACACCCCCCCTTAAGCTATACTCAGGAAGAGTTAGAAAACATAGATGCATAAAATGCTAGGGCCCTGGCAACAAATTCCATAGGTCACCCTGTACAATAAAGTAACTGCTTAATATAATCAAGGAAACGGGAAAAACCTCATGGGAAAAATACCCCCCCTCAAACTAAGCAGTAAATCAAGAATTGGTTCTTCTATGCAGCAGCATCCTGAGACTGTGCATGTGAACCTCTGAATCCAAACAAAATGAATATGTCTGGAGGAATCTTCCACTTTCGAAGAAAAACAATGCACTCAACTGAATCAGAAATATAAACAGCTGCACAGTGAAAACTGGACCCATGTAGAGCAATTGAAATCATCTGAAGAGAGAGAAAAGGTTCTTGAGGATTTGAACCATGTGTGGAACACTCAAGAAACTGATA
>LPNX010966063.1:122771-162090 GCA_001517045.1 Pseudotsuga menziesii
GGTGTTGGCTGTAATTTCCAAAATACTATTATGATCCTCATTGTGCTTGCCAAAGGTTCTGTCCAATATTGGCCAGAAAATCTTTGGGTATTCAGCAGAACCAGGAATAAGGTAGTACAAGCTATCATCAAGGGCCAGACACATTGTTCCAAAAGCTCTGTCACCGTCATTTAGCCAGTCATTCTCATTCTCATAATTTTCTCTTTCGATTCCAATAGACACCTCATAGAGACCTCGTCTCTTCAGAGAGGCAATCATCTTCAACTTCCATTCCGAATAGCTTGTGAATGGGGTGAGAAGAGGGATTGATGAGTCCATTCGAAGTTGTACCTATTAAGACCTACAAATCAAAACAAAAGGGCACCGTAAGGTCGGACAGACTGCACATTTAGGCTTTCATCACACCCAGCATAGTCAATCAAGCAAGCTTGATCAACAAGTTATTTACTTGGGGTATTAAGTGGTAATCCTTGGCTTTTAGTGCAGTGCTGGAATTTTGAGCTATTGCTCACTTTCCATGGAGAAATCTACCAAAAAGCTTGTTCTTGAGAGATTGTTCTTCGTCCCACCGTAAGCTCTGATACCATATTAATTCTTGCACATAATCTAGGAACTAGGAATCAAAATCATCAAAGAATTATTAACAAATACTCATGAATTGGAAAATAACTGGAATACCAAATAGGTTTCCTCTCTGTATATTATATAAACAATAAAGGATTACAATTTCCATGCATAGCAATAGCTTAACTCCATGAAGAATTCGAATACCTAAGGGACAATTCAAATTCAGTGAGTGATTCTAGCTTAACTGATTCTTTGCCATGCAATCTCACTCAGTTAACCACTTGACTAAAACCCTAATTGACTCACCAACCCTAACTGAAGTCGTAGTGCAATAAATGACTGAATCTCAACTGAAGGAGATCAAACACATGTCATAGCAATCCAACCATCAAGTGCTAGTCCTGCATGACTCCAATGAACCCTGATGAAGTTAACTGAAGCTGAACTGACCATCAGAAGTTGGTGGAGGCGCCTTGTTAACTCCAGTTCATTAAATAATAATAAAATAATCATTAAATAATATATTTAATGAATGGAGGCGCCTTAACTGACTGTAACTGACTTGTTGAACTGAAAGTAACAACCAATTAGCAATTAGGTGCATTAATGTCACACAGATCACTCATGGAGTGGTCCAGTTAGCCTCCTTGACTGTAGGAGAAGGCTAAGTTAGCCTCCTTGACTGTAGGTAGGCGTAGGAGTGACTGGGATGATGGTAATTAATGCTCCACTGATTTCAATTAAACTTAGGATAGTGGTTTAACTAGGCCAATTTGACCGAAAGAGTGTGTATGATGGTAGATGTCTCCAACAGTTTCCATATTCCACTCTATGCAAGTTGTCCTCCACATGTCCTAGATGGTCAAACTTGCTAAAACTGAGTCATGGAGTGCTTGGGAAACATATTGAAATCAATTCTGCTTTATTCCTGAACCTCCCTAGTGCATATCTGCTTTTTTTGCTTTATTGCTGCTTTTACTGAGTTTTAAGGCAAATGGAAAAGTATGACTAGGTGAAGTTGACTTGTTTTTTGCCCTCATCATCCTCCTCTCTATTCTCATAATAAAAGCATGTATGAGTTGTCATTCCATCACCTATTAGCTTGCCTAATTGATTTTTCCAATTCGTGAGCTCCTAAGTAGATTTGGAAACTGCTTTATGCACCTATGGGGGATTTGACTAGATTTAGTAAGCCTGCTTTTGACTAATTTGAATAGCATCCCAATGCATTCGAATCTATCATGTAATTAATTATTGTGGCAGCCTATGACTTCACAAGGCTGATTATTGTACACTTATTTAATACAGATTAGTGTTCTGCTCCATATTCAGTCTCCTTTGTGTGTAATTGGCAAATTTTGTGAGTGTAATTGTTCTAACACCTGGTTTCAATTTCCACATGGTATCAGAGCCTTTGTAGATCGATTTCTCTCCTTCCATATTGTTCTTGCAGGTTAGACATCATTGACTGGGAGCATTCTACTGACTAAAGGGACAATTTCTGAGCTATGGATCAATCTCAAAAGATCATCTTGAATCCATTTAATTTCTTTGAATGAAAAGCAGATATGGAGATACTGTTGAGAGCGAAAGGCCTCTATAGAGTGACTATGGCAACAAAAGCAGAGCCCAATGCAGCTACAGAGAAAATTAAATGGCACAACAGGAGGGATGAGGCCTATGGTCTCCTGTGTCTGAGCATATCTAGAGACCTCCTTTTCCATCTTGATGGATTGACATCACCAAATGAAGTATGGGAGAATCTTGTTGAGCTTTTTGGTAAAACAGATGAGATGAGAGGATATCAAATCGAGAATGAATTGATCTCCTTGAGTCCCAGCAGCGTCGAATCCCTGCAACTCTACTTTTCCAAGTTTAAATCCCTTGTTTTGCAGCTAAAATAGTGTGGAATTGAAAAGAAGGAGGAGCAACTGGTTTTGGCCATACTCTCAAAGCTTGGCCCTGACTATTTAGTGTTTGTTTCGACCTTCCATGCCACCAAGTTGACAGCTCGAGCCTGGAAGATGCCTAAACTTGCAGAGTTCATGGAATCTCTAACACAAGAACAAGATAAACTGGTGATGATGGGCACCATCAAACCTTCCAAAGACCAAGCTCTGGTTGCTGGGGATTCGAGGGTGGATTCAAAAGGCAAGAAGAAAGCTAAGAAGCCACCTGAACAAAAGAGAGACAAGAACAAGTCTCCAGAGGAGCCCCAAGGTTCCAAGAAGAACCCCAAGAAGAAGAAGAACAAAGGAGAAATGAGCAAGTGCGCATACTGAAGTAAGGGCAATCATCCTGAAAGCTCCTGCATGAAGAAGCAAATTGACATGCTAACCCAACTCCTGAAGAAGAATGGCATCTCCCTTCCTGATAGCTCAAAGCATTAGAGAGAATTTGAGGTCAAAAATGGGCCTCCTAAGAGATGTACTACAAAAATATAAGATATATTAAAATATTATGAGTTAGGGATTTTATGGGGTAGGTATATATGACAACTCACCTCCTACACTACTTTTTATACACAATATAAATAACCATGGTTGAGTTACTTTTCTAAATTGACTATAAATAAAATTAATAAAATAACTCTACAATGATTTGACTAAGATTCATTGTAAATTCCCAAAAAATTATTGTTCTTTAACATTTATTTGTCTTGAACCTGTAAATGAAAATAAACTAAAAAATTATTTTTAAGAGTTATTTTTTTAATTTATGTTGACTTTTTATATTTAGTACATTCCTCATCAATTTAATTTTAATGTGATTTAATCGAGATTTATCTACATGTAAAATTTTAACAATATTATTATAATATTTATTGTATTATTAGAATAAATTAATATCAAAACCATAATTTTTTTTGATATATTCATTTTATTGTAAATGAAAGTTATAGTTAAATCTCTTATAGAAAATAATATAAGACTTAATTTATTCTTAAATAAATTATTAAAAAAATATGTATACATTATGAAAATATGTCATATTAGTATATAAGATTTTAATGTATATTGTTTTTAGCAATAAAAACTTTATGTATATTGTATTTTAGCAATAAAAAAGTTATGAATAAATAATATATCATATTAACTAAATAAGCCAACACTAGTGTATAAATTCTTTTAGTTTATTAGTTGATTTGAATGTATATTAATTTTTAGCAATAAAGAAGTTGTGAATAAATAATATATCATATTAACTTAATAAGTGAATGGTGGTGCATAAATTCTTTTAATTTATTAGTTGAAGCATAAATTATTCTAATATTTCTTTATAGACGAAAATAAATTATTAAAAAAATATTTATACATTTTTAAAATATTTTTATAATATAAGTACTTATCTAAGAAAATTATTTCCACTCCTTGCAACTGAAAAAATTATAAATACAAAATATATATGTAAAAAATCAATGTTACTAATTTGCTAAAAAAATGCATCATAATACAATTTTACACATTATGTTATAATTTCAAATTAAATATAAATGGCTTAATTAATTTTATTAATTTTTTAATCATTAAAATTTTAAAATATTTTTATTATTAAAACTAACATGATAACATTTATTATAATTATTATCATAATAACATTATTATTAATTAATATTTAACAAGTTATAACAACATAATTTACATATTATTCTATAAAATTAACTATTAAAAATTATAATAATTTTTTTTTTGTTTTATACATTCAAACCTGATATAAATGAATGTGTGTGTATATATATATAACTCATCCATAATTAACATACATCTTTCATATTAATATTATTCATTAATTTAATTTATATGCATAACTAACATGTTTTTTTCATATAAATATTATTCATGAATTTAATTTATTTTAAAAGTACAAGATTATATATATATATTAGTTTGACATTAAGATATTAAATAAGATTGAATGAATATATAATTTAAAATTAAAAAACATGAAAATGACTATATTATTTTATAAAAAAATGTGAAAAGATATTTTTAGGAATTATGAGTACTTTACTTGAAAATGACAATAATATTATTTTATGAGAAAGTGAATTGTGATTACTTTACTTGAAAATAACAATAATATTATTTTATGAAAAAGTGTGAAATGACTTTTATTGTGAGTACTTTACTTTATGACTTAAAAGTACTTGTACCACTACCTTGGTTAATTATGGGTTTTCATTCACCATAGAAAATGTGACAAATACGCATTCTTAACTCATGCAATGCCACCTCAACCATGGGGGATGATGTCATATACTAGAATGTAATTGGTTGATTTTTATAATACATTTTGGTCCTTTTGAGGCCCATTTTTTACCTCAAATTCTCTCTAATGAAGAGGGAAGGAGGATCAAATTCAGAAGACAGAGAGAGAGTTCATGCATTGGTTGCTGGCACATCAAGCTCACCTAGTTTTATCATTGATTCTGGAGCTTCAAGACATATGGTTTCGACTAAGGAGGCATTCACCTCACTTGACATGTCGAAAGGTCCACCAATAGTACTAGGAGATGACTCTCTCACTAAAAGTTTGGGCAAAGGGAGGATTGATCTTGACCATGGTAAGTTCAGCAATGTATTTTATGTTCCAGTTCTTGCCTTTAACCTCTTGTCAGTGTATCAGATGAGCCACACAGGGTCTCCAAAGAAGGTCATATTCTCCCCTGATGAAGTTGAGATCACAGAGATCTCAAGTGGTAAAGTCATTGCAAAAGGAGTTGCGAATGACACTTCGAAGGTATACATGTTTTCACATTTTCTACCCTACTCAAACCCCTCTGCTTTTCTGCTTCATGCTAATGAGGCAAGCAAGATTTGGCCATCTTAACTATAAGTGTCTTTCTGATCTTAGTGAAAAAGAAATGGTCATAGGGTTACCAAATATTAAGTTTTCCAAAGGAGTCTATCTAGGTTGCATCTTAAGAAAACACCCAGAGCATAAATTTGAGAAAGCTAGTCATGAGAGAACCTCTGCACCTTTTGAGTTGATCCACAGTGATGTTGCTGGACCATTTCCTCATATGTCAATGAGTCAAGACAAATATGCATTGACAGTCATAAATGACTTTTCCAGGTACTGCTGAGTTTACTTCTTGAAGCATAAGTCTGAATTTTTTGGCCTCTTCAAAGTCTTTAAGGCTTTGGTTGAAAACCAGTCTAGGAGGAAACTCAAGGTCCTCAGATCTGACAATGGTGGTGAGCATGTCAAGTCTGAGTTCATTTAATATTGTGCAGATGTAGGTATCCAGATGCAGCATTCTATCCCTTACACACCACAACAAAATGGTATTGCTGAGAGGAAGAATAGATCACTGAAAGAGATGACAACCTGCATGATGGAGGCTAAGACTTTGCCACCAAAGTTTTGTGCCGAAGCTATAAATTGTGCAGCCTATATCCATAATAGGGTGCCTCATAAGCAACTTGATGGTATGACTCCTTTCGAAGCATGGAGTGGGCACAAGCCAGATGTGACCCATTTCAGGATTTTTGGCTCAAGGGCTTGGGCTAGAATTCCAACAGAAAAGAGGAAGGATTTGCAGCCCCAAAGCTACGAGTGTCTATTTTTTGGGTACTCTAAAGATTCAAAAAGTTACAAGCTGATCAATTTGAGCACAAACAAAGCCTTCATTGAAAGGAGTGTTCAGTTCCAAGAAGAGCCTTTAGCAGCAGTTGAAGTTGGAGAGTCTTCTTCACCACCAGAACCACTGAATGTAAGTGAAGAGATAAATGAGTTTGTTGATTCTGATATGTCTAATAATGATGATTTAATTGCATATCCTAACAATCCTACAAGACCAAAATAGGCAGCAAAAACCATTCATGCAGCTGGGGAACTAGCTGGAAATCCTAGTGATTCTAGGAGGACTAGATCTCAGTTTGAGACCGCCCTGTGTATGAAAGACCCTTTGTTTGCGGAGAAATGCTATCTGATGGTTGAATCAAACCCACAGACATATAAAGATGCAACACATGATCCAATATGGCATACATCCATAAAAGAAGAATTCAGCTCACTCCAGAAGAACAACACTTGGGAGCTGGTTGATCTTCCCCCAGGGAGGAAGCTAGTTCAATGTAAGTGGGTTTTCAAAACTAAGTTTACTGCTAATGGTTCACCTTTGAAATATAAGGCAAGATTGGTAGCCAAGGGCTACTCACAGGTACATGGTATAGACTACAATGAGACCTTTGCACCAGTGGCAAAGATGGGCTCCATCAGGCTAGCCTTAGCCAATGCAGCTTCGAAGCAGTGGGAGGTACATCACATGGATGTGAAGTGTGCTTTCCTAAATGGAGATCTTACTGACGAGATTTATATGCAGCAGCCTCAAGGCTTTGTTACCAATCCATCTCTTGTGTGCAGGCTAAAGAAATCATTGTATGGGCTTAAGCAAGCCCCTAGGGCTTGGTATGCCAAGATTGATGGATTTCTGCTATCATTGATTTTTGTTCAATGCAAGTTTGATCGTAATGTTTATTTGAAGCTGATTCATGGTTCTTTGATGATTATTGTCTTGTATGTGGATGACCTTCTCATTACAGGAAGCTCAAAGGATGAAATTTCCTCCTTGAAGGATGCAATGAACCATGCATTTTCTATGACTGATTTGGGGTTATTGAGCGAATTCTTGGGTCTCGAGATTGCTCAAACCAAACATGGAATAAAATTACATCATTCCAAGTATGCTTTGGATTTGCTAAACAAGTTCAACATGAAATATTTCAAGCTAAGAAAGACTCCCTTCCTTTCAGGAGTTAAGCTTGAAGAAGCAGGTTCTTCTCCTATGGTAAATAATACACTGTATAGGCAACTGATTGGATGTTTGTTGTACCTTACACATACTCGACCTGATATTTCTTTTGCAGTAAGGGTGGCTTCAAGATACATGGATCAACCTCATGAGATCCATTGGAGAGCATCCAAAAGGATCATTAACTTTGTTCAGGGAACAAAGACTCATGGGATCTTCTACAAAGCTAAATCTGATCTTAATTTGATTGGGTTTACTGACAGTGATTGGGCAGGTGACAACACAGATCGAAAGTCAACATCAGGATATGTGTTCATGCTTTCTAAAGGACCAATCAGCTGGTCAAGCAAGAAACAGAGTGCCATTGCACTCTCATCTACAGAAGCAGAGTACAGAGGAGTTGTAAATGCAACAATTCAATGTTTATGGTTGCAGGGGTTACTTGGTGAGTGTGGCTTCGAATTAGAATACTCAAATACTATCTATTGTGATAATCAGAGTACCATTCAAATCTGTAATGATCCAGTTCAGAGACAGAGAACCAAACACATTGAGATCCATATGCACTACATCAGATAGCTTGTGCATGATGGCACCATTCACCTACTTTTCTATTCATCTTCAGAACAAGTAGCAGACATCTTCACCAAAGTTTTTTGTGAGAATACTTTCAGCAATATCAAATCACTGCTAGGGATTGTTAATCATGCTGTGAAGCATGATTGATGACAAGATTTTCAAATTTTGTTTTACTGTCCATGTTTAAGGGAGGATTTTTCCCACTGGGTTTTTGCCTCTTTCCTTGTTTAAATGGACATGCAGTATGTAAAGGGTGACTGAGCTTTGTTGCCAGGCCCTATAATTTTCTGATATTTTACTCATAAGTCATGCTTAAAAGGGGGTGTTAGAATAATCAACCCATAGTTAGCTACCTTAGACATTAATTAATCCATTTTTGTCTTATTTACCTAGTTTCCATATTCCACTCTATGCAAGTTGTCCTCCACATATCCTAGATGGTCAAACTTGCTAAAAATGAGTCATGGAGCGCTTGGGAAACCTCTTGGAATCAATTTTGCTTTAAGGCCTGAACCTCCCTAGCGCATATCTGCTTTTTCTGCTTTATTGCTGCTTTTACTGAGTTTTAAGGCAATTGGGAAAGTATGACTAGGTGAAGTTGACTTGTTTTTTGCCCTCATCATTCTCCTCTCTTTTCTCCTAATAAAAGCATGCATGAGTTGTCCTTCCATCACCTATTAGCTTGCCTAATTGATTTTTCCAATTCGTGAGCTCCTAGGCAGATTTGGAAACTGCGTTATGCACCTATGGAGGATTTGACTAGATTTAGTAAGGCTACTTTTGACTAATTCGAATGGCATCCCAATGCATTCGAATCTCTCATGTAATTATTTATTGTGACAGCCTATGACTTCACAAGGCTAGCTATTGTACACTTATTCAATACAGATTAGTGTTCTGCTCCATATTCAGTCTCCTTTGTGTGTAATTTGCATGTGTAATCGGCAATTTTTGTGAGTGTAATTGTTCTAACACCTGGGTTCAATTTCCACAGAAATAACAAACAATGTGTGACTTATATTATAACTTAGCAGATTAACCATGAAATCATACATACCATGTCAACAAGGCTTATCATTCATTCATTCCTTAAGTGATCAGTAATATTGCGTCTTACATTCAACAATAACTGTAACAATATGAAGTAAACAAACATTCACATAACATCAAATATCCACAACATTCATTCGTTCGACACAGGAAATAACATGGAAACCCATCTGGGAAAAACCACCAAGGTACTCTTCATCTGGCATGAGAAATATATGTAGCACGTTGTAGTTTGCGACTTGCAGATTGTTCTTAAAATATGTCTATTTGACTCAATCTTCCTGCTCTCATGCTCTCTGTTTTATTCTTCTATCTACTCCTATTGATCCGCACACAGCCTGGATCGACTCTTCTATTTTACTATATGTGCACTCAACTGCAGATTCCTTCTACTACTAGCGGTCTGCGCACTCAACTGCAAGATCCACGGCTCAACATCCTTCTCCTAGACTCCTCTTCTGAGTCAATAATAAACTACTAAATTGAATCTAACTTACTGAACAAAAACTGAAGCTAATTCACCGAACGAACTAAACCCTTATACAGATCGGGTTCTTCCTACTTATATCATTTTCAAAAGATCGACCTAGTACTACTCAGTTATTACAGACTCAAGTGGCTTACAAAATATCTGCAATTACATTAATGACAGAGCAAACTGGTCGCAAAAATCTTGTATGACATTAACCATGCCCTTAACTAGCCGCAGAAACGTCTTTCAGCCTTCTGTACTGGTCATAACTAGCCGCAAAAGTGTCATTGGTCATCTGTCGGTTCGTCCTTCTGTAGTCTTCCGTCGATTTGTACTTCTTCTTCTTTAACTCTTTCACATGCCTCTTCCACCGACTCGGATCTTTCTTCCTCTTCACAGCTATCCTCTGCCTACTTCTCATTCGACGCGTGCCCACTTTTCCTCTTGCGCTTGCGCAACGGATTCTTCCTTGTGCAATTTTCTTGGCCCAACACACATTGAAGATGTTGAAGAACTCGAGGTTCCTAGAACCAAAGATGCAGTTATGGAAGAAATAACTCAAGAAAACCATGAAGTTCAAGACTTGATTGAACCTCAGGAACCTGTAGATCCACCTCATGAGAAGAATTCCCATAAGAGAAGACCAACATGGGTGCATGAAGCTATTCAAGATGCAGAGAGGTATGGCACTCCAGATGCGACACTTAGAGAAAGTAAAATACCAAGACCATACTCCAGTTGCGTAGCCTTATTATGCGACATCATTAATAATACCTTACAACTATGAGAAAGTTGTTGAAAAGGAATGGAAGGAAGCCATGCTCGAAGAGTATCAATCTGTTATGAGGAATGATGTTTAAGATATAGTTCCGAGACCAGATGGGAAGTTCGTAGTATCTTCCAAATGGGTCTAAAAGATCAAGCATGCTGCAGACAGTAGCATCGAAAAATACAAGGCAAGGTTTTGGGCACGTGGCTTCTCCCATAAATAAGGCATCAATTATGATCAGACATTTGCACCAATATCAAGATATACTTCCATCAGATCAATACTAGCCTTAGTTGCAGTAATGAAATGGAAGATACACTAGATGGACATCAAGACAACATTCTTGAATGGTGTAGTTGAATAGTAAGTGTATGTGGAGCAGCCACTAGTATTCGAGACACATGACAGACAGGCACATGTGTGCAAGTTAAAGAAGGCCTTGTACGGTTTGAAGCAACCACTCAGGACGTGGTATGGTCGGATGGATATATTTCTAATGAGTTTACGCTTTACCAGAGTAAAGAAGATTCCAACCTCTACTTCAAGGTTGAGGGTGGAAGACCAGCAATACTCCTATTGTATGTAGATGACATGTTCTTGATAGGAGAATATGAGCTCATTGCAGATACAAAGAGAAGGCTTGTCACAGATTTGGAGATGAGGGACCTGGGGATGATGCACTACTTCTAAGGACTAGAAATGTGGCAGAATTCTGATGGGATGCTTCTTGGACAAGGAAAGTATCCAATAGAGATTCTGAAGAGGTTCGAAATAATGGACTGAAAGGCTATCGCCAAACCCATGGCATCAAACTTGAAGTTGTTGAGTGATGCTTCTTCTGAGACAGTTGATGCCACGATGTATATGCAGATGATTAGTTCATTGATGTACTTGATGAACACGAGGCTAGACATATGCTTTGTTGTGAAAACATTGACCCAGTTTTTGGCATATCTGAGACATGCTCACGAGGTTGTTGTAAAGAACATATTGAGGTACCTGAAGGGTACAATTGAATCTAGGGTCAAGTATGTGACGGATCATAAAATTAACCTACATGGTTATGTTGATTCAGATTGGGAAAGCAGTGCCACAAATAGAAAGAGCACTTCAGGATGTTGCTTCAGTTTAGGATCTAGGATGATCTCTTGGTTTAACAGGAAGCAATCAAGTATGGCATTGAGTATAGCTGAAGTAGAGTACATTGTAGCTTGTTTGGCTAGTTCTGAGGCAGAATGGCTTCGGAAGCTACTGTCATATTTATCTGATCTCGAGTTAGAGGTGACTTGTGTATTATGTGACAACCAGAGTTGTGTGAAGTTTCCTGAGAACCCGGTGTTCCATGACAAGTCAAAGCACATAGAGATCAAATATCACTATATATGGGAAATGGTGCAGAGAGGAGCAGTGAAGCTCCATGTGTTGATGTATTTGCAACTTCGGAAGATATTTTGATGTATATTATCATTGTATGTTGTTGTACCCCCATTGGGGAAGTGTATTACCCCTTTACGGGATGTCTAAATTGTGTCTAGATCTTGAGGTACAACCTCTGTTGTAAGTCGGGGCAATAGTCCCCAGTGTAACATCATGTAATATGTAATTGTGGTCTCTCTCGGAGAAGTAGACCCCATGTGAGATTACATGTAGGCTCAAGTCTTATATTTGGTCAGTGACTTGAAAGGGTATAAATCGGGAGGCACTCTCCCTCATTTATAAAAACCTCATAGACTCTCTAAGGCACATGAGAGAGAGAGATAGACAGAGGAGGAGAAAAAGATAGCTGTTGGACATTTTTTATTACTGCTTTTGATCATTTTACTATTCTGAAGAATTTTACGGGGTTTTCTCCTTTATGGTTTCCCCGATGAAAATATTTGTGTCCTGTGCATATTTTATATCTTATGCATTTTTATGTACTTGTTATTTTTTCACATAAAGATACTAGATAATCTAATCATATCTTAAGAAAATCTAACATGGTATTAGAGCCTCTCTGAAAGAAGGCACTATGCAGCTGCGGGAACTAGGGCTACCTAGTTGAAGGTGTTCTTTACACAGATCATCAAGCAAGGAGGGATAGGATAACTCGCCTAAATAAGGCGCATCTATTGGTGGTATCATTTTTTGAATTAGAAAAGTTTCAATGTACAACCGAAATACAACTGCAATGGAAGCTAATGGAAATTAGGGTTTCATGTCTGAAAACCCTAGAAGACTGAATTTAGTAATCCTAGCACTTACGCTATAACGTGATATTGGAAAAGGATCGAAGTCAAAAATTTTACAGGCCGAAGAGAAATTCTTGTTGTACACTGTGTAAAAGTTTTAGTCTCAGATTCGCTATACTTCAAGAGATATGCTTCCTCCAAATCAGGGTTTCGGCCTTCTCCAGAATACAGTCACAAGCAGGTGACCTAGGGATATTTGCTATATCTCAAGATATAAAGGTCCAAGAAAAATTTTGCAAGATGTTCCAAATAGGGAATGTACTATAGTTTATGTGGTATGCTTTTCAAACCCAGAATATGAAACAGTGACATGTGGCAATCCGTACAAGTTCGCTATGTTGAACAGTACCCAAAACAGTCACCTTGAGAAACTTAGCATAAGTCTCACTTGGGAAATCCAATTCTTCTCTAACCCATGGGGTTGGAAAGAGGACATATCCGGCTATCTCAATTAGAAGTTTCAGAATTTAAGGAACCGAACCTTTGAATATACAACAGAATCAATATCAATCATTTCTGCAGAAGAAATTGGAAAACTAGGGCTTCCTGTTCCGGGAGCTTCCCTCCATTGTTTTCAGAAAATGAGTACATTGGACATATCGCCTTGAAGAGGCCCATATTTCTATCCAATCATAATTTTGAAATTCCAAGTTTTGAAAATTAGGGTTTCTCTAACAAAGCCTAGATCAGCCACCTCCGGATCCAGAACGGACACCTCAAATCGGTAAGATCTAATTTTTTGCTATTTACATTTCCATTAGAGGAAATTTCAACTCAAAATGGGTATTTAAACCCTAATTCAAATTCCATGTCATCATGTGTTAGCCAATGAAATTGATTTAAATTTGAACTACCGTATAGGTCTTAAACATTTTTTTAATATAAATTTGGGGATAGGTATCATAAAAAAAACTACTTTTTTTCGTATTTTCGACATATCTCCCTGTGTTTTTACTCAAATTTCGATCAGAAGAGCTCGTTGGATGCGGAATTTAATTCTGCATCCAACGAGTACCCACTCAGCATACTTTTTACGGCCCCCACTACTGCAAAAACAAGAAATATATGAAAAATGTGATGATGACATTTCAATCGAGAGAGCTCGTTGGATTCCGCATCCAACGAGATCTCCTGATCAAATTTTGAGTAAAAACACAGGGAGATATGTCGAAAATACGAACAAAAATGGTAGTTTTTTTCTTTTCTTCCTCCAAATTTAATAAATATTATTTTATTATTTTAACTATTATTTTATTATTTTCCTTAGGAGGCCCATTTTGAATTGAAATTTCCTCTAATGGGGTTCTTATTTCAAAATGACTAATCACACACAGCTTGATGTCAAGCTTGGTGAAGCTGACAAATTCCGAGTATGGAAGTATAGGACCTCTGTGATCCTTGAAGAAATTGACTTCGATTAGTATTTCAGTAAGGAAGTTCTAAGAGCCATAGAGAGATGAGGCTAATGCTAGAGCCAAGATGATAATTGCAGATTCTATTAAAGATCGTCTCATCCCTCGTGTCAGCGTTGAAGACACCAAAAGGAAGCGTTCGATGCTATAACGAAGCAATCGAAGAAAAACAAGAGCAAATCAAAATGGGCCTCCTAAAATGAACTAATAAAATAATAGTTAAAATAATAAAATAATATTTATTCATTTTGAAGGAAGAAAAGAAAAAAACTACTTTTTTGTTTGTATTTTTGACATATCTCCCTGTGTTTTTACTCAAATTTCGATCGGGAGAGCTTGTTGGATGCGGAATCCCTCTCGATCGAAATTTGAGTAAAAACACAGGGAGATATGTCAAAAATACAAACAAAAAAAATAGTTTTTTTTATGATACTTATCCCCAAATTTATATTAAAAAAGTGTTTAAGACCTATACGATATTTCAAATTTAAAGCAATTTCATTGGCTAACACATGATGACATGGAATTTGAATAAAAGTTAAAAGGCCCATTTTGAGTTGAAATTTCCTCTAATGTACCTTGAATAGGCTCCCAAGAATCATGGAATTCATTCATTTGAGGAATGTGTTCCAGAAGGAAGTGATTACCTTCAGTAAAATCTAGAAAAGAGTGCACACAAGAAGAAAATCGACTCATAATAAGAGAAGAGAAGTTGGGAGCAACTTAAGATCAAGCTCTCGCGATTCAAAGAAGATCTCTCAAGCGATGATGAATATGAAGGGCTCAATTCTTGAAGAACCTCTTATCCATTTTAGCATTTGGATAAGAAATGAGGTTGTTATGAATGAAGAAGATGATGAAACTGAAGGCTCAAGAAGGAGTCTACCCATGAAACAAATAAACATAAGTATTCAATTGTCATTTCATGATATTGTTTAGTTATACATTTGTTTATATTCAGTTGATGTTTGAGTATTTTTCATTCATACTACTGAATTGCACATAATGGGTAGGATTCAATGATGGTGTACAACATTCCATTACTACTTATCTAGCTTGAAACCTCTTTGTTGACATATTAGGATTAGTACACACTCTTAATAACATTGGGGTAGAATGCATCTAGAAGTTACTATATGTATACATGATATGGATGAATGTTGTAGCATTGGCTAAAATAGTCGCATGGCTATGTGACATATATTTGTCACTATTAATATGTTTTGGAAATTATGATATGTTTCTAATCATTCAACTGAACTTGACTTGTGGATCATTCCAAAGAACAAGTAACGACAATTCAGAAGAGGAACCTGAAGCTTCTCAAGTCAAAGACACCATGACAAAAGAAAGAGCTTCATAAGAATATAAAGAGAACGGTAGATCCACCTCGAGAGATGAAGACCACCTTGGGCACAAGAAATAATACAAGATGAAGAACAGTATGACGAGAATTCCAAAGAAAGAAAGAGACCTTAGACACACTCTAGTTATGTGACACTGTTGAGCAACATCATTGATGCAGAACCTTCCAGCTATAAAGAAGTAGCCAAGAAGAAAGGGAAGGAGACTATGATCAAAGAGTACCAATTCAAGAAGAATGATGTCTAGGATGCGGTGTCGAGACCTGAAGGGAAGTCTGTAGTGTCTTCCATATGGATATACAAGACCCATCATGCAGTAGATGGCAGCATCGTGGGATACAAGGCAAGATTCGTAGCACAAGTCTTCTCACAGAAAGAAAGCACATACTACGAAGAGAAATTTGCACCAGTGACGTGGTACACTTCCATTATATCCATACATACAGGTATGAGATGGGAGATACATTAGCTAACATCAAGATAACATTCTTGAATGATGTATTCAAGGAGGAAGTATACGTAGAGAAGCAACTGGGATTTGAGACACATGACAGGCAGACTCATGTGTGCAAATTAAAGAAGGCCTTGTACGAGCTCAAAAGGCACCCATGGGATAGAACATGCAGTTACATAAGGAGCTTGAAGATCACCTAGAGTGATGAAGATATTAACCTTTTCTACAAGATTGAAGATGAAAGCCTATATAGGATGACAAGCTCACAGATGGGTGCAAGAATAATTTTTCAACAAAGTTCAAGATAGAGGATCTTGGTATCCAGTGATCCTAGATGGATACATAGAATATTAGTAGCAGAGGAAGCTACTTGTCACTCCATTACAGAATGTTTCAATACATAGAGTACAAAAGGCAGAGGGAGAATGATGCTCCACTTTAGAGGGAGTGGTTGTAGAAGATTCTCAGGTTCGATGTGGTACAACAGGATTGACAACTTCCTGACTAGTTTTGGCTTTACCAATAGTAAACCAGATTCCAACCTTTACTACAAGGTTGAGGAAGGGAACCCATTGATACTTCTATTGTATGTAGATGACCTATTTGTGGCAGGTGAGGATGGGTTGATTGCTGACACGAAGAGGAAGCTTACTGCTGATTTCGAAATGAAGGACTTAGGTATGATGCACTACTTTCTAGGCATGTAGGTGTGGCAGAGTGCGGATGGAATCTCCCTTGTATAAGGGAAGTATGCAGTGGAGATCCTGAAGAGGTTCGGGATGATGGACTGCAAGGCCATGGCCACACCTATGGCATCGAACCTAAATCTATTGAGTGATGCTTCATTAGAGTCGGTTGATGCCACGATGTATCGCCAGATGATTGGATCCTTGATGTACCTAACGAATACGAGACCAGATATTTGTTTTGCTGTGAACACATTGAGCCAGTTCCTGGCGGATCCAAGACATATTCACCTGATTGCTGCAAAGCATATTCTGAGGTACCTGAAGGGTACAGTTGATTATGGGCTCAAGTATGATATGACTCAAAAGATTAACCTGGAAGGTTATGTGGATTTGGATTAGGCAAGAGGTGCCACTGATAGGAAGAGCACTTCGAGATGTTGCTTCAGTATGGGACCAGGAGTGATCTCTTGGTTTAGCATGAAACAGTCCTGTGTGGCATTGAGTACAGTCGAGGCAAAATATGTTGCCACTTGCTTGGCTATTTGTGAGGTAGTATGTTTCTTTTGAAAGCTACTATTTGATTTGATTGATTTGACTTGCATTTTTGTATGATGCAGAGAGGAGCAATGAAGCTCCAGTCTGTGTTCCAGATTGAGATCTCTCGAAACAGGGAGTGATGAGTTCTAGCATTTCCTATGAGACAGGTTGTCTGAGCATAAAATCCTAGCGAAGCTCATAAGTTTCATAGACGTAATCAGTCTTGGCAAAGCTCGCAGGTTATCCTTGGATGTAATCAGTCCTAATGTGATTCTATGCTAGAAATGGCTAGAGTGAAGTTTGAATACTTCATAGATAAGCTTGGTGTACTTTATATCGATGTTCCTTCCAAGGGGAAGTGATGATTCTGGAAGACGCAGATACACATGAAATCCCTTCTGACATGGTGGCAGGCTGGGCCTCCCATGGTCGTTGATGTAAGTGTTGATCCTTTCCGACATGGTGGCATATTGTTGGGCCTCCCATGGTCGTTAATGTAAGTGCTAAGAGCCTTTTCGACATGGTGGCAGGTGAGGCCTCCCATGGTCGTTGATGTAAGTACTGATCCTTTCTGACATGGTGGCAGGATGGGCCTCCCATAGTCATTGATGTAAGTGTTGAGAACCTTTCTGACATGGTGGCAGGCTGGGCCTCCCATGGTCGTTGATATAAGTGTTGAGAGTCTTTCCGACATGGTGGCAGGCTGGTCCTCCGATGGTCGTTGATGTAAGTGTTGTGTTATGTGTATCTGGGTTGTGCTACGTGTGACGATGAGATGATCTGAATATGATGAGGTAATAGTAGGGTACACAGGTGTTGCAAGGCATGTAATCAGTCTTGGGATGCTCCTTTAGGTTTTGCGGTGGCATATAATAATTCCTGGAATATCCCAAATGTTTTGCAAGAGGCATATAATAAGTCCTGAGATGTACCTACTTGATGGCTTGCTCGCAGAGATGATGAAGACCTGGCAGAGGGTTAGGCCTACATCCAGCATGAAAAAGGGTTGGCACTGTAGAAACTTCTGATGATAGATAGTATGGGATGATGATCAAATTATAAGAAGATGATGGCAGCATCTATGATGAAGACTCTATGACTCCATGATGATGACGATGCAATGAAGACCTGACCAAATGTGGTGATGACTATGTAGAGAGAGAATACCTTCCTAGTTAAGAAGGAGTGTTGATGTATTTGTAACTTCGTAATATATTTTGATGTATATTATCATTGTATGTTGTTGAACCCCCATTGGGGATGTGTGTTACCCCTTTACGGGATGTCCAAATTGTATCTAGACCTTGAGGTACAACCTCTGTTGTAATTCGGGGAAACAGTCCCTAGTGTAACATCATGTAATATGTAATTGTGGTCTCTCTAGAAGAAGTGGGCCCCACATGAGATGACATGCACACTCAAGTCTTATATTTGGTCAGTGACTTGAAAGGGTATAAATAGGGGGGAACTCTCCCTCATTTATACACACCGCACACACTCTCTAAGGCACATGAGAGAGAGAGACAGTCAGAGGAGGAGAGAAAGATAGTTGTTGAACATTTCTTATTACTGCTTTTGATCATCTTACTATTCTGAAGAAGTTTGCGGGGNGATGAAAATTTGTGTCTTGTGTATCTTTTATATCTTATGCATTTTTCTCTACTTGTTATTCTTTAGATAAAGATCTTAGATAATCTAATCAGATCTTAAGAAAATCTAACACAATATGTGGCGACAGACGAGTAGAAATGTGATGTTTTGACCAAGCCTTTAGCGAGAGTGAAGTTTGAGTACTTCAAGTACAAGATTGGAGTTGTGCATATCGGTGACCATCGCAAGAATGAGAGTTGAAGTCTTAGATGGTGCTAGGCCTGCATTCAGTATGAAATAGGACTGGCCATGTAAAGAGACACATCCGGTATGAAACGGGACTGGCTCTATGAAGTCCTAGATGGTTCTAGGCCTTCATTTAGTATGAAACGGGACTGACATTGCAGAGATCTACATTCAGTATGAAACAGGACCGACTCTGCGAAGATATTCAGTATGAAATAGGACTGACTCTGCGAAGGCATTTAGTATGAAATAGGACTGACACTACATAGATATGCATTCAGTATGAAACAGGATTGACCCTGCGAAGGCATTCAGTATGTAAGAGGACTGACACTGCATAGTATTCAGTATGAAACAAGATTGACCCTGCATAGGCATTCAGTATGAAACAGAACTGACATTGCATAGATCCACATTCAGTATGAAACAGGACTGGCCTTACAAAGGCATCCAATATGAAACAAGATTGGAACTGCAAAGTACATCCAGTATGAAAAAGGATTGGCACTGTACGAGGTACATCCAACATTAAAAAGGGTTGGCATTGTACGGATATGTTGATGAAGTCCTAGAAGGGATCTAGGACTACATCCAACATGAAACAAAGTTGACTTTGTAGAACTTTTGAGGACAGATAGATTCGAAATATGTCACTAGTCAATGATCGACAAGATGAGAATTGATGCAACAATGATGATGATCATCCAGTGACGATGATGATCCAGTGATGATGATGATGTCCAAATACTCTATCCATTTGTGATGATGACCGGGTCGGAAGAATACCTTCCTAGTTAAGAGAGAGTGTTGTTGAAAATGTAACTTCGAAAGATATTCTTTTATATATTATTATTATATTTTATTGTACCTCTTTCGAAGATGTTTTTCCTTCATCTGGGGATGTTAATATTGTATTTGGCCATGCTAGAATATAGAGGTTAAACCTTCGTTGTAATTCGGGGCAATAGTCCCCAAAAGAAATATTGTAAAATGTATTTTGAGTCTCCGAAGAGGGAAGTCGAACCTGTTAGGTTAGGAAGCCGACACAGTTAGGGTTTTTTGTCAGTCACTTGTAAAGTATAAATAGGGAAGCACCCTCCCTCATTCTGACACACATCACTCAAGTAAGTTCGCTTAAGAGAGAGAAAGACAAGTGCACCAGTGAAGGAGAAGAAGAAGTTGTTAAAGACATCTTATCTTTGGGTATTCTATCTTGGTTTGACATTGTACTAAGTGACATAACTATTCTAAAGAAGTTGTGGGGTTTTCCCATTTATGGTTTCCTCGAGGAAAATCTTTGTGTTCTTGTGTATTGTTGTGCTTGTCTATCTTTCATTTTAAAGATTAACCTAATTGAATTAAAGTGAAAACTCTAACAAATATAATATTCATATCTTATTCAATATCCATGTTTATACATTTTATTGAATATCATGTTATGGATTATTCTATATTTCAAACTATTTTAAATATTTGTGTGTTAGCAAACTTTGTTCGGCTTAGGGCTAGTTGCACCAAAGCTAACTAGAATGGTATACATTGACCTCTAAGAACTCCCATCTCTATATTTCTCCCATATCGGGTTTAAGTGTGTTATTCAACTATGCCCTTCATTCTAATTGATATCGTGCACTCCACCCCAATATCAATGCAAACACATAAGGAAGAGTGTAGCATGTAGGCATACTCTCCAAATGGTCATGTAAGTGCACCAACTTCCAATTGCCATAGCCACATGTCACATTGCATTCTCCTCAACACTCCTACATGAAGCTGCCAAAAAGTTGTCATAAGAATGCCAAGAGGACAGCGTCCCCATTGCTACACATGTGTTTAAAAGGAATAGAGACCAAGACAAGTTGCAATTCAATGTGCTTCTTCAAACAAGTTGCATTAAGACAACAAGAAACTAGCTAAGTTGCTACAAATTATTCAAACACTCGCAATCTTCATTCATCTCGAATCAAATTGCTCGATGTTTCCAACCCACTTTCCATAACAACCAGCGATTTGTTTCCAAGCTCGAATCCAATTGCTAGGTTACATTCAACTTGCCTAAATCATTCCAACAACTGTTGAAAGAGGATATGGCTCAATCAAGTGAATTTCAATGTGAATTCTAGTTCTTTAGGGGCAGATCTGTTGTCTATGCATGGTTAGAATGTGAAGGGGCTATTAACAAATTGCAGAAAGCTTGTCAAGATCCATCTAGAATGGAGTACATACTGACAAAGCTAGTGGTCTTATTTTCAGATTATTGAGTAGCTAGGGTATTGACTCAACCATATTATAATCAACAGTTAAGAACATGTGTTTCCTCCTAGAAAGTCATAGGTTTGAATCCGAATGGGGTGGGTTATCTACACCTCTCTAGACTTTAGAAATTAAATCGTTGTGGAAAGGGGATCCATTGTCCCATAAACAAGGGGTCTCATACACCAATTGGTGCCTGGCTTAGCTGTAACCTTAAAAATAGATTATTATTATTATTATTATTATTATTAATGTTTATAGAGATTATGTTATAGATAACCTAAAGGCAGTCCATCGTGATCCAATTCCTAATTCTCATAAGAGAGACCCAGATTCTAATTTTCATGATCGTGATGACTGAGGGCCCAAATTTATGAAATGAGAAAATAAAATAAGTAGAGGAGCAAGATATGTTTCTCTATCATACAAGATAGTTTCAATTGTTTTATTGAAGAACACCTGCATTCTTTGTTCCAATGCATGAGATATGAAGTTTGCTCCGAGTACATTTGGTGGTGAAAGTTGGGATGTTTTGAAGCTTATTTGAATATATTTGTGACCATGTGAGGGTCTTCCTCTAGTTTCAGAAGGCTCAAAAATAGATACAGGCCTGGCCAACGATGCTTTGGTCGATTGAAGAGAGGTTCTGTTTTCTTTTTACACTGAAGAAAAGTTCAAGGAATGTAGGGGAAAGTAGAGAGAGAGAGAGAGATTTGAAAGGAGAATGTGGATAGAGGGGTGGTGAGGAAAGCGAGCACAAAACTTAGAGGTACAAATCTCCCTCCATTACTCAGATATTGACGTTGAGAATATTGTTGAAGCACTATGTGTATGGAAACATGGATATCCTTAGAGGAATTATAGGAAAATTTGAGCTATAGATTGAGAATTGATTTTGTTTGAGCTTGGATTTCCATTTGGTATTAGCTTGGACTATAGCTAAATGAGTTTAGTCACAGACAATAGAATCAAGATCTGATTTATTAGTTCTGAATAGACTTGTAGATGGAAAAAAGGACATAGATGGTCGCTTTTATCTTGCATATTGGGCATTTTTTTAGGGGATTGCAACCTCCCCTTCATGTTCAGTCACGACCCTCTCCTCCTTTAACCAATATATATGGAGTGTCCAATAGTGATATAATTCATCTTGTCCCTGGTTATCCTTAACACAAATATTGGGTTGGGTGATCATCCATCATACTCCTCACACACTTCTTTTCTAGGGTATGATCTTTGGCTCCACACTCGGGTTCATGTCCTCTTAGATTGATGGAGCTTGAGTTAGGTGATTGTCCATCAAAATCCTCACACACTACTTTTCTAGAGTATGATCGGTATCTTGAGGCTCGGCCTCATGTATCTCAAATTGATGGATTAGGAGGTTCTATCCAAATCAATAAGACCACAGAATTCTTATGATGGACACAAATTCAAAGAGAAGAAGTTAAACATGACCAATTTGGAGATTGCAATAATTAGTGTTTACCCAGCTTACCTCATATTTGAAACAAGCTAGTGAATTAGTCACAATGGATGCCCACCGACATGAATGCATATGTTGCATAGGTACCAAGGATTTCCATGTTATTACAGCATCAGGTAATACTTGTTTATATAGTAATTGTGTGAGACATCCTCACAAGTCCGCTCCAGAAGAAACATAAAGATGACATATAATATGCCACCCAAAAGACAAGTCGACCCAGCAAAAGAAGACAAGTCGGCCCCACTTGGAAAATAAAAGGTCAACATCATAAAGTATAAATACAAGACACCCTCACTCATTATCACCAAGCAAGGAAGAAGTTCGCTACTACTACAAGAAGAAGTAATATGCGGTTCTCTATCAAAGAAGAAGTTTCTTTTATTCTTGGGTTTTATCTTTCTGCTAGATATGTATCTAGATGTACACTGATATTTGAACTGATTATCTCTATTAGAAGGTTGTTGGGTTTTCTCCCTTAGTGGTTTCCCAAATCAAAATATTTGTGTCTATTATTTATGTTCTTGGTTATTTTTTGAGTGATCATGTTTATTATATGCAATTGAATTATACTACTATATCTTTAAAATATAACATGGTATCAGAGCAATGCTAAAAGAATCCATTGCCAAAAATTAGGGCTCCGTCATTTTGAGTGTTCCAACTTCAATTTCATCCTAAAAAGAGCATTGAGAAACTCACCCTAAGAGGGCGCACTTTTCTATGGAGGAAAAATCTATATTGGGGAACTTTCCATTTTGACCTAATCTTGTTGGGCTCAAGATCTAGGGTTTCCTAGTTTAAACCCTTATGTCCACTGATTTGGTATGATCTTGAAATTCTCCAACTCACCTTGGTAGGGCGCATCGCTCTGTGGAGTCAAATTTGCAAGTATCCAGACTTCATCTTTGATCTAGCTCCTGCTAGGGTTTCTGAAGCATTTTTCAGGTTGCAATCAAGAAGATCAACATGAAGTTTGAACATAGACTTGATAGGGCTTCCAAGTCTAGGCTTCTCATTAAACTCATTAATGAGGAGATTCCATAACAAATGAAGAAGGAGGATCTCTCTCATATCCAATGCTTCAGATGTCAAAAGTACGACCATTATTCCAAATAGTGTTGTGATTCAAAGAAGAGAAGGCACCAAGCCTTGTCTGCAGATGTTGATGGAGATGCTCCACATAAGAAGTAAATGAATGATGATCGTACGGATTTATTCTTCAACTCCTCTCTCACAAGTATTATTCCCACCACTAGTGACATTTGGTTGATAGATAGTGGTGCATCTAGACATATGACAGGTTATAAAGATAATCTTTTAGAACTAATTGAGAAAGAGTCCCATCTACGAGTTGTACTTGGGGATGATGCTAGATATATTGTGAAGGGATCAGGGGCTACCTCCCTCCAGTTGGATTCTAGTAATACTCCACATTTGAGTAATGTGTTATAGGTACCTGGGATGAAAAGGAACCTTGTCTCCATATCATCCTTAGAGGACAAAGGTTACAAAGTTACATTCTTTGATAGGAAGGTTCTTGCATGGCACAAGAATGCTAGCATGGATTTAACTCGTGTGGCTATTGTTTGAGAGGAGAGCTTAGATAAGTTGAGTACACAACCAGTTCAAGCACTGGTACATGATTCTACCAGTTTGGGTGAGCTGTGGCACAGGAGATTTTCCTATCTACACTATAGATCTCTTCCATAATTGAGGACGATGGTCACAAGACTTGTAGTACTCTGTGTAGACCGAGATGGAATTTGTAGAGGATGTGCACTTGGAAAGAATGCCAAGGGATATTTTTTGAGCAGTGAGAGAAAATCGAAGGGGATCTTGGATCTAGTTCATTCCTACTTGTGTGGACATATGACAGTTGCCTCATTGGGTGGATACTACTACTATGTGAATTTTATTGATGATTGCTCTTAGAAGACTTGGATCTACTTCCTCAAGTCCAAAGAATTCAAAGAGGTTCTATGCAGATTCAAGGAATTCAAGGCACAAGTCGAGAACCTATTGGGAAAGAGGACCAAAGTCTTGATATCAAATAATGGAGGAGAGTATACCTCTACATACTTCAGTGGTTTCTACAAGGAAGCAGGAACTAAGAGGAAGTACATTGTTCCTTACAACCCTAAACAGAATGGGGTTGCGGAGAGGAAGAACATATCGATTGTGGAGGCACCCAAAGCTATGATTAATGATCAGAATCTACCTATGTTCTTGTGGGAAAAATCTTCCAGTACAGCAAAGTATGTGTAGAATAGGAGTCTGCATAAGATGTTGAAGAACATGACTACATAAGAGGTCTTCATAGGTGTGAATCCAGAAGTGGGCCACTTAAGTATCTTTGGTTGTCCAGTATATACTCTTGTGCCCAAAGAAAAGAGGATGAAGCTAGAACCTATAGGCAAGAAGGGAACATTTGTGGGATACAGTGAGTCTTCAAAGGCTTGCAAGATTTACATCCCAGGATCGAGACATATTGAGGTTAGCAAGGATGTCTCCTTCAAAGAGGAGGTGTCTTTAAAAAAAGCCATAGGATCTGATATAGAGATTGATGATGAGGAGCTGGTAGCTCCAAAGGAGATGGTATCATCTTCCCCTCCAACAGTTTAGAGGGAGCCAATTGATCCCATTCATCCAGTAGAACCAGTTGATGTTCCCATAGATGTTGTAGTGGACCGAAAGAGACCTACATCGACACGACAAACATTGCAGGATGCAAAGGGTCATGAAGCACCCCATGGTACTTTTCGAGAAAACAAGAGACCTTAGAGATTCTCAAGCTATGTAGCCTTAATGAGCCACATCATTGACTCAGAGCCCTCTAGCTATGAGGAGGCTTCCAGCCAGCAAGTATGGTAGGATTCCATTATGGAAGAATATCAATCCATCATGAATAATGATGTGTGGGAAGTTGTGTCGAGTCCTGAGAGGGAGTTAGTACTGACTTTCAAGTGGATTTACAAAATCAAGCACGGAGCAGATGGTAGTGTTGAGAAACACAAGACTAGATTTTTGGCTGGAGGATTCTCTCATTAAGAGGGAGTTGATTATGATGAGACATTTTCTCCCGTGGCTCGATACACTTCCATCAAGATGATAATTTCTATTGCTTCAACTATGGGATGGAAGTTGCATCAGACGTATGTTAAAGTTTCCTTCCTCAATGGTGTGATCGAGGAAGAGGTATATATTGAGCATCCATAGGGTTTTGTGATCCATGGGAAGGAGTCACATGTTTGCAGGATAAATGAGGCCTTATATGGACTCAAGGAAGCACCAC
Source organism: Pseudotsuga menziesii (assembly GCA_001517045.1). NCBI lineage: Eukaryota > Viridiplantae > Streptophyta > Pinopsida > Pinales > Pinaceae > Pseudotsuga > Pseudotsuga menziesii. Next base: position 148,523 of record LPNX010966063.1, read on the forward strand.
ATGCTTGGTATGCTTGAATTAATAGATACTTGGTGATCTTGGGATTGACCAAGAGTGATGCAGACCCCAACTTTTACTACAAGGTTGTGGATGGTGAGCTATTGATTTTGGTGCTCTATGTTCATGATTTGTTTCTCATTGGAGCTGAGAAACTCATTGAGTGGTGTAAGAATAATCTTTCCTCTAAATTTGAAATGAAGGACCTTGGATTGACGCACTACTTCTTGGGAGTAGAAGTATGGAAAAGGCATGATGAGATTTTCATGAGCCAAGGAAAATACAACATTAACATACTGGGGAGATTTGGAGTGATGGATTGTAATTCCATGGCCACACCGATGGATTCAAATATGAAGAAGATAAGAGATTCTGCTTCTTATTCATATTTGATAGATCTCACCATGTATCGATAGTTGATCGGATCATTGATTTATTTAAACAACACTAGACAAGATATTTGTTTTACTATGGGTGCACTTGGCCAATTTATGTGTGACTCGAGACAGGTTCACTAGGTTGTTGCAAAACATGTATTGAGATACTCGTGTGGAACAATAGGATATGTCCTGAGATATGGTTCCAGTGGTGACATGAGGCTGCGAGGATATTCCAATTCTGATTGGGTTGGGAGTGTTATAGACAGGAAGAGAACCTGCAGGTGTTTCTTCAACTTGGGATCTACCATGATTTCTGGGTGTAGCAGGAAGCAAACCTCGATAGCACTCAGTACTACATAGGCTAGGTATATTGCAGTATGTGTTGCGGGATTGTTTGGCCAAACTCTAGAGACAACGTTGATTCACTGTGACAACCATAGCTGTGTGCAACTATCAGTGAATTACGTATTCCATGATAAGTCGAAGCATATCGAGATTTAGTATCACTACATTTGGTATATGGTGTAGAGAGGTGCAGTCGAGCTACAATATGTTCTGACAAATGACCATGTTGTTGACATTCTTACCAAGCCTCTTCCCAGGACAAAGCTTGCATACTTTCATGAAAGGCTTGGAGTGGTAGAGAATGTTTCCCTCGTTGATAGGGGAGGTTGATATTACAATATCTCATCCCAAACACTCTATGAAGGAGTGGGGAGAATGGCTCCATGATTGAATCCCTCGTTAAGAGGGAAGGTTGACTTACACCCTAACACTTTGAAAAGGAGTGGGGAGATTGTTCCCATGATTGACGACCTAGTTAAGAGGGAAGGTTGACATTACTCCCTAAAACTCTAAGGAGTGGGGAGTTGGTCCCATATTGACGGCCTTGTTAAGAGGGAAGGTTGACTTTACTCATTGACACTCTGAGAAGGAGTGGGGATATTGGTCCCATGATTGACTCCCTCATTAAGACGAAATGTTGAATTTACTCCCTGAAACTCTAAGAAGGAGTGGATTGTTCGCATGATTGACTCCCTCATTAAGAGGGAAGGTTGACTTTACTCCTTGATACTCTGAGAAAGAGTGGGGAGATTGGTCACATGATTGTTCTGCTCGCTAAGAGGGAAGGATGACTCTATTATATTCTCCCAAACGCTCTGAGAAGGAGTAGGGAGATCTCTCATACACCTTAAGAAGGGGTGGAGAGGCCACTGCATTCTCCCGGACACTTTGAGAAGGAGAGGAGAGAGATCTCAGACACCCTAAGAAGGGGTGGAGAGGCCACTCCTTTCTTCTGAACACTTTGATAAGTAGGAAGATCTATCGGACGCCCTGAGAAGGGGTGGAGAGGTTAGCGCATACTCTCGGACTCTCTTTAAAGAAGTGGAGAGATCTCTTAGAAATCATGAAAAGTGATGGAGATATTTAGTACATTCTCCCAATCACTCGGTGAAGGAGTGAGGAGATCTCTCGAACACCCTGAGAACGGGTGGAGAAGCTGGTGCATACTAGCGCATATTACATCCATGTTCTCCGATGGACTAGATTGAGTTTATGCATGTTGATTCCTCAATGGACTAGGTAGATTTGTTGACTCTTCGAAGGATTGAGTTGAGTTGTTGCATGTTCCTAGATGGACTAGGTCGAGTTGATGCATGTTGACTCCCCAGTGGACTAGGTAGAGTTGTTCACCCTTCTCGATGGACTAAGATTGTGTTGGAAGACCTCCCTTATGATATAGATATCTTCGAGATAATCGTGATGTACAGATGATATCCAAATGTGTTCTAGTATGATGATGCCTCCCTAGCTAAGAGAGTGTTGATGTAGTAGCTGCATGAGGCATCCTCACAAGTCGGCTCCAAAACAAACATAAAGATGACATATCATATGCCACCCAGAAGACAAGTTGTCCCAGCAAAAGAAGACAAGTCGGCCTTACTTGGAAAATAAAAGGTTAGCATGATAAAGTATAAATAGAAGGCGCCCTCACTCATTCTCACCAAGCAAGTTTTCTCCAAGCAATGAAGAAGTTCGCTACTGCTACAAGAAGAAGTTTTATGGGGTTCTCTATCAAAGAAGAAGTTTCTCTTATATTCTTGGGTTTTATCTTACTTATACATATGTATCTAGATGTACACTGATCTCTGAACTGATTATCGCTATTAGAATATTGTTGGTTTTTCTCCCTTAGTGGTTTCCCAAATCAAAATCTGTGTCTATTGTTTATGTGCTTGGTTATTTTTTTAGTGATCATGTTTATTATATGCAATTGAATTATAATGTTATATCTTTAAAATCTAACAAGCTCTTTGTTTCATTTTCTTATGGCATGATTTGTAATGTCAAAATTCATTGCATTTGTCATATCCATTCATTCTATTTCCCCTCATCCTTTCATCATTGGGGGTCAACATTTGCACTTAGGAAGTCGGTAATTTGTCTCAGACCAACTAACCAACGAATGTACAAAATGAGTATCTAGTGCATCATTTTTAATCTTTTCTTGCACTGCTAGTCTTTGTTAGGATTAATTATAATCCTCCCTTCACCATCATATTCTAAATGTCATTTCCTAGCTTAGGAGTCTCTTGCCACTTCACTAGTGCCATGGGGAACTCATCTGGGGCCCACCTACCACTTGATGCGCCAATTTGCATGAGTTTAGGATCTCCAAAGGACAATCCCTATAATTTAGGAACCCACACTGAGTCATGGTAGTCCCACCATCAATTCACCCCAGTCTATATTGAGTTATCCTCCCATGTGCGTCAGTTAGTTCACCTCCAGTTAGCCTAGTGCCACACTTGTGTGATTTAAGGAAGTTAGGTGCCTTTTCCTACCTACCTTGTTAAGTTAACTGACTAAGAACTGATTTAGTTGTCCTGAGTTGCATTGGTGAGCTCTTAGAGGTGATTTCCCCACATTGAATTAGCACTGGAGTCAGTCCAAGTTGGTGAATTCGAATCATACCTAGTGGATTCGAATTCTCCCTATTGTATCATCATTGTATTACACAGAGGTTAATGATTATGGATGTAATGTTATGCTGACCAATTTTGTCTTCTGGTAGTTCAATTTCACCATGAATGTTTGATCAGTGTACACTGAATTGTTTCTAACTCCTTCAACCTTCTTTCACAGTAAGTTCATTCCATCCTGAGGATCCTAATCTTTGTTAAATTAAACAGTCTCCTAAAGCACCCACCAGAATCTCACTTTTTCCATTGCTCCTAAAGCCAACTCACCTGTATTTATGTTACAATAGCTCGACTTGTTGCTTCACATAGTGAGAAGTATAAGGTATGTTTGAGTCTACGCCTTGATGCCACGGTTGCCCATACTTGGATACTATTTTGTGCCCTTTTCTTTTTTCCTTTTATTTCAACAATAATATAGAAAAACATTTGCCTAGGTAGCTGCAAGGAAGTACACACCAAACCAAAGTTGTGCAAGTGCTCCTTGCAAGACTGAAAGGCATGTTAAAGTATTGTAACTTTGGAAGATATTCCATATATATTGATTGTATTCCTCCATCAAGAGATGAGTTTGGTCATGTAAGAGTCATTGAAAGAATCAATGTGAACCTCCATATGTAAGTCAGGTCAATAGTAACGAAGTGTCATTATAATAAATATTATTTTTGGTGTTTTCCTAGACAAGTCGTCCATGTTGGGTCCTAGGTCAAGTCAAGTGAAAATATAAATTGGAGGTGCTCCCCTTCATTTGTACACACTCACTCAAGCAAGTTTGCAAGAGAGAGAAGAAGAATTGTGCCAGAAATAAGAGAGAAGCAGTTGTCTAGGTTTTACACTGCTCTGATTGAGTTCTATACTGAGGAAGTTTTGCGGGGTTTTCTCCCTTGTGTTTTCCCCGAGGAAAATCCTTGTGTTCTTTGTGTTACTGTTCTTTTTGTTCGTTTAGTGATCATACTAGTGAAAATTGTTTTAAGATATCATCTAAGCAATTAAGAAAAACTTAACATGGTATTAGAGACACCCTAAAAGGAGAGAGTGCACAGCTAGGGTTTGTTACTCTGAACAAATCCATCGACATATCAACCATAAAAGAGGGCTCACTCAACTCGCCCCAGAGGGGTGCATCTTTCTCATTATGTTAAAAGATGACAAAGAGTACCAAGCTAGATGAGAATCTTGAGGGTGTTGAAAACTTCAAAGGATGCAAGTATCAGATCATGCTCATCCTAGAAGAAAATGATCTAGAAGTATTTAAAAAGAGGAAGTGGCAGAACCAGAAGAAGATGAAGCTAATTCCAAATACAAGAAGGATATGATCAACGCTAAGAGTATCATAGCTGGCTCCATGAAAGATAACTTGATTCCTCAAGTATCCTCAAGGAGGACACCAAAATAAATGTTTGATGCTCTATCCGGCTCATTTGAAAGAAGAAACATCAATAGAAAGATGACCTTGAGGAATCACCTCAAAAGTGTAAAGGCTCAAAAGTCATAAACCATGCAATCATATTTCACAAGAGTATCTCAAATCAAGGTGCAGTTAGAAGCTATTGGTGATATGATTGAAGAAGCAGAAATTGTAATAACCACCTTGAATGGTCTTCCAAGAGATTGGGAATCCTTTATCCGAGGAATATGTTCAAGAAGAAGACTAACCAAGTTCTGACAGTTATGGGAAGAATGTGTTCAAGAAGAATAAATAATAGCAACCAGAGAAGAGAAGCTAAATGAAAATGAGGATCAAGCTTTGGCAATCCATACCAAAGGCAAGAACAAGAGAAAGAGTTATGACCATCCTCCTAGAAAGACTCAAGGGTTTAAGAAGTCCAAGAAATACTTCTCAAATTATGAATGATTCACTTGTCATAAGATGGCACACATTTCTATAAACTGTCCCATGAAGGAAGAATGAGTCAAGAAGAAGAAAATATTCCAGGCCCATGTTGTTGAAGACAATGATCAAGAAGGTGAGGAAATAGCTAAAGAAAATGGAGATTCCTGTGAAGAATATGTCTTGATCTCTACACTCAGAGGTTCAGTCTCACCAAGGAATGACACTTGGCTAGTAGATAGTGGTGCCTCCAAGCACATGGCAGGTTACAAGGACTCACTCTCATGTCGTTTACAACAGGAGTCCCCACACAAATTAATGCTCGGAGATGATTACCAATATCCCATCAAAGGAATGGGAGAAGCCTCCTATAAGCTGGACTCTGGAAAGTCCATGATAATGAAGGATTTCTTGTATATCTCAGGACTAAAGAAGAACCTTCTTTCTATCTCAACCTTAGATAAGAAAGGGTTCAAAGTTGTTGTTGTGGATGGAGAAGTTCACATGTGGACAAAAAGAAAATCTATAGATGATGCAGTTGTGATTGGAGTTGAAGAAGGAGGACTCTACAGATTAAAGGGACATGTAGATTCAACATTGATGACTAGTACCATAAGCCCATGTGAGCTATGGCACAGAAGGCTTGCTCATATACATTACAAATCATTTCCAATTGTGAGCAAGGTTGTAACAGGTTTACGAAGATTCGGATAGATCATGAAGGAGTGTGCAAAGGATGTGCACAAGGAAATAATACTAAGAACCCTTATCCAAACAGTGACAACAAAGCAAAAGGGATCTTAGATATTATTCATTCAGATATATGTCGGCCAATGAAAACTACTTCATTAAGTGGGTGTGTTTACTATGCTTCCTTTATTGATGACTACTCCTACAAAACTTGGATCTATTTCCTGAAGAAGAAGGATGAAGTGTTTGAAAGGTTCAAAGAGTTTACGGCCCTTATAGAAAACCTCTCTAAAAAAGAGGATCAAGATCTTAAGATCAGATAATGGAGGAGAATCCACATCAAGTGAACTCAATGAGTACTGCAAGGAATCTGGGATTCAGAGGGAGATAACTATTCCCTATAATCCACAACAAAATGGTGGCATGATCCATGATCAAGATCTCCCTATATACCTATGGGAACAAGCAGTCAAAATAACAATACATGTTCAGAACAGAATTTCCCACAATACCCTTGGAAACAAGACTCCAGAAGAGATGTTTATAAGAGAAAATCCTAAAGTCATTCACCTAAAGATATTTCATTTTTCGGTATACATACACATTCCTAAGCAGAAAATATCAAAGCTAGATCCTTCAGGAAAGAAGAGATTATTTGTAGGATATACTAGAGCAATCAAAAGCTTATTGAATCTATATCCCAAGATATCATCAAATTGAATTAAGAAGAGATGTCACATTTGACGAAGATGCAACTTTCAGAAAATCAAAGAAAGATAAGGAAGATGAATAGGAGCATGAAACTCCTAGAGCTGCAGAAGGTCCTAAACCAGTTAGGAACGAAGAAGAAGAACATATGCATGAGGATCATGACATGACAAAACCTGAGAGCCCTGAATAATTGCCCAGTGAAATGATCTTGCATAAGAGAAGACATGTCTGGGCTCGTGAAGTAATCGAAGAAGCAAAAAGACATGGTGTCCCAGAAGGAACCATCAGAGAAAGCAAGAAGCCAAAGCCATACCCTAGTTATGTAGCTTTGTTGTGTGATCTCATTGATAAAGAGCCAACATGTTTTGAACAAGAAACAAAGCAGAAGGAGTGGGTTGATGCAATGGTCGAGGAATACCAATCCATTATAAAGAATGATGTATGGGAAATAGTACCAAGACTAAAGGACAAGTCAGTGGTATCCTCGAAATGGATCTTCAAGACAAAGCACTCAACAAATGGTAGTATAGAGAAGTACAAGGCAAGATTCGTAGCTCACGGATTTTCACAGAAGGAAGGAAATTGGCTATGAGGATACCTTTGCACCAGTAGCTAGGTACACCTCAATTAGATCCATCATTTCCTTGGCATCCAATATGAAGTGGAAATTACATCAGATGGATGTAAAGACAGTCTTTCTAAATGGCTTAATAGAAGAAGTATATATCGAACAACCACAAGGTTTTGAGACTGGAGATCATGAAACTCATGTATGTAAACTCAAGAAGGCATTGTATGGGTTAAATCAAGCACCCAGACAATGGTATGGAAGAACCTTGATGAGTTTGTGCTTTACCAAGAGTAGAGAAAATTCCAACCTCTACTATAAAGTTGAGGGTGGTGGACTTATGATATTACTATTGTATGTAGATGATCTATTCTTAACAGGCGAAGATAAACCCATCAACGAATATAAGAAGAAGCTCGTTGTAGAATTTGAGATGAAATACCTTGGAATGATGCACTATTTTCTAGGTCTTGAAGTATGGAATTATCGAGACACGATTTTCCTAAACCAAGGAAAATATGTAGTAGAAATCCTAAAGAGATTTGGGATGATAGATTGCAAGACTATGACTACTCTGATGACAACAAATTTGAAACTATTGAATGATGACACTTTGGAAGCAGTAGATGCCACCTTATACTGACAAATTATTGGTTCTGTGATGTACTTAATCAATACAAGACCAGATATATGTTTTGTTGTGAACACTCTGAGTCAATATATGACGAATCCCAAACATATTTGTTAAGATTCCATATGCTAAGCTAGATTATCATCATTCAATTTAAATTTCATAACAAAATCATATAGACAGGATCACTGACAGAAACAATATCACAAGATCAACACAGATTTACCCTGGGAAAACCCTAATGGAAAAAACCCAGCAAAAGCTTCCTCAAAATAGATGATCAAAAGATAAAACATAAAACCTCGGACTGATCTTTCTCCTCCTTGCAGCTACAGCTATCTCTCTCTCTTATGTGCTACACAAGTGAGTGTGTGTGTGTGTAGAAATGAGGAGAGCCTCACTTCTATTTATATTCTTTCGTTCACTTGACAATTCACTCCAACAAGTCGACCCCACTAAAGTTCACTGGGCCGAATTATCTAGGAGGACACAAACAAATTAATATTATATTAATTAGGATGCTAATGTCCCGACTTACAACGAAGGGAGTTTCCTCATGACTCTTAGTAATTCTCTCGATAGGAACATCAAGGTATAATGAAATACAAATGATTCTCCCGATAGGAACATCGGGGATAATAAGTAAATACACTTCAAAGCTACAATAATTCAATGCTCCCCCTTAACGAAAAGGGTATTCTACAACAACATCAACAACAACAGCAGGAGGAGAGAGATCATCTTCAACATCATCAGGGTGATACATCTATAAATCATAGGAAGCTTTTTCAACATCTTTGACATATAGTCTTCATCTTCAACTTCAGTGGAAGCAACATCATCCTCACCATTTTAGTCTTCATCAATCAGCAACATCATCATCTGTAGTTTCCCCTTTTTGGATTTTTTTTTTAAATGCCCAATTTTCCATTTTTTTCACAATTTTGGCTCTTGACTAGTTTTGATGTCTAGACCTCCAAATTGACCCAAACGATTCCAAATTTTCTCTGAAGTTAAATGACTGATAATATAACTTAAATATCATGCTCATGTATGCTTTTTGACCTCCCAATTTATTCTGCAAACTTGTTTAATGTTCTGTTCAAAGTAGGAGTATTTACTAGCCAATTGGGGCTCCAATTCCCCCTGGGTAATTGCCGGAAATGGCTTCACAAATGATCCCAAATTCACTTGAATTTCTGAACAGAGGCTGGGTATGTGTAAGGGACCTTTTAAAAGTCTCATATGCATCATGGTTCAGTTTATACAGGTTGTTATGACTCTTTCCAAAACAACTCCCAAGTCACAATTTCGACCCTTGGAGAAAATGCACCAAATCTTCTGCCAATGCAATAAAAATGAGTAAAATGGCTTCCAATGCTTAAGTACTAAACATGAGACTTGAAATACAAATTAATTATAGTCCATCCATCATACATTTATCAGAGAAACATTCCTCCATTCTAAATAATAAGCATTACCATGGCATATATCAAAATGGAGTGGAAATGGTCATTGTTGCTCATTAAAAGTCATTTTGACATACAACACTTGGGAATTTCGACTTGAAACTTTCTGAGAATGAAGAACAGAGCATATTTAACTTATTACAACCATAAATTTACAATGAAAGGCTCTCCTATTTCGAAATCATCAGCATTACAATGGTTCACAACAAGATAGTGGGAAAATGACACTATTTCTTCATTGTTCAACATTCTTACATGAATTCTTTTGGGTATTTCGACATGAGAGTCTTCTGAACATGAAATACAGAGAATATACATCATAACACAATATAATTGGCATTAGAATATTCCCCAAAGATATCAATAGCTCACCCAAAGCGCAATCCCTCCATTGGCATGAATATGGTGTGAAAACTGGAAATAGTTGAGAGATAGTGCTGCAATAGAAGAATCCACATGATTTCCTGTAGCTTACACCTGTAAATAAGACTCCATTAAAGCTCCATGAAAGACTTGAGTGGCATTTCCAAACACCAACTGGGATGGGAATCTTTCACCCTCGAAATTGGCTTAAGCAAGAAAACTAGTCATCCACTAGCTCTCACAATTCACAAACGGCAATTTCACAAATGAGAAAAAGCTTCTTCTCATGGCTGATCCCTGTATTTTATAAACATTCTTAGTCTTATAAGGTTCCAAATCCATCCATAAACCAAAGCCAAGTCGAATTGGTGTGGTTGCTCATGCTATGCCATGTGGCCTCTCTCTTCACCTTCCCTCTTCTCCCAAATTTGAGTAGGAGCCTCTTGGCCTTCTCCAACTCCCAAATTCGACCTCTAAGATGCTCTATTCAGTCCTAACATGTCAGTATGTCAACCTTCATATCTGACTTGTGTCATAACTGTCATAGAATCTCCATAATTGGTGTCATAGATGTCATAAATGTAAGGAGAATCTAGCCAAGTGTCCATGAAACTCCCATTTGGCTCTTCCTCTTCCATGTAAGTTACAATTCATCCCAAATTCGACCTATGAAGTATATGTACAAGTATATTAAACTTATAATCCATCCAAAAACATTAGGATTCCCATATATTTGAATTTGCAAAAGAAAGATACCATTTAACATAGGAATTCTAGCTAGTGTGGGCCCCATAGTCTCCATGTGTCTTCATGCTCCATTGCCACTTCCATTTTCTCTTGTATTTATTTGATAAGCTACATTATTAAATATTTATCCCCTTCTAATGTATAAACATCATTTATTATCCCCCTTATTCCAAATCTCAAAGCTTCCACCCCCAACCTAAGAAACTAGTGATTTCCTCCTTGGCAATTATTTGACTTTTAGCATCCATTTGACAACTTTCATGAATATGGAAAATGTGATTTTTCCGTTGTGACCCAATGCAAAATTTGGGACATTACATCATCAATAATATTTTGACATTTTGATCATCATCAGCAACAGCAGCAATTCTCTAAGTAGCATCATCATCACACTCTGATCTTTTGATCAGCAACATAATCATCATCATCACACTCTGATCTTTCGATCAGTAACATCATCATCATCAGCAACAACCTGCAATCCACAATACAAAGAAGAATGTCTTCGGATCACTTTTGGACTTAAGTCTAGGGATGATGCAATCCTGCCACATTCTCGACAACCGAAGTTACCGGATACAATTACGGGATAATCACTCCCTGTCACTTTAGGACTAATTCCAAGGATGATGCAATCCTACCACATTCACGAGGACCAAAGCCACCGGATACAGTTTAGGACAAATGTCCAAGAATGATACAACCCCACCACATTCACGAGGACCGAAGCCACCGGATATAGTTTAGGAAAAATGTCCAGGGATGATACAACCCCACCACATTCACGAGGACTGAAGCCACCACATACAATTTAGGACAAATGTCCAGGGATGATACAACCCCACCACATTCTCGAGGACCGAAGTCACCAGGTTCATTCTGAACAAAAGTTCAGGGATGATACAATCCCACCACATTCTCGAGAACCGAAGTCACATGATCCGTCTTGAACAAAAGTTTAGGAATGATACAATCCCACCACATTCTCGAGGACCGAAGTCACCGGATCAATTTAGAACAATGTTCAGGGATGATACAATCCTTCTTATTTCTCGGAGACATAAGTCTATAGATCACTTTAGGACAAATGTCCAGGGATAATACACTCCCACTGCAACATCACTGCTCCCCCTTTCGGCGAAGGTCTTTTTGAACAACACCAAGCTTGCCTCGAAAGTATTCGAACTTTACTCGAGAAAGAGGCTTCGTCAACACATCAGCAACTTGTTCATCGGTACTCACATACTGGAGTTTCATGGATCCCTTCTGCATCATATCTCGAATGTAGAAATACCGGATTTCTATGTGATTCGACCTATCGTGGAACAAGGGGTTCTCTGTCATCTTTATACAACTTTGGTTATCACATAGAATCACGGTGGTATCCAACTCCAGGTTGAATAAACCTGACATCAGCTTCTGAAGCCATATGGCTTCACAACTAGCAAAGCAAGCTGCTGTATATTCTGCTTCAGTCATGCTAAGAGCAACATTGAATTGTTTCCTGCTAAACCATGAAATCATAGCAGACCCCAGACTATAACATCCACCTGATGTGCTTCTTCTATCTGAGACACTTCCAACCCAATCTGCATCTGTATAGCCATACAATCTGTAATCATGGTTTCCATCATAGTATAGACCAAAGTCTATAGTCCCTTTCAAATATCTCATCACATGTTTTGCAGCTGTCAGATGAACACGTCTAGGTTGAACTAGATACTAACTCAAGTTGTTCACAGCAAAACAAATGTCTGATCTGGTATTTGTTAGAAACATCAACGACCCAATAATATGTCTATATTGAGTCACATCCACTAACTCTAATGATTCATCAGCCAGCAACTTCAGGTTGGTATCCATGGGTCTGGCCATGGATTTACATTCCAACATATCAAATCTTTTCAAGATTTCCACTGCATACTTTCCCTGGTTGAGAAAGATTCCTTCTGAGTTCTTCCATACCTCCCGACCTAGGAAATAATGCATTAACCTAAGGTCTTTCATCTCAAATTCATCAGCGAGCTTCTTCTTGCATTACAGGTTCATCTTCTATAACCTTGAAGTAAAGGTTAGGATCGGCTTTAGTCTTGGTAAAGTCCAAGCTCGCGAAGAAACTATCTATCCTTTCATACCAAGCTCTAGGAGCTTACTTCAGACCGTGCAGGGCCTTCTTCAACTTGCATACGTGAGTCCATCTGCCTTCAACTTCAAATCCTTGTGGTTGTTCTATGTATACTTCTTCTTCAAACACACCATTCAGGAAGGTTGTATTCACATCCATCTAGTGTAAGTCCGACTTCATCATGGATGCAAGTGCCATGATAGCTCTAATCAGAGTATACCGTGCTATTGGTACAAATGTTTATTCATAATCAATTCCCTCTTTCTGAGAAAAACCTCTAGCCACAAATCTTGCCTTGTACTTCTCTATACTTCCGTCAGCTGCATGTTTTATTTTGTAGATCCATTTGGAGGATACTACACTCTTGCCTTCTAGTTTGGGAACTATATCCCAAACATTACTCTTCATTATTGACTGGTACTCTTCCATCATTGCTTCTACCCATCCTTTCTTCTGTGCAGATTCTTCATAGTTTGTAGGTTCTTGATCCACAAGATCACACATCAAAGCTACATAGTTGGAAAATGTCTTGGGCTTCTTGCTTATCCTTGTGGAGCCTTCAGGAGCTCCATATCTTTCTGCTTGTATAATTTCTCTTTCTCAAGCAGGCTTTCGCTTTCATGATATTTCCATCATAGGGGGTTCTTGTGGTTCTGTCAAATCATGATCTTCAGGTGCTTCATCGTCAGGGAGGAATGTAGCCTCTACATTTCTGGGAGGTGCATCTTCCTCATAAACTTCTTCATGTTGACATTTTTTGGATCTCTTGAGAGCTGCTTCTTCATCAAATGTTACATCTCTACTGATTTCCATGTGATGGAATCCAAGAATGCAAATTCTGAATGCCTTGGATACTTCACAGTATCCAACAAATATCCCCTTCTTTCCTAAGGGGTTCAACTTGCTTCTTTTCTCCTTCGGTATATGAACATATACTGGACAGCCAAATATCTTGAGGTGACTTACCTCAGGCTTCTTGTTAACACCCAAAAATGGTTAACTACCTCATCTACCCCATTTCATGGCTCATTCGTCCATTTACCTACCACATTTCCCTGAAAATCCCACTAAAAGC
>LPNX010966063.1:164123-194703 GCA_001517045.1 Pseudotsuga menziesii
TTGAATCCAAGAGCACTATGAGATATTCTATTATGTACATAGATAGCAATTCTTGTTGCTTTTGTCCATAGATGCATTGGAAGATCTTGATCATATATCATTGTCTTCACTGCCTCCATGATGGTTCTGTTCTTTCTTTCCGTAACACCATTTTATTGAGGATTGTAGGGAGTAGTTAGTTCCCTCTTGATTCCAGCATCTTTACAAAAGGCTTCAAACTCTTTTGAAGTATATTCTTCGTCATTGTCTAATCGGAGTGTCTTGATTCTTTTGTCTGAAATATTCTCTATCAAGGCTTTGAATTCCTTGAATTTCTCAAACACCTCACTCTTTACTTTCAGGAAGTATATCCAAGTCTTTCTTAAATAGTCATCAATAAATGTAATATAATATTCAAAACCACTCAAAGATGTGGAGGACATTGGACCACACACATCTAAATGAATCAATTCCAACGTACCTTTAGTTTTTGTTTAACTCTTCGGAAATGGATTCTTGATATTCTTCCCTTGCGCACATCCTTGCAAATGCCTTCACGGTTGATCTTCAAGTCTGGTAATCCCGTCACTACTTTGTTCACATGAGGTAGTGCTTTGTAATTGATGTGGGCAAGCCTTCTATGCCACAGTTCACTAGCGTTAGTGGACTCATGAACAAGGGTTGTTCCCGAATGTCCCTTGAGCTTATACAGGACTCCTTCTGTTGGAATATAATAAACCCACTCATAAAATATTAATCATTATTTGATTAATTTCCTACCCACTAGCTTAGATAGTTGGCATCCACCTGCACCTTAGAGTCAACACTTGCCATCTATATCCAAGGAATGATTTATTTCTGATTTTGGGTTGATCTTGACCACTTTATGGCCATCCAGAATTGGTAACTGCGCTTTGCAGCAGATTCTTCTTTATCCTGCTTTTCTGTGAATAAGGTAAAGCTAGTTAACTAAGAAACTGGTAGCTTTTGTTGCCAGCCCATACTCCATTATTTTCTCTCCATATTCTAGGATTAGCAAGTTTTTCCTTCACTCACACATGCTATTGCCAATTCGTGAGGTGTTTGGTAAATTGGGAAAGTGCTTTAACCAACTATGGGGTTTATCATAATTAGTAAGTCTGCTTTATGAGCTAGCTTGAGTTGTCTTCTAGCAACTCATTTTTTTTTTATAAGGATGTATTACCTATGTAATAATATCAATTATCATTTATTGATCATTCATTAATGTGTGTTCATTAATTCTTCTTCTTCTCTCCTTTTGTTAATTCTCTACAATTCTCTGTGAAGTTAATTATGTGCCTAGATCCTTATCCTGTTTATGAAATTCCTTATGCCATCAAGGATTTAGAATTTCTACATGGTTTCAGAGCTAAGGATATCAAAACTCTATATGATATCAGATCTTTGAGATTTCATTAATTAATCCTCCTTTTTCATATTTGCAGGTTCAACTTCGAATGGATTCAAGAGTATCAGTTCCTCTTCTTTCTCCATTCACAAGCTATTCAGAGTGAAAATTGAAGATGATTTCTTATCTAAAGAGACAAGGTCTCTATGAGATATCTATTGGATTTGGTGAAGAGTCTTATGAAGAGCCAAGTGACTGGTTGAATGACTGTGATAGAGCAATTGGAGCTATTTGTCTAGCTATCTCTCCAAGCATGCGCTACCTTATTGATTCTGTTGAATACCCAAAGGATCTATGGACAACATTGGATAGACTTTTGGGAAAGGACAATGAGGATCCTTCTAGCTATGTGGAGAGTGCCTCTAGCTCCTCAATTATTTCTCTCTCTCAAGATGTTTCGGCCTCTACAGTCTCTGATGAAGTTTATCATGAAGAAGAAGTTTCTCATACAGTTCTTGTTGCTACTACTCTCTTTGATTCGAATGCTTCCTCTTTCAATCAAGAAGCAAATATTGAAGAGCCATCTTTTTCTGTGTCTCTTGAAGTAGAAGATCTTGATCCATCTTCTTATGATGCTGTTGATGAAAAAGAAGTGACTAATGGAGTTGCTATTGCTATTAATGATTCACTCACACATTCAGTGTTCTCTATGTATTCTATCATGGATTCTGAGATCCAGATGCCAAACCTCTCACACTTTGTGCATGCCTCTCTTCTTGATGGTGCGCAGCCCAATGACTTGCAAGATGTTTGCTTAGCCAAATCAAGTCCTTCTAGTGTTTTGCCACTTACCATACTTGATCCCATGTGCTTCTGCAGCTCCTCCTTTGTTCTTGGCACTCATTCTCAGAACCTCCTTGAACATTTTGAACATCACTACCTTTCCTCCTCTCATACTTCTACCATAGAGGATTCTTTACTAGTATATTCCCATGAGTCTACTGTTGTGGTTATATGTGATCTCTTGGATTCTTTGGAGGTTATATCAACCCATGGAGCCCATGCATTCACACTCTTTGATCCTATGCCTTCTCTATGTTCCTACAAGATCACTTGCACACATCCTCTCTGTGTAAATGAAGATGGAGACATTATACATTCGCTTGGACAGTTATTTCACCTATCTGGAGCTCATTTCATCTCTACTGGTTCGAAGTTCAAGTCATCTCATCATCTTGGAGATGATTACAAGTCTCGAGATCCTTCATTATTTCCTTCACATCATTGGATCTCAGTTGTTCTACATGGTCCTAGTTTCCATCCTGCAGTTGTCCTTGATCCAGGTGAGCAAATTTATCTTCTTCCTAATAAAAAGATTCCTCCAAACATCAGCATTTAGTTTGGAGCAGTAGCAACACCAGCAGTTCAGCATTTTTGGTATTGCTTTTCACGTCCTTTCTTGAGAAAGGATTTTACCCTTGAGGTTTTGCCTCTTTCCTCATTTCTTTGGACAAGATAAATTGTAAAAGGGTGACCATAGCTTTGTTATTGGGCCCTATATGCATATATATTTCTGATTAGTTCAGGGATATCATCATAAAGTCGGGATTAAAGGGGAGTGTTGGAATATAATAAACCCACTCATAAAATAATTAATCATTATTTGATTAATTTCCTACCCACTAGCTTAGATAGTTGGCATCCACTTGCACCTTAGAGTCAACACTTGCCATCTATATCCAAGGAGTGATTTATTTCTGATTCTGGGTTGATCTTGACCATTTTATGGCCATCCAGAATTGGTAACTGCGCTTTACAGCAGATTCTGCTTTATTCTGTTTTATCCTTCTTTTCTGTGGATAAGGTAAAGCTAGTTAACTAGGAAACTGGAAGCTTTTGTTGCCAACCCATCCTCCATTATTTTCTCTCCATATTCTAGGATTAGCAAGTCTTTTCTTCACTCATCATCACTCACACATGCTATTGCTAATTCGTGAGGTGCTTGGTAAATTAGGAAAGTGCTTTAACCAACTATGGGGTTTATCATAATTAGTAAGCCTACTTTATGAGCTAGCTTGAGTTGTCTTCTAGCAACTCATTTTTCCTTTATAAGGATGTATGACCTATGTAATAATATCAATTATCATTTATTGATCATTCATTAATGTGTGTTCATTAATTCTTCTTCTTCTTTCCTTTTGCTAATTCTCTACAATTCTCTGTGAGGTTAATTATGTGCCTAGATCCTTAGCATGTTTATGAAATTCCTTATTCCATCAAGGCTTTACAATTTCTACACCTTCTTCTTCACTGATGACAACTGCATCTTCAATTGACTTTCCTTTGGGCCACATGAGTACTTGGCCATTTATGAATGCAACTCCGAATCATTTCTTATCTAAAGCTGAGATAGAAAGTAAATTCTTCTTTAGACCTGGTACATATAAGATTTCCTTCATCTTCAAGGGATCTCCTGAATCAAGCTTGTAGCTTGCTTCACCAATTCCTTTGATTGGATATTGATAATCATCTCCTAGAGATACTTTCTGAGGAGAGTTCTTTTCTTCAAGTTTTGACAAAGTTTTCTTTTGTCCCGTCATGTGCTTTGAAGCACCACTATCAATAAGCCAAGTGTCTTCTCCAGGTGTTACAGACCCAGAGAGTGCAGAGAATNCTTGGAGGTCCTTCCTCTTCTTCTTCATCATCCTCATCTTCAGCTAGATGTGCATGATGTCTTTTGTTGTTGTTGTTTCTCTTCTTGTATTCTTGTCTCTTCAAAGGACAATTTCTGGCAATGTGTCCTATCTTGTCACAATTAAAACATTGAAAGCTGGAGTAGTCCTTATTGGGGAGACTTTCTCTTGTTTTCTGGAACCTTCTGGGAGGTTGAGACTCCTTATGGTTTCCCTTCTTGAAGTTGGGTTGACTTCTTCTTCTCTTTATATGGGTGGCTAAGGCTTGATCATCCTCCTTCAGTAGAGCTTCTCTATTTGTCACTCTAGTCTCCTCTTGAATACAATCTTCCCATACAACATCAAACTTCATGCTTTCCTTCCTGGCACACATCATCTGGATGAATGACTCCCAAGGTCTCCTGAGACCATTGAGAGTAGTCATAACCAATTCATCTTCATCAAGTTTGTCTCCAATGGCTTCTAGTTGTTCCTTGAACTGGGAGACCCTTGTGAAGTAGTCCTCGATGGATTCTCTATGACTCATCTTGGCGCTCTTCAATTGAGCTCTTAGATTCATCTTTCTGTTGATGTTTCTTCCTTCATACATTTTGGATAGGGTATCATACATTTCTTTCGGAGTCTTCTTGAATGACACTTGAGAGATCAAGTGATCCTTGATGGAATCATCAATAATTCTTTGTGCCCTAATCAGATCCTTTTTGTGCTTCTCCTTAGCTTCAGCCTCTTCAAGTTCTGCAACTTCATCCTTGATATATTTCTCAAGATCATTCTCCTTGAGAATGAGACCAATTCTGTATTTCCATGCTCTATAATTCTC
This sequence comes from Pseudotsuga menziesii, assembly GCA_001517045.1. Lineage (NCBI taxonomy): Eukaryota > Viridiplantae > Streptophyta > Pinopsida > Pinales > Pinaceae > Pseudotsuga > Pseudotsuga menziesii. The sequence continues at coordinate 168,985 of LPNX010966063.1, forward strand.
TATGCCTTCTAGCTTGTCTTCAAGCTTGGTGCTTGGGGCCATTTTGTCAGAAGATCATTGAAAAATGAAATTCTAAGGAATGAGAAACTGAACTTACCAGAAGATGCGCTTGACTGAGGCGGCTTGACTAGTATGCTTGGTTTCTGGAGATCTCCAGTCTTCACCTTTCAAATTTGACTTGTGAGATTCAGCACTACAGCTTCTAACAGTTTTCTGGTTCACTGGATTTCTATAGTTTTTTGGTGCAGTGTCAAACTAGGGTTTGACTTTCCGGGAGATTTGCACCTCCAAAAACTTCGATCCTAGGCTCAGAAGTTGAGCTCTAGGAGGGTGCAACTTTCCATGCAATCAGTTCTTCAAAACTCAAAATTTTCCCAAAACCCTAATTTCTTGTCGAGGAGACAAAGGGCTTTTTCACCTCGTGAAAGCTGTCCTATTCAGGTTAGCTCTGATACCATGTTAAAATTCCATATGCTAAGCTAGATTATCAGCATTCAATTTCAATTTCATAAAAAAAGCATATAGACAGGATCACTGAAAGAAACAGTATCACAAGATCAACACAGATTTACCCTAAGAAAAACCCAGCAAAAGCTTCCTCAATATAGATGATCAAAAGATAAAAGATAAAACCCCAGACTGATCTTTCTCCTCCTTGTAGCTACAGCTATCTCTCTCTTTTATGTGGTACACAAGTGAGTGTGTGTGTGTAGAAATGAGAAGAGCCTCACATCTATTTATATTCTTTCGTTCAATTTACAATTCACTCCACCAAGTCGGCCCCACTAAAATTGACTAGGCCGACTTCTCTAGGAGGACACAAACAACTTAATATTATATTATTTAGGGTGTTAATGACCCGACTTATAACGGAGGGAATTTCCTCATGACTCTTAGTAATTCTCCCGATAGGAACATCGGGGATAATAAGTAAATACACTTCAAAGTTACAATAATTCAACAATATTCACCTAGTAGGAGCAAAACAAGTGATGATGTATCTAAAGGGGACTTTAAACTATGGTATCAGATATGCATCACATGGCGAGATCAGATTACATGGATTTACAGATTCAGATTGGGCAGGAAGTGTAGAAGATAGAAAGAGCACTTCAGGATGTTGCTTTAGTTTGGGATCAAGCATGATCTCATGGTTCAGTAGAAAGCAGTCCAGTATTACACTTAGCACGGCAGGGGATGAATACATTGCAACATGTTCAGCCTGTATTGAAGCAGTATGGCTTCACAAGATGTTGAAGGGATTCTTTGATGCAGAGATATATGTTACTGATATCCTTTGTGATAATCAAAGTTGTATTAAGTTGACAGAAAACCCGGTGTTTCATGACAAGTCAAAACATATCGAAGTTAAATATCATTACATCTGGGATATGGTACAAAAAGGAGCTGTAAAGCTCAAGTATGTTCCTAAAGAGGAACAAGTAGCAGATGTGTTGACTAAGCTTTTGTCTCATGTAAAGTTTGAATACTTTCGACAAGCTTGGCGTTGTCCAAAAGGACCTCCCTCAAAAGAGGAAGTGAAGCAATATGGTAGAAGGATGTAATGGTGGTAGCTTAGCCTAGAGTAGGGTAAGTATGGCTAGGATTGTTAGCCCACAAGGGTTAGTAATTCAAACGAGACCTATTGATCCTAGGGGGATTAGTATGTCTGGCTAGGCATGTTTAGCCCAGGAGGGTTAGTAAGCCAGAACAAGGCTTGTTGGTCCCCAAGAAGATCCATTTGTCTGATTAGGCCTGTTGACTCAAAAGGGTTAGTAAGTTAGACAAAATGTCCAAATGGATCTACCAGAGAACTCACCAAGATACTGCTCCAAGATAGTTACAGGGCAAGATGTAGTTTCAGCATTCCTATACTGATGTAGCGGGTTCAGTATCTTCATACTGATGTTGTTGAGATGTAATTTCAGTATTCCTATAATGATGTTGTTGAGATGTAGTTTCAGTATTCCTATACTGATGTAGCAAGTTCAGTATTTGCATACTGGTGATTATTAAGATGATTGATTAGATAGTTTCAGTATTTCTATACTGATGATGATGATGTTGTTTCAACATTTTTATTTTGATAATGATGATGTTCCAGCATCTCTATGTTGGCGATGGAGATGATGATCTAGCATCTATTGATGATATTGTTTTAGCACTAACATGCTAATGATGTTGTTGTTGTTGTTGTTTCAGTATTTATATACCGATGTTGCAGATGATGTTTCAGTATTTACATATTGACGTTGCAGAAGATGTTACAGTATTCGCATATTGATTTGGCAGAAGATGATTCAGTATTCACGTATTGATGTTACAGAAGATGATCCAAAATACACAAAAGATGATTTAGTGTCCACATACCGATGTTGTAGAAGATGAATCAGTATCCACATACTGATGTTACAAAAGATGATCTAGTACACATAGAAGGTGATTCAGTATTTACATACTGAGGTTGCAGAAGATGATCCAGCTGAGATTGATGATGAAGATGTATGATGGTGTTCCAAAACTTCCTATGACATATAGAGACTTACCGGTCAGATGTACAGTTGTGGTAGTAGTTGCTACCTTGGTTGAATACCTTCCTAGTTAAGAGGGAGTGTTAAAGTATTGTAACTTCGAAAGATATTTTAGATGTATTGATTGTATTCCTCCATTAGGAGATGAGTTTGGTAATGTAAGAGTCATTGAAAGAATTAATGTAAACCTCTGAATGTAAGTCGTGTCAATAATACCCAAGTGTCATTATAATAAATACCAGCATAGATCCAAATCCTAGGCTCTATCAAACGCCGAGAGGGATCAAATCTCTCGAGGTGCAAACCTCTTCTTAGGTATTGCACTCAATGAACTATCAATTTTGGTGTGTCCTATATATAGCCATTGATTTGATTCAAACCAAAAGACACATCTTTTTATTTAAGGTCCACATATAATATTTTTACTATTAATATTTAATATTATTTATGGCCGACATATATTATTTATTATTATTTTTTGTTTTGTTAGGAACAAACATTACAACATTTCCTCATACATGGTTTTAAAATCATATGCAAGGCTCTCCTACAACCATGGGTTGTTTAGGAGGCCTTGCACATGGTATTAAAATCATTTGCAAAGCCCTCCTAAACCATGTACAATAAAACCATGGGTTGTTTAGGAGGCCTTCCACATCGTTTTAAAACCATGTGCAAGGCCCTCCTGAACCATGTACAATAAAACCATGGGTTGTTTAGAAACACTAATAAGAAGCATGGTTTTAAAACACAAACCATGGGTTGTTTAGAAACACTACTAAGAAGCATGGTTTTAAAACCATGTGCAAGGCCAACATTTTTTTGCCAATAATTCAATTTTTTATTTTTTATTATTTTGTTAGGTAAGAACATTATAACATCTGCCCCATATTGTGTTTTTTTTCCTGACACATTTTTTTACAGATAATTAAATTTTTACTTTTTTATTGTTTTGTTAGGTAGGAAGATTACAACATCTCCCCCGTATTAGGTTGTTTTCTTGACTGACATTTAATTTGGGCTATAATTAAATTTTTATTTTTTATTAATAAAAATAACGTTACATAACGTTATGTAACATTACAAGATATCCCCCATACTGAGCTATAGAGCGCCTCTCGGCGCAATTATTTTTAGTGTCTTGCTAGACAAGTCAGCCCTATCAGTTAGACAAGTCGGCCCTATTAGGTCCTAGGTCAAGTCAAGTGACAAATATAAATAGGGAGGCACTCCCCTTCATTTGTACACACTCACTCAAGCAAGTTTGCAAGAGAGAGAAAAACAAGTGCGCCAGAAAGAAGAGAGAAGCAGTTGTTTGGGTTTTACACTGCTTGGTTGAGTTCTATACTGAGTAAGTTTTGTGGGGTTTTCTCCCTTGTGGTTTCTTCGAGGAAAATCCTTGTTCTCTTTGTGTTACTCTGTTTGTTGTTCTTTCAGTGATCCTACTTGTGAAAATTGTTTTAAGATATCATCTAAGCAATTAAGAAAAACTTAACAAGGCATCTAAGAACCTTGTTGATGCGGAATGATAATCTTCATCCATTATTGAACTGGTAGGCATATAACAAGATGAATTGGATGGTGCCAAAGGCTTTAGTGGAGGACCACAATATGATTGTGAAGTCTCATGAGAATCTACCAAGTATTGGATGGTGCCAAAGGCTTTAGTGGAGGACCACTATGTAATTGTGAAGTCTCATGAGAATCTACCAAGTTGTCAGTTCAATCAAGACTACCGGAATTATGTATTGGGATTAACGATGATGATGATCTAGGGCTTCCAAGGAGATCTAAAGTGCTCAAACAATATAATAGCAACACTGTGGGTGTTGTGGTGTTACATCGCGGCATTAGGTGGAGGATAACAGAGAGATGATCACGCAAATTGCCAGTGACAAACTGCAGAGACCTGAGGAGATCGAGGGAAGGTGTGCTCTGAGGACTAACAATAAACAAAATATATGCTGATAGGCAAATCTCCCAAATCTAAATACCCATAAAAATACTAAAACTTCAATAAAATAATAATGTCCAATCAAAGGAATCAGAATGTATCTTGGATCTTTCATAATTCATATGACTTTTTCATAGTTATTAACCAAGAAATTTGAAAGGCATTTCTCACATTTACCATGATGTTTACGAGTCTTGTTATTTGATTGTAGGTTTGATCAAATATGATTGACTTGTACTTGTTGCAGCTAGCTGGTCACATGGTTGGATCAATGCAACAATGCAACTCCAGACACAAGGTTGTGTTAAATTTGTGACAACTAATTAAACTAAAATGGTTTCTCAACCGTAATTGTTAGTTGATTAGGAGTTACTGTAACCAGTGGCAGTTCTTCCGTTAATGTAACTTCTTGACTAAATGTATTTAAATGTATTTGGAGAGGAGCGAGAAGAGTGAATGAGATGTGCGGATGATATGCCTGATTGTAATCTTCATTGTTGAAAGGAATAAGACATCAATACTTTGCCGAGGTGGATGTTTCCCCAAATTGGGGTTTTACCACGTTAAAAATCCTGTGTAATATCTGAGTGCATTTTGTCCATTGTTGTTTTTTAATTAATGTTATATTTAGACTCAAATATCAACAAGTGGTATCAGAGCCTGTAAAAAAAGTAAAAGAGACAAGTTGTTTTGAAAGCTCAAAAAGACCCACACTGGAAGCTCAAGAGGATCGTTGGATTGTTGGATGTGTTTCTGAATTTAAGATCCGTGAGATCATGAAACCGAAACCGTGAAGCTTCCACGCTAGATGAGAAGACCCGTTGCTTGCTTCCTAGAAGCATATGTGTGCTGGAGACTATCCTGGAGAAGGCTGTCTTTTGCTGGAGTCTGCCCATTGAGAGGATCAGTCGCATAAGGGAAAAGAGTGACTGAAGGTGGACGCAGACCCACATGGACTATTGACAACTGAGTTTGTTTTTTGAAAGAATCACATGGAGGTTGTGCATGATGGTCAGTGAAATGGGAACCCAAACAGCCTACATTATGTCCGACTGTTGAGCGTGGAGATGACAGCAGTGTGGAGCTGACCTGAGAGGAGGAGGTCACACCTACTTCCTGAACGCAAAAATGATCACCGCCTGGGCTGAGTGTGGAACGTTCTTTGCCAAGTTTTATTATGCTCTGCTTCGTTTAATTATCGTAGAATTTATATAAGGTTATATTGGATACCAGAATATCAGAATTAAAGCTGAAGAAGTTTTTTTTTGATATATATATATTTAAAATTTTGAATTGAATTTAGGCTGAAAATTCATTGGATCATTAAATCTCTGGAGTAGTATTTGAATCTGAAACTTAACATAGTAATGGCAAGAATGTCTAGTTCAAAATTTGAGATTGAAAAATTTAGCGGTAAGAATAACTTTGAGTTGTGGATACTAAAGATGCGAGATTTGTTAGTTCAGCAAGGGTTGCAGAAGGCCTTAGATGGAAAAAGGAAAAGACCCGTAACTATGTCAAATGATGATTGGGAGGATTTGGATGCGAGAGCACTTAACACAATTCGGTTATGTCTTGCAAATGATGTCTTGCTTAACATTGCTGTAGAAAAATCAACAACAAGTTTGTGGAATAGATTAGAAAACCTGTATGTGACCAAATCTGTAACAAATAGAATTTATTTAAAAAGACAGTTATATGGTATGAAGATGAAAGAAAGAACAAAGATTGCAGATCATTTAAATGTATTTAATAATCTTATTTGCTAGTTGAATAGTATGGACGTTCACATTGAGGATGAAGATAAGGTTGTAAATCTATTATGCACTTTACCTGAGTCTTGGGGTCATGTCGTATCTTCTAATAGTCTTAGTACATCTGACACTTTGGAATTTGACACTGTAATTGGAGCACTGTTGTCTGAGGAATTAAGATATAAGGCTAATATTGAGTCCTCTACACCTGAAGCTTTGTATGTTAGAGGTCGTTCCAAAGAAAAATGAGAAAAGTCAAGAGGAACTTCCAGATCTAAGTCAAAGGGCAGAAAGACCAAACTCAAATGTTGGTACTACAACAAGACTGATCATCTCAAGAAAGACTGTTGGAAAAGAAAAGAATCTAATGACTCCAAGTCTGAGGCAAATTCAGTTAAATCTGATTCAGGTATGATTGATGAGGTGTTATCCATTTGTAGTGTTTCGGGATATAATGAAGAATGGTTGTTAGATTCTGGTGCTTCGCACCATGTATGTCCTCATAAAGAATGGTTTTCTTCTTATCAAACAATTAATGATGGTTGTGTTCTTTTGGGAGATAATTCTCCATGTAAGACTCTTGGATTTGGAAATATAAAAATTAAAATGTTTGATGGAGTGATAAGAACACTTATAGATGTAAGGCATGTACCTGAGTTAAAGAAAAATTGAATCTCATTAGGAGTTTTGGATTCTAGTGGTCATAAGTTTACAGGTCAAAATGGAATACTAAAAGTATCTAAGGGTGCTTTAGTGGTCATGAAGGCACAAAGAGTAGGAAACCTTTACAAATTGATTGGAAAAACTCAAACTAACGATACAGCATTAATATTTGAAGGGGTGTCAGGATCCACTCAGTTATGGCATCAGCGTCTTGGTCATATGAGTGAGAAAGGACTTCAAATATTAATGAATCGAAAACTACTTCCAAACTTAAAGACTTTGAATTTGATGTTTTGTAAACATTGTATATTTGGAAAACAGTGTAGACAAAAATTCAAAGCAGGGAGTCATGTTAGTAAAGGTATTCTTGATTACATTCATTCATATTTGTGGGGTCCATCCCCTACTATTTCTTATGGAAGAGCATCATATTACGTATTGTTTATAGATGATTTTTCAAGGAAAGTTTGGGTCTATATTTTGAAAAGGAAAGCTGATGTGTTTGATACATTCAAACAATTTAAAGTTATGGTGGAGAAAAGAACAGGCAGGACAATTAAATGTTTGAGGACGGATAATGGAGGTGAGTTTACTTCTTTGGAGTTTGAGAAGTATTGCTAAGACGAAGAGATCATAAGACATAAGACAAATGTTTACACTCCTCAGCAAAATGTTGTTGTAGAGCGCATAAATAGGACTCTTCTAGAGAGAGCAAGGAGATTGCTCAGCAATGCTAAGTTGAGTCAAGAGTTGTGGGCAGAAGCAGTTTCAACTGCTTGTTATCTAATAAATCGATCACCTTCCATGGCGATAAATTGTAAAATTCCAGAAGAGGTATGGACTGGTAATCCTTCTTGTGATTATTCGAATTTAAAAAAAATTGGTTGTGAATCCTATGCTCTTACTCCTAAAAATCAGCATTCTAAGTTAGACCCCAAGTGAAAGAAATGCATCTTTGTTGGCTATGATGATGTAACAAAAGGATATAGGTTGTGGGATCCTACTGCCCGCAAAATTGTCATTAGCAGAGATGTAATTTTTTATGAATCTTCTCTAATTAAATCAAAAAATGTAAAAGTTGATGTGGAACAGGAACAAGTACTATCGAAACTGTAACGTCCCCGACCCTCTGACCGACGAGGAGGACGCTATCAAACCATCAAACAACCGGGCAACTAGCCCCGTGAAGATGGTCATACATAAAATGCTGAAATAAAATTCTTAAGACCTAAAACATGCTAAGATGCATAATCATTCACATACACCGCGGAAGCAAACATACATTCAGGTATTCAACATGTTCATCATAGTTCATTAACCATCAAATATAATTGCAGAGATGAAATAGACAAAGATACCTATCTCATAAAGAGCTTGTCCCGCAACCAGCTACGTCGCTGCAACGTTCCACCCAACCATAGGCCAACATGCTCATCAATCTCTCAGCAACACTGCCACCCCCGAGCTGGGCATGATTCCCCAAGGAATAAGGGACTTAGCAGGCTTACACATAGCCAAGGTACACAAATCAACCAATCCCACACAGTAGGGTTTATCAGGCTATCAAGGAGCTGGGAGAAACTAAATGTTAAGCTGGTGAGCTCATGGAAGAGCTAAGGACGCTTACACCAGAGCTAGCCTGACCTCTAAGACACCCACACACACCCGACACCAGGAATCATTCCCTTCTCTGCTTCACAATCCCTCAGGCCCTGACTTCCCTTGCCAGTGCTCTTCCAGGGTTGTGGAGAAGAAAGCTAGGCATCTAACTTTGTCTGTGTGGCTCCCCAAACCCAGGTTTCTCAAGCATACCCAGCCTTCAATCCCACTCCACACAATCCGAAGACCAACCACTGCATGCATGCAGCAAAACAAACAGTTCACAGCTCTATGAAGAAGGTGAATACAACAGGGTGACAATCCCAAACGAAAAGGTGAACACCGCTCAGGTCAGACAAGATGATTCAGAGTTGTTCTTGGCCCTAGCATGGCCAAAACAACTCAGCGACACCCAAAAGAGGATTGCATTCACAGCAACTAACAATGTGAGAGAAAACCACAACAAGCCACAGTTTTAGGGAAAGAACAGCAACCGATCTCACAGCCGCCCAAATCCCAAAGGCAACTCAGCCAACCAATGTGGGGAAACAAAAGCCAATAAACAACAAATAAGAACCACAGTCCACGATCAATAGTGAAATGTCTGGACAACTACCCAGTCCAAACAGGGACGCGAGCAGGAAAAACGATCCCCAGCAAAGACAGGAGGAAAACATCTCACAGTGAAAAACCATGGCAACATTTCACAGTCCGACAATGGAAGAAGGGAAAACGATCCCCTGCATGAAGGGGAGGAAGAACATATTCCCAGACCAACAACCGTGAGAGAAGAGAGAACGAACCCCCAATCAATGGATTGTAATCCATTTTATCCCCGCTCTACCTGAGGAAAATGAACAGCCCACAATCCAAGAGAGTGGACAGGTCGGTCAGCATCCCAAACGACGCATGAGGAGACCACTCCCAGCCCGTGCGTGACTGAACCAGCTGGTGGAGGCGCGTGGGGGCAAGCCTGCCACTCACCCCTACTCAACATTAACTGTCTCAACTAAACAGGGGTTTAAGGTTTGACACATGGCTTTTCCCCAATGGCTCCCTCGGGTTAGACAATCCCCACCCCCTTAACCTTAGGAAATCATGCCCTTTTCATTTAACGTTGCACCGTCCTAGTTGGTTGCAGGGTTATTTTAATGAATGTGCATATTTACATGATGCAAAACTATTATGTGTCGGATAGCACGATATACCATTGGCAACGATCCCAATTGCCGAAACATAACACAACCAAATCGATGGTGGGGCTTTTGCCTTTAGCTCCTCACCATGATTAATTACAATATATACATCATGTACCTTTAATGCAAACGGGGTCAAAACCAGGGTGTTACAATCCCCTCCCCCTTGGAATAACACCGTCCTCGGTTTTCCAATACATAAGAATACATATACCATTTGCACATCACAATTTTGCATATCTGTCCCGCGTTCAATTATTTACTTGAACTTTCAGGACCAAGCCCCTCGGCTTCCACGAGTTTCTCTTGCTGGTTCTCAGCTTTCGGCTCGTCCCCAAGTCTAGGAACTTTTCTGTATCTTGAGCATCTCTCCAAGATTTTCTTGGGTCTTGGCAATTGTTTGAAGAAGACTTCCAACCAAGTCTGACAGCCTTTGGTTTGCTGCCATGATCAATGTGCATTATTGGGTTTCTCTTTTCTCACCTGTGAAATGCACCATTGAAATTTTGTTAGACCAAGCATAATATAGGCATTAAAATCAGTGAATTAAATTGCCCAATTGGCATGACAGTCCAAGTCTCATCAAGGAGACTTTCATATTTTTCATGCCTTCCCAACAGGCACATGAGCTCATTCATGTCCATTCTTGGGCAGGGATTTAACTATTCCAACATTCATAATTATTTTAAGCAAATAGACACATTCTATTTTCAGCCATACATGCAATCAACCGATCTTTTGTTTTCACAATGCATAAGTATATATATATATAATTAAAAGGCAAGAGAGAGCAGCAAGAGTTTTTCCCCTCTTTGTCTTGTTCCACCCTAGAACTCACACCACCGTTGTGGCTTTTCATGCTCTTAGCCTCTTTCACTTCACCGTGAATGCTGGACCAATCCCTCTTGGTCATGACACTTAGTGTCTTCGGCCTATTTCAGACCTCTCAACCATGGAGCCTCCCCACATGGTTTGTCTTAGCTGCTAGGACCTTCACAGTCTCATTAGCACCTTTTTCATTACTGCTCATTCTGAGCTCTTCAGGATAGTCACATGTCCACATGCACCTCTAGGATGCTTTCGTAGTCCTCGCTTCCAGCGATACCTATATTCAAACATTAAATAAATTCACATGTTCAGTTTATTCCCATCGGTTTTTACCTCTTAAACAAGAGCTTAAAACATCATAACCAAAACGTATACACATGCATATTCATAAGCAAGAATTGCAAAATAATCCAATACTTATCTATATTGTGTGTTTCCTCGTTGGTCCACAGGATCCTACTTCGCTTTGCAAGCCTTGGGATCGCCTATGGACTTGGATGTTAGGTTAGCACGCAGGCTGCTTCACAACATCCTTTTATATATATATCAGGCACAGTCAAGCCAACCTTCAGTTGGGTTTATTAGACCGTCAACAAATCGCTTGTACTTATCTCAACAATACACTTATATCAACAACCAATCATCAGCCAAGCCAACACAGTTGGGTTTATTAGGCCATCAACAATAACACATGCACTTATATCAACAATAAACGACCATTTCCAAGTTTCACTTCCAGTAGTGAGCTCTAATTCCACTACCCCATATCACAGAAGAGACCACTCCCTTCTCTGAGTTGACAGTCCCTCAAGAATGTCTCCTTATCTGTGCTCTTTAGTAGAAGGTAGGATGAGCTCAAGCCATTGTCCATTTAGTGTACAATACTAGACTACATCTGTTTAGCCTGACAACACAAGCAATATAAGCATATTCGTTAGCGTTATTGCTCTAAAACTGTAATCATATTTCACATCATTCACTATCAAGTATTGAGACACCAAGAGTGCGTCCACTTCCTGGAGTGTAATCAATATTGAAAACCCTTTCATGATCCGACATCGGGAAAGTGTGCACCCATTTCCAATGTGTGCCATGTAGGCCCTATTCATGCTCATGCAATCTGCCATAATGGAAATAAAATCAAAACATGCTTTGCATATCGAATTTAACAATTTGACATGCATATTCTTAGCTAGGGTCAAAGAACACTTATCCATTTGTCGAGGCAGTATTCCTTTGTTAAGGAGGAATGGGGGCTCCCTTCTTTGAGTTGATAGTCCCTCGGTTTTCCATCCCAATTCCTCTTTACATTTCGTATCCACACATGTCTTACCGACATAACCTATACCATCTCACTCATGTTGCTTACCAAGCATGCAATGCATATGAGACATTCCCAAAATGTCCAATGGAGTTTTACCCAAAACCCATTTCCAAGATAAGGGAAAACCTTCCCATGAAGTTTGGCTCCTGCAGGCCATCACACATGATCTTCTTGCAGTGTGTACCCCTGGTACATTCATCAAATAACCAAATAGTCAATCATTATCCGATAATACAATTCAAATTTGATTGTTCCATAACCAAGCAATGACATTAGTAATTCAATTCAATGAGAATTTGTAACTATGTTTACTACAGAAATTGATTTGCTTAGCAATGAGGTGATCCTCAATCGTGGGTATCTTTTAAGCAGCACTACTATGCCCATTATAATTTTACGCTTACTAGCATAACATGAATACCCACTTACAATACGTCCTCCTGACACAATATTATGCAAGCCAATAGTGATTAGTAGTTGTCAGCAATTTCTTAAATCCGAAACTCACAATTCAAATTTAACAACCGATCATGCATACAAACTATTTTCACAGCCATGAGACTCTTCTCATAAGGTTTGGCTCTTTCACATGGTAGATTTCGGCCTTTGTCATGGTCTTACCCAAATTGCCATGCCCCAAACAATATACCCGAAACCTGCACCTCAGTCAACCAAACACTTAGTAAGTCTTGATGCATATAATTTTTTTTTATTGCTGCAACAATCATTGAAGCATTTTCAGAATTTATAAAATTCAAACACTTCCAGTTATTAATCACATCAATATTACCAAAACTCATTTACTTCACACAATCATTTTCATACTAAAATTTGCAAGGTCACATCATTTATGCCAAGATGAAATGTTCAGATACTCTTTACTCCACAAGCGTATCTTTGTAACATTTTGCCCTTCCATAGAGCATTTTCGGCAGCCAATCAATCATGACTACCTTCTTCATGCACTTACTATCCTGCATTCATAACAGCTCTTGAAATGGTTCCAGAATTGTCATCAATTCATCATTTCAGTCATTAGTTATTCATAATATCACATGCACTACCTCAATGCATTCATGCATTTGCATCGCAACATTTGCACCCATACTTATGTATGCATATCTACAACATTTACTCATACTTTTCATATGCACCCATTCAATGCATAACTACAAGATTTATAAAATCTTTTAATGCATACCCACTTTAAGGTTATACTAGAAGTGAGTATGATCATTGTTTGTACTTCAAAAAGTTAAATGACATATTCATTATCTTAGTATTGTATGTTGATGATATGCTTATTGTAAGTAAAAGCATGGGTGAAATCAGCAAGTTGAAAGCTCAGATGGCTAGGGCATTTGATATGAAGGATCTTGGAGCTGCAAAACAAATTTTTGGTATTGAAATTCACAGAGACAGAAGAAATGGTAAGCTCAGTTTTTCACAGGAGAAGTATGTTGAAAAGATACTTGAAAGGTTCAGAATGAACAAGATAAAACCTGTGAATGTTCCTTTGGCTTCCCATTTTAAGCTTTCTTTAGGTTTATGTCCTAGTAGTGATGAAGAAAAGGATTATATGTCTCGTGTCCCATATGCCAATGCATTAGGATGTTTGATGTATGCAATGCTGTGCACCAGACCTGATATTTCACATGCAATAGGTGTTGTCAGTAAATACATGGTAAATCCTGGAAAGGAACATTGGTAGTGAAATGGGTGCTTCGATACTTAAGAGGCACCAGTGACTTATGTATCACTTTTAATCGAACCAGTGATTCAATATGCGGTTTTGTTGATTCAGATTTTGCAGGTGATTTGGACAAGAGAAGGTCTACTTCAGGTTATGTCTTTACTCTTGCAGGTGGAGCTATAAGTTGGATGTCAAAGCTTCAGGAAACAGTTGCTTTATCCACTACAGAGGCTGAGTACATTGCTGCCTCACATGCTTGCAAAGAGACAATTTGGTTGAAAGGTCTACTTGGAGAAATTGGAAGGTTGCAGAACAGTGTGCCTGTTTTCTATGATAGCCAAAGTGCTATACATTTGGCTACAAATTATGTTTATCATAGTAAGACTAAACATATTGATGTAAAATATCATTTTGTAAGGCAAGCCATTAGTGAAGGTGGAGTAGATCTGAAAACACTTCATACTAAGGGAAATTGTGCAGATATGTTTACAAAACCAGTAATATTAGAGAAGTTGCGTTGGTGTGTGGCTTCTTTTGGTTTAACAAAGAAGTGATGAATAGTCTCGGCAAAGTATTTGATGATTTGTTGTCAAGGTGGAGATTGTTAAATTTGTGACAACTAATTAAACTAAAATGGTTTCTCAACCATAATTGTTGGTTGATTAGGAGTTACTGTAACCGATGGCAGTTCTTCCGTTAATGTGACTTCTTGACTAAATGTATTTAAATGTATTTGGAGAGGAGCGAGAAGAGTGAATGAGATGTGCGGATGATATGCATGATTGTAATCTTCATTGTTGAAAGGAATAAGACATCAATACTTTGCCAAGGTGGATGTTTCCCCAAATTGGGGTTTTACCACGTTAAAAATCCTATGTAATATCTGAGTGCATTTTGTCCATTATTGTTTTTTAATTAATGTTATATTCAGACTCAAATTTCAACAGGTTGGATGCACTATACTAGTGATGATGGCCAGTGTATAATGGCTGAGTAACAGAGGAACAGTTGGGTACATGCTTGACAACTCCAGAACCAAGACTAGGAACCAAGTGCCACACAAGTTCAAATTCTGTAACTGCATGCCACATCTCAGAAAGGATAACAGTGAACATATCAAACGAACCATAGGATGAGTGTTGCAAAAGTCAGACTCCATTAAAAAACAATGGTGATCATCCACTCAGAAAATCCAAAAAGCCAGGAAAAAATCAGTAAAAACCCGGATAGAATAAGAAAATGGAAAATATAACGATTTTTTCTTTAAAAAAATATCATTGAGTGATAGAAGTCCAGCTTTTCCCCTTTGAAACATGGGGAAGACTCCTCTCTCTCGAACTTACATGAACAGCAATGAGAATAGATTTTGTTTTTATCCAGCAATTTTTTCAAAAATAGCAGCCAACTCAGGACTTTTCGCAGACAAGAACTAGGCAACCTGAAAAACTAGCAAAAAGTTGCTACACTGATTATTAAATAACTGCTGTAGAGGCATAAATAAAAGAGACAAGCTAAGATAATTTTAGTAATGTAACAATACTGTGAGACACTTAGCATAATAGTGATCATAGTAGGTAAGACCATGTGTCAAAGTGATATTAAGCATCCTTCAAAATGAGAGAAGCTAACTTGAACAATAGTTGATCATTGTAAAGTAGAAGTCAGAATAGACAATACAGCACTCCTCACCAGATTAAATAATCCACAAGTTTTTGAATGATTTTCAGACATGGAATCAACCTAATGTTAATATATTAATGCTTATATTTTCCTGGAACAAAGGTATAGGCTGCTGCATCGGGATACTCTGGCAAAAGTGAAAGCCAAATGCATCTGCCAAACTTAAAATCCTCAAAAAAAAAAGACAAAAACTGCTCAACAAAACATGAATCCATTCATAAGGACTGGGAACATAATACAACTTGTTTGACCAATTAATAAATCCAAAAAAAGTGCTTACACATGCTACAGAGATCTGTACACAACAACTAATGGAGAGTCTATATCATGTGAATATTAGAAGAAATCTTACCCAGATTTAAGCTTATCCAGGCTTTGTTTACTCAGGAGCCATCAGTTAAAATGTATCCCCTGCACTTATATTTTAAGACCATCCTATCGCTATCATTAGCAGTGATAGCGAAGACCCTCCAGGTGGCATTGTTGCTGTATGCGCTGAGATTCCTTCTATCGGTTCCAACTTCATTGCTTTTGTTCTTGATAGCTGCCTGGATGAACCCTCCTGCTTTCGTCTGTAGCATTATATATAGCTCGGAATTTGCAATTTTTATATTATATGCTACCTTCGTCCCGATAGAGCCTTATTGACCATTATGGCCTCCGGTGTCCCACATTCCCACCAGTTTTACTGTATCTTTCAGTTATAAGATTATAACAAAAAATTTATTACAATAGAAATTAATTTCCTACAGGAAATTAGCTGTTATAAACTTCAAAGTACTATATGGCCTCTATAAGGCATCTACGGGTAATTTTAGGAATTCCCTGCTGCAGAGATGGCAAAATAATTAGATTGACTGTCTAGGAGTTCTAACTGACGAAGAACCCTGCCTGCAATCTGCCTTTGCGTCGGAGTGCCTTTCTGAGCTAGGCCAATTATGTGCATCTGTGCAGTAGAACCATATCTATTCCTGTAATCTGCCATGTTGAAGAATTGCTCACACAGATTGACGCATATCTCTTGAACCTCCAGTGTCCCACTGCTAACCAGTCCAATTATTAAAAGAATACCACGTTCCTGATCAATTAAGCGACACCCGGTTTCACTGTCAACTACTCGATCGTCAACAAGTGTAGATAGGGCTTCAAGTGCTGTTAACACACATGACATCTGTTGTTCCTTTAGCAATAGTACTAGAGGCTTGATAGCACCTGCTTCCAATAAACAGTAACTGCTTTCTAGGTGACAAAATCCACGATGTAGCTTGCAGACAACAGGTCTAGATGAGAAACAACCAAAGCATTTTGGAGGATCTGGCTTCTTAATTAAGCTAGGTGTGCTTTTAGAAAAATAGTATAGTACTCTAGCTGCTCTTTCTTTTGTTAGACTCCTTCCTGAACTTAGAAGATTAACCATCTTTTGAATTACCTTCATCTCCGCAAGTTTTCGCTGGTGCTCCTTTTCCAAACAAAACCTTAAAAGAGCACCAACACAAGCCTCTACAACTACATCGTTGACATTCTCAAGCAGAGTAACTAGTCGAGGCATCATATTGGCCTGCAATAACAATGATGATATCTGCTTATCTTCCGGAGGAAGATCAGACAAAATAGATGCAGCAACAGCATGATCTGATTCAGCATAACCATCTTTAAGCATGTCCATAATGACGTTCAAGCTTCCTGGTTGTTCTTTCAGAGCTGAACAAGCATCAACTCCAAATGTACTTGATAGAAAACTAAACAGCTGCACTGCTCGTTCTCTGACCTTCTGATCTGCAGCTGTCAACCACAGATTTATGAGCAACTTAAAAGCATTGTTTTCTTTCATCTTCGATTTTACAGTTGTGCTTATTTTATCTCCATTTGCTAATCCTATCATCCCTTGCAATAGGTAGTAATGAACGTCAGGTGGTGTAATACGCCCCATTAGAGACATGAATGTCGAAATAAGCTCTTCCAGCTGTGCGTCTCTCTGATCGTTTTCTTCATAGTCCTGTACAGTGGTATTAAATATATTGGAAAGCACATGTGCAGCACCTGTTTTGCTTGGTTCTGAAGATCTTGTACAGTTCAGTTTCTTTACAAGAATTTGTATACCTCCAATGTTCTCAATTATTTTGCTTATAGACAAGACAGATGAGAGATTTTCAAGGGCACTTATTGCTGCTGCACATGCTTCATTATTTTCACTGTCTATCATTCCTATAAGAGTAGAAATAGTTTCCGTTGTTGCTACAAGTTCCTTGCTCTTGTCAGGCATGTGCAGACAGCCAAGAGTCTTGGCCATTAAAATCTGAGACAAGGATTCTCCTACAAAATAGAACCCACAAAATTATTAGAAGTGATAGCAAGGCAACATGTGGGGACTATTTCCAATAAAACCAATAAACATTACAAATTAAGCTGTCAATTGTCAAAACATTCTTATGATTCAATTATAAGATATATTCACAGTTATGACATATTTGTTATTCCTAGCTTGCATATATAGATTGAATTCAATTTTGGAAAATGTTTCTACAGTTGTGTTGGGTGTGAAGTTGTGAGCACACCCCCAACCAATTAATGCCCATAAACATTATTGTAAATGTAATGAACAATTTTGACCTTATCAACAACCAATAGGAGCATTTGATCAAAGTTGACATTGTCAAACCTCTACTTGGCTATAAATAGACGACGATGAAAGTAGTTTAAGACAACATTTATGATTGTGATTGCCATCGTGCCTTGCTGCTCTATAACGCTTTTCAATAAAATATTACTCTGCTCTTTTGACAGTTAGTTTTCCTCCCATTTCATTGGGTTGTTTACCACTATAAACATTAGTGTCTCATGGTTTGGATGATTATGCCCTGGTCGGCTTATGCTGATGGTATGTGTTTACTTGCTGTGTTCAGTACTTTCCTTTGTGTTGTCTGTATTAATCCAATAAGTAATTACCTTTATATTGACATAGTTCTATGCAACTGAAAATCATTATTGTTGTGAGTTTTTGTGTGTAGTATTATGCTTAAGTTCACTTTAAAGTTTACAGTCCTAATCCAACCCACTTGGTCGGAAGATTGGTCTGCTGGCAGTTTTTCGTGTTGGTGTAGTTTCGAAAGCAAAAAAGTTGTACAACAACATGATCTACAGTTCTTGAAGACAGACATGAATGCTCAAAGAATAATTGTAGAAATTTCAAGAATCAGGCAACTGCTAGCCTGAAATTTCACCTCATTTACTTGAGGTTTCCTAGATCTAATCCCTGTGAACTTCCAAAATTAGGGATCATCTGAATTATTTAATACAGCAGTAATATTTCACTTCCCTTCAACTCAATTTCACCTAGCATCCTGACATAATAAATACTGTGTATACTTCAATACCACAGTGCTACAGCCCTTAGGGCACACTTTTCAAGGCATATAACAGATCTCAAATGTCTTATTATAGTATATTACAACCTTTATCTTCCAGATAAATATCTTAGTATGTGTTATTATAGTCAATATGTTAGTATAGTTATTTTAATAAGACAGATCTGAAATGTCTTATTATAGTATGTGTTAAATCACTTAACCAATTCAGCTATATGTTATGTCAAATTAGCAAGAACAAGGGCAAAATCTACTCAATCATGAAGATAATACAAGCTGAAAATCAAGTCTGCAAGCACACAAAATTTGGACAGTTGAAAACTTCACACACAAATATATATATATATATATGAAGTACAAGTATATACCACAGCTTTATCACAAAGTTAGTACAAGTCAAGCTCTCCAAATCCTAGCTAGAGAAACCATAAGAAAACCCTAGCCACCAACTCTTAGCTAGAAATCACTCCCAACAAAAGCCAATCACTCCACCAAAGATGCTCTACATGCTAGCATCAATACCAACTAGTTCTCCTTGGCACATACAACAAGCTTGTAACACACAAGCTCTCCACACTAGCATTGTTTTCTTCCTTAGGGTTTACAAATCTTAATCATATTGCATCACACAAGTACATGGGAAAGGAAACTCTAGCATTAGTCTTAAAGCCTATGTTCATCTTAGGACTCGAGTCCTCAAACCCTAGGTCTTCAACTCTAGCATCAACACAAGCACCAAGACATCCATGGAACATCAAGGCTACAATAGCCTAGTTTTCTTCCAAGCAAGGCATCACACCAAGCTCAAGACTCATCAAGTTAAGCTCCCCATGACCTTGCCCTAGACTCCATGCATCGCACAAGAACAAAGCTACAATATCATGCACGACATTAGCTCCACTCTCCATGTTTCTATTTGGGTAGAAAGCATGGATCTACTGCTCTCTAGGGCCCACCCATCCACTCACCTATCATGGGTAAACAAAACTCAAGGGTATGCTTGAGATCTTTGTTAGGAGGTCTCCCTGGAGGAAACGCTCCATAGCTCCACTGGATATCATCGTGTGTCACTCTGTACCCTTGGATACTCCCACACACAACGATACCCTCCTGTGCCCTCTTATATCCTATATGTGCCACTATGTCAATCACTCTTCTGTGAAAATTTTCAAGAACCCCAATCCGATATCAGTTTCAGTTTAGCATAAGTTTTAATGCCAAACCCCGTCATTGCATGTGCATTAAGATTTAAAAATTTTGACTGAAAACATAAAACACATGAGATTTATTTTCCTCTTTTTGAATTCTGAAAAAATATTTCAGCCCTAAACTCTTGCTCAGAAATTTAAAACCAGCCACACACATGAAAATGAACACTCAGATTTTTTGTCAAACTGACCCAGGAAAAACCCCAAAGGGAAAACCTGTACGAGATAGAAATTTGTATTTCTTCAGGCAGAATAAAATTTAATCACAACAGTACTTATCTCCTTCTCGAAATTCATGCCAACATCACACTGACAAATTGTTGTACGGCTGCCTTGATTTCCATGTTGTACGGCCTCACACGTGCGGTTGTACGGTTTCGATTTCTGTGTTGTTATACTGCCTCAAAAAATGTGCCCTACTACCTCGAAATCTGTGATGTATAGACAATATTAAATGTTGTACCTTCACCTCGAAAATCATGTTGTATGGAACTGTATGGACTGTTGTACGGAACTGTACGGTACAGTCTCGAAATTTGTGCCTGCTGCAAATTTGTCTTGGGAATCATGCCCAAACTTTTCCTCTTCGTGTCTTTGGAATATTTGCACAAATTATCTCTCTCTCTCTCTCAAATTTCAGGAATGAATTCTCTCCAAACCCTTGTTTCTTTTCATGCTCCTCTCTCAAAATTATCTCTTGTGAAAGTGAAAAATGACCTCTCTTTGCCTTTCCCAAACCCTTTTTGTTTTAGTAACTTCCACCTTGAGATCAATGGCTTAGTTTAAAAGCCAACTAAATGAGATCTAGAGCCCATCTCATTTCCTCATTTAATAAATGAGAATTTAATGCACACCCTCATTAATACTCATAAAGTCATTCTCACCTTTTAATTAGGCTAGGGACCAATTATTAAAGTGTCCTCATCCACCCCAAGGCATAAGTGGACAAACACTTCCTTGGTAAAAATTCAACACTCCTTACTGAGGAAGGTGTTTTTCACCACTCCCATCTTGTCTCTGAAATGTATGTGCTTTCCTCTTCCCAAAGACTTCGTGAGAATATCTGCCACCTGCTCATCTGTAGAAATGTACTATAACTCTACAGCTCCTCTCTGGACATAATCTCTAATGAAGTGCTTTGACCGGTCATGAAACACTGGATTCTCAGAGAGCCTGATGCAACTCTGATTGTCGCAGTGAATGATAGTAGGCCTCAGCTCCTGACCAATTAAGTCAACCATGAACTTGCGAAGCCACAATGCTTCACAACTAGCCTGACTGGTTGCCATGTACTCAGTCAAGCCCAACCTGAAACAACAACCTGAAGTGCTCTTCCGGTACGAAGCACTGCCTGCCCAATCTGAATCCGTGAAGCCAACCAAGTCCACTCCACCTGACCTCCTGTAGTCCAGACCATAGTCTACAGTCCCAGCAAGGTATCTCAAAATATGTTGTGCGGCTGTCTAGTGCACTCTCCTGGGCCCACCATGAACAAACTAAGAGTGTTCACCGCAAAACTCATATCTGGTCTGGTGTTGACCAAATACATCAACGAACCATTAAGCTAACAAAACAAAGTAGGATCCACCAACTCTCCTTCAGAAGCATGAAGCTTCTTCCAGTTGGTGATCATGGGTGTGGGCATGGGTTTGCAATCCTCCATCTGAAATTTCCTCAGAACATCTGCAGCATAGTTTCCTTGCCCCAGGGAAACATGTCCATCCTCTTGCCACACCTCCATGCCTAAATAGTAGTGCATCAACCCAAGGTCGGTCATCTCAAACTCCGAAGCAAGATCTTTCTTGCATGCATCAATCAAGTGCTCCCCTCTTGTAATGAACAAGTCGTCAACATACAACAGAAGAATGAGTGGAACACCTCCAACCACAATGTAGTAACCCGCTCACTCTTCCGAAACCCAATTGAAAGCAAATAAGAATCAATCCTTGAATACCAAGCCCGAGGGGCTTCCTTCAAACCATACAATGCCTTTTTCAGCCTGCAAACATGAGAATCTCTCTCATGAATCTCAAAGCCCTGTGGTTGCTCTAGATATACCTCCTCCTGTAGAAGACTGTTGAGAAAAGCAGTCTTCACATCCATCTCATGGATCCTCCAACCCATCTCTGCCACAACAAAGATAACTTCTCTGATAAAAAAAAACTAGCAACCGACGCAAAGGTCTCATCATAATCAACTCCCTCTATCTGTGAGAACCCTCATGCTACAAATCGAGCTTTATACTTCTCAATGTTGCCATCTGCAGCATGCTTGATTTTATAGAGCCACTTGGAGGTCACAACTGACTTCCCCTCTGGTCTCGAAACCACCTCCCACACACCATTCTTCATGATGGAATTGTACTCTTCCATCATAGCATCTCTCCAAACCTGATGTATGGAAGCCTCCTCATAAGTAGTGGCCTCGGACTCACGCAAGCTAGTCACCTATGCCATGTAGCTGGAAAATGTTAAATTATTGTAACTTCGGAAGATATTCCAAGATGTATTGTATTCTTCCTTCGGGAGATGAGTTTGGTCTTGTTAGTGTCATTGAAAGAAGCAATGTAAACCTACGAATGTAAGACGGGTCAATAGTACCCAAGTGTCAATATAATAAATGTTATTTTGTGGGGTCAAGTTGTCAAGTGGGCCCAGTTAGTTAGAGAAGTCGGCCCTGCTAGGTTAGTAGTCAAGTCAATTGAAGAATATAAATAGGGAGGCGCTCCTCTCCATTTGGACACACTCACTCAAGCTGTCTTAGCAAGAGAGAAGGATTAGTGTGCCAGAAAGAAGAGAGCAAATGTTGTCTGGGTTTTACACTACACTGGTTGAGTTCTATACTGAGGAAGCTTTGCGGGGTTTTCTCCCTTGTGGTTTCCCCAAGGAAAATCTGTGTTATTGTGTTCTTATGTTTCTGTGCATGTTGTTCTTTCAGTGGTCTTCTTGTTTTAAGATATCATTTAAACAATTTAAGAAAATTCAACATGGTACCAGAGCCACCCTAAAAGGAAGCACTACACAACTAGGGTTTGTTGTTCTGAACAAATCCCTCGACAGATCAACCAGAAAAGAGGGCTCTCCCAACTCGCCTCTGAAGAGCGCATCTTTCTGTGGAGACAAAACTGAATTCCAAGAATTTTCAATTTTGGACATGTTACTGCTGCTGGGACATACTAGGGTTTCAGTTTTCTTGAGGTTTCATCATCAATCTCAGAAAAAGGAAGATACAGTCTACCTTGCCTCAAGAAGACGCATCTTTTCCACTATTCAGCTCCACCTGTGATCCTAGCTAATAAATTAGGGTTTTTGCTTCAAACCCTAGGACATCAGGAAGAACGTCAGTCAAGAGTTGTTTTCTGCAAGTATCTTTCCATCTTTTTCCATTTGAGGTTCTCAGTTTTCTAAAGATGACAAAGAATACCAAGCTAGATGAAAAGCTTGAAAGGGCTGAAAACTTCAGAGCATGGAAGTATAGGATCATGCTCATCCTCCAAGAGAATGATCTAGACAAGTTTGTGAAAGAGCCAGAAGGAGATGAAGCCAAATCCAAGCACAAGAAGGATATGATCATAGCTAAAAGAATCATAGTTGATTCCATCAAAGATAACCTGATTCCTCAAGTATCATCTATGGAGACTCCAAAAGAAATGTTTGATGCCCTATCAGGACTATTTGAAGGAAGAAACATTAATAGGAAGATGACCCTAAGGAATCAACTCAATAGCGTAAAAGCTCAAAAGTCAGAGACTATGCAATCTTACTTTACAAGAGTAGTGTTATCACATATATAGTAGCCAGGCTACCATATTCTATTTTTTAGACACAGTACATTTTTCAGCCAGATCTCTTACATATGAGATGCTGAGATGAGCAGTTTTGATGGATCATTTTTGTATCAGTGGACTATTGTACTCTCCCATGGCATGACTAAGTCTCAGGACACTCAGATTTGAGGACCGATGTAGCCATTTATGTTATTTCAAAGCGGTCATGGATGCCCAGTGTTATATTAGTTCTTTCTCATTGGACAAATGGTGTCTCAGATGGATTTTATTGCATGGTTATGACTCAGCGTTTTATATTGTGTTATGGTTATTATTGCTCTTATACTGATTCTTGTGACATATATTAACTTGTGGTATCCTGATCTGGCGGTCATAATTATATGGACTTGTCTGTATCTTGTACTATGTATTGATGTCCTTGCTTAGACTTGGAAGTTCTTGATTTATACTCATTGGTTTTGCCCTCCTTACGGAGAATAGAGGTAGTCATTCCCACCATTGTTTTGGCTTGCTAGTGTTGGCTCCATCCGTTATTATCTTCACCCATCCATTACCTTCCAGTTTAGTTTTCAACCCGATTGACTTCTTGACTTATGGCATGAAAGATCTTTTTCCTCGCTAGAACCTTTGTTGGACAAGCCTCCCTGTTTATATTGTGTCTTGGCTCTGAGTTGGTGACAAAACTTGCCTTGGTAAGTTGGATTGTCATGATGTTGAAAAGGAAGTCATCATTTGCCTTGGCCTTGTCATTTCCACCCTTCACCCTTCACTAGCAAATTGGCTACAGCTATGAAGTGAGTATAGTCTTGAAAGTCTAAGTCTGAGTAATAATGAATAAAGCCTTATATATGTATTGGTTGATGTACCGTCAGTGAAATGAATGCTACTTGTTCTGATTGTTACTTGAATGAGTTGTAGAGCATGTCTTAACCTTTTAACACTTGCAGCAGATGGATGTATTTTGAGTTATTATGGGTATCTGATCAGTTATAAATGGTTGTATTGTTTATTTGATGTAGTTGATGGTCAGATAGAGACCTATGAGGGGTATGAGTATACACCTTAGATATATTTGGACTCTCTAAGTCCAATGAGACAGTTTATTTCCAGTTCCGGGCATTTGCAGATGTGATCAGGCTCATTCTGCCTTTCTGATACAGTTTTTCTTCACAGATTGATACTTTTGAGCAGCGAGATGTTTCAGTTGGATCTCCTAGGGCGTTGTATGGGCATAGGGGGGTGTAGCCACTTGTTTGTACCATAGTACCCCCATCCCAGAGAGCCTGGTGGGCTCATTTTGACAACGCAGGCACCCTAGGAGGCTATTTTGGCAGGTTCATGTTTCCCAAGGCAGATTAAAAAATGGTTAAATGGCTATTGAAGAAATCGATTTGGGCTACTGAGGCAAGGGAATGACATGGGATGAGTCACAATGATGAGAGTGATGTCTTCCACACCTTCTCCAGCAATTGCGGCATTTGATTGGGCCCACACCTACTTTTGGGCATTTTTATATTATTTTCTGGAGCTTTTTGGAGGCTCACGATTTCCTCAAGGAGGCACAAAAGTCAAAGAATTAAATGCTTATATTATTTATTGTGCCATGGGGACACCCAAAGGGAGTTAGTCAAACACTCCTTGGACCCACCATGTGCTTTCATTTATTTTTTGTTGAGTGGGTAACCTTTTTATGAGTGGGTTAGTCCACTTTGGTAAATTATGGTTATAATGATCCATGTATTGTATGTTGAGCTCATCTCAACCATTGATTAGAACATTTCATCTTTTAATCTTAGCCACTCGTTTTGAAAATGGTTAGGATTTGTTTATGATTGAGGTTCTCCCATTTATTTAAAGGAGAGAGATTCTCATTTGTAAGGGGTCTTTGGCTCTTGGATCTGAATAATAGAAAGACTGTTTCTGTGGAAATTTTTCTGGATTTGCTTTGCATCTGATGTGCTCAAATGGTGATTAGCTTGTCTTCAGCTTACTAGCATCGTGGAAATTCTCGTGAGATCTGTTATCCAACTTTTTGTATCATAGTTGGGTTACCTGAGGAGCCGACGGTTGACAGACTTGTTCAAAGTCTGATTCCAGTGTATCAGTTGATCCGTCTGCTTGTCTAGCCAATATTGGC
>LPNX010966065.1:18755-58713 GCA_001517045.1 Pseudotsuga menziesii
TAGAATCGGTGATGCGCAATTTACTAAAGCAGGGATCAATGGGACCTACAAGGCTATCAAATATAGAAGGCGAAGCAGTCAACTGGCATCCTTGTAAAAGTTTTCCTTTTGCAGATTTCAAAATTTTCTTTTATTAAAAACAACAGATAGCTGCATAAGATTCAAAATTTGTGCTAGTGCATTTTAATGTTAATAATGAGATTTTTTCTTGCAATGAATTTAACTGCTTGATCAATGCTGAGAGATTTTCAAAATAAAAGAAGAAACAGAAATAGATTATTCGTATCAAGGAATAATGATTCTTGAGACATTATTGCTATTGCCTTGAAGGTCTTGATGTCTAGAATTAGATTTTTTCACTGTCTGGAACACCATCTAGTACATAAAATGACCTATCAAAAATGTTTTCGAGGAAGAATGTTACTTAAAAGCACCTCTCCCAATAATGAATAGATAATATGGGAACCTGAAAACCCCCAACAGGAATGGAAGGCCCCAGGAGGATGGATCATACTGAACTTTTATGGGACATCAAAGGGCAAACTTGGATTAGTAATAATTGTCAGCAACAATCAATCTTCAATTTGCAGCGGACCTTTCTTAACAATAAGTGGACAGAAGACAAATGCCGTCAAAGACATGGAAAATCAGAGAAACTCTTTTAAATTTGGTAAATGTGTGGCTAAGAGCCAGATCAGACAAATCTGAAAAAAATATGTGCCCAAAAGCCGGAATCAAAATGTGGCTTTAATACCGAAGTAAATGAACAAAATTCATTTACGGAACATGAACAATGTTCATTTACTAAATATCCAGCGTAAAAAGGACAATAGACAGAAATCGATATAAGACAAATATATAGTAATTGAATAAGAATATAATAGATGATATGTTTATTATGCCATCTTGCAGTATACTTATACGCATTGACTAGACACCATGGTTGAACAATTATGTTCTTTAGATAGGGCGTGTCCCTTGGGATGTGACACTTTATTAATTATTTTTTATTAGTAGTAGTAGTGGTATTAATATTTAAATTTTATTGATGTTTATCTATATAGTTCTGTTTATCACAACCACGACCTTAATATTTACAACACGTATTGAGCACAAATTATTTTTAAGTCTTAGACTAAAAAGCTCATCAAGTTTTCAGAAATTAAGAACACAGAATGCTGATTTCAGCTCATTTGAGTTAGAATTCTATTTAATGGATGGTAATAAAGGGATTTTTGAGTTTTCCATGAGAACTGGAGCTGTATGTAAATCTGGCATGTAAGAATGTTTTGCTAAAAATGAAATAACATGTACTGAAAAAAATAGTTTTTGAAACAGTTCCAATCCCCTATGGTATGTAGACGGCAACAAGTAGGATTATGGATTAAAAAGATCATTTCATAAATTGCTTGGTAGTAGAATAGCTTAGAAGATAGCCTGTCTCACCAGCTTCTGTTAGTATGCATAGTTTTCCAGTTGTACTGCTGGTAGCAAGATAGAGTTCAGGTGTGGATAAAAGAAGGAACAACTTGAGCTATGTTGAACACCATCATTTTGCAAAATGGGAGTTCCTATCATAATTTCAACACTTGCAGAAAACAAGAATATGAATTTTTGTCTTGACAAAAGGAACCTAGAAAACCCCAGCTACAACCATTTTCTAATTGGGTAGATCAGAATACTGAAACTACCAAAGAAATTTAGGAATCATAAAGGTTAACCATTAAAAAGTGTTGAGTGAATAACAACATCAATGGACAAAACACTGAGCATGCTACAGGAAAGTGGATGCAAACCTGTTGT
Source organism: Pseudotsuga menziesii (assembly GCA_001517045.1). Taxonomy (NCBI): domain Eukaryota; kingdom Viridiplantae; phylum Streptophyta; class Pinopsida; order Pinales; family Pinaceae; genus Pseudotsuga; species Pseudotsuga menziesii. The sequence goes on from LPNX010966065.1 coordinate 20,559, forward strand.
ACAAATTCATTTGCAGAGCACACGACATATGTGCCATGGATTTTTCCCATGCAGTACATAACGGAGATAATATCATGCTCATCCTGCAGTCAAGAAAGATCAACTGTCAAGGACTAATAATGCTTAAATATGAAGCAAGGTTTGGTTCACCAACGAAACATTCCCAACCAAACTAATTAGTCATATGCTGCCTACAACAGGAACAATTCTAGATATTTCTCAATCATCTACGATGTCTTTGTTGAGCTATAAAAGTAAACAAACTCCACAATACACCTTTTAGTCTAATATTTTTAGGTTATAAGCCCAAGACAAGAAGCAGGTACCACGGCAAGCCATCATTGTGCATATATGGTCAATGACTCAGTGAGAATGAGAGAATCTATCTCATTCACAAGTGACATAAATAAGAAATAAGGTGCATTAAAATCTTGAATATAAAGTTCAACAGCCTGCTAGAAGAGTAAGTATTAACTTTTGAGCATACATTCCATGTGTTTACAAGTTTATATTAATCACAGTGAAAGGGTATCTGTGGGCACTTTTGTTGCAAAAATTGTCGATTTATAAGTGATTTTCAATTTTTCCCAAGTTCATCCCCAAACTAGAAATTGGAATAAAAAAGCATGATTTAATATAAAATCGAAAAAATCATGGTGCAAAATTTCTATTATAAAAGACAATTTGTGGTAAGTTCATAATTTTAATTTAATTGAAAAAAAATATTGCATTTTTAATGCTTCCCAGTTTTTGGATTTTCAAGCCAAGATCTAATATGGCTGGTCCACGAGGATTTCCTGTAGGTACAAAATTGTACTTCAAAACCAGATTTGACATTCAGAAAAAGTGAAATCGTGTGAGGATTTTGGGATTCCCACAGGGGTGTTGTCACATCCATGTTAGCTAGAGCTACCATGATGCAGATCTTGTGCCAGAGACTTGAGCCAGTCCTTACATGAGCTAGAGCAGAGCTATAGAAACATTGATCATCAGTAACACTCCATATTCTCAAAGCTAGTCAAAGTATTGTTGCCGCCTTTCACACACCTTGGGGGGTTTGGCGTGGAAGAAATATTCAAGCCACTGGGTGCCTCCTTCGGAGCAAGTCTCAAGTTGAGATACTGTCACTCAACACTCAACTCCTCTGTTTAGGCCTACCGAAGCCACGGGGGTGGTCCCTATAAAAGAATCTACAGCTTTTAAGCTAAGAAACAAAAGATGAAACTAGTCTAGGAGTTTCAAATGAATTACTGAAACAAGACTTTGCAAAAGAAAATTAACTCAACAGCATGAAATACAAATTAATCCATCCATATAAGATTCACTTTAAGCAAAGAGATTGTATGATGTAGGCCAGTGCCAAAATGGAGTCTAAAAAAGGAATGTTGTTGTGACGAGTGTTTTGCAAATGTACTTGGTCAGTTTTAATTATTAAAAGATGAGTGGATTAGGGGGAAAATGAATTCTCGATATACCTTGAGTTACGAGGAATGTGTCCAGATTTTGATAGAAATGGCTCCTCACAAGAAGATGTGCGCTAGATGGAGTCACGAGGGTGTGTCCAACACTACACCAAACAAGGGTGTATCCTAACGGGGGCCCGCGGTCACCTTCTAGTTGTTCCCGCCTTCTCCGAAGAATTTGCCCACAAATGACAAACTTTGTGTACGCCGGATTTCCGTATGTTTTCAACGGATTGATTTTATTAATGGTGAGTACTTATTAGATGTGGAAATTATTTAGTTATCCCAAAGATCAGAGCGAACCTGCAATGGGAAAAAGCATACACGGAAATGGCGGATGTTTATTTCAATTTGAGATAGTAGAAACAAAAGCAAAAAAATAAAATTGAACTAACTTAGAAAACTATACAACCTGTTAAGGAGGAGTGTGTGATTGTGTTACAAAAACAAAAACAAAAAGGTTAGAAAAATTCACACCATAAAAAGATAAGTGCAAATCCCCCAAGGGGGGATGGGGTGTGGGCATTTGGTTGCCTACCTGATCTCTTTTATTATGGTATTTACAATGCTTTAAAGAAGCCCTCTTTCTCCTTATAAGATCAGAGGAAAGAGGTTACAATTTATTGGAAGAGGTAAAAGACGGAAGATGATGCTTCAAGGTGGGCTTGAATCGCTTGTACATGTCAAATTTTTGCCCCAAAAGCCTCAAAACCTGCTATACAAATCTAAGAACCAGCAAACTAATTAGGATAAAAAAGTGCCCAAAATCACTCTAAAAGTGACTTGGACAAAGCTAGAAAAATACTAAAAAATTCGAAGTTAATATTAGTGTAAATTTTCCTTTAAAGCACAACTAGGGCTAAACAGTATATTTAAATTTAACTGAAATAACCACACATGAACTTCTTTACAGTATGCAACGGAATATAAAATTGAGAAGCATCAATCACAATCAATAGAAAGACACAATCTTTTTGGGTAGAAAGCCCTGGACAAAACCCAAGATGGGAAAACCGGTGCAGCAGTATGAGAGGATATTTTTATTAAGAAAATATAGGGCTTTTACAATATCAGAAAATTGATTTATGCCCTAGATGGCAAAATCAGAACACCCAAAAATTACTGAGAAAAATCTGTGAGATGGCATGGTTCCCAAGACAACTTCTTGTTGTACGGCCTACTGTTGTACGACTGTACGGTGGTGGTGGTGTTACTGCATGGTCTACCTCTGCCAAAGTCTCATGTCTCTCAGGTTGTCTTCCTAAGTTAATGCTCCTCTATCTGCTTCGCCAAAATTCTCTCTCACACTTCTTCCTCTGTCTCTGTTGGAATGCAACTATGTCCAATGTTGAAAAAGTTGGCATCGGCAAAAAGTCGACAAGGGTCTCGAATACAACTTCTTAGCAACATCAGCAAAAAAATTGGGAAAATTTGACAAAAGTCGGAAAACATTAAAAAATACAAAATACATTCATTTTTTTCAGAATTTTAAACATTTAAAGCAACAATGATATTAGACAAACACATTGGAACACAAATATGGAGAAAGCACTAATATATATCATCATCATGCAGTCATGCCAAATGTAAAATGATACATCAAACTCGATACTGCATAGTTGTCCAATCATGGACTCAAAAGTGGATAACCAATACAACATCACATCACATATATAAATGTATCTGAGGAAAACTAGCATCTAGCTATCTAATATCAATGCTCTCTTCCCAAGTTTCTTTTTTATTTATTACTTGTTTCTAGTTTTCATTATATCTTTACTTCACAATTTATTCTATTTTCCATTCATACTTCATATTTTTCCCTACTCCATTGATTAGGTTTATGTAAGGTTTTCATAAATGTTTTTTATTTGTCCCTCCATCTGATGACTTAAACCTAATTTTTGAAAGGTATATTTTATTGATTTGGTTGACATCCATTAAATGAATTTCTTGTTTTGTATTGGTGATAAATCATAGATATATTTTTCGCTCCACCCAAATTGAATTTCCGACATGGGCCTCACATTTAGCCCTAACTTATCTACTACTCGAAACATTGCTCTCTTTTTCCTACAATGTGCTATGATGATCCCTCAAAATATGTTTGCCCAAAAAATTCCCTATTAGTGAAAAAAAGTAATTCAATTACTATTGTGATATTTGATAAATGGATACATATTATGTATAGCTTATTCTTGCATGGTTTGATCTTCAAATACAATAAAGTTTTGAAATATTTATACGGTAGAAGAAAGGTGTTAGTATACAACAAAAAGACTAAAATGGCTAATTGTTGGAAAATTAGCCATTTTAGCCAAAATGGAGACTTTTTGGAAAAAGTCAAGACTTTTTGAAAAGAGTCAAGACTTGTCATTTTAGCCATTGCAACTTTTTGGAAAAAGTTGCGATTTTTTGGAAAAAGTCGCAACTTTTTGAAAAATTAAAAAATCGCGATTTTTTGACTTAGGGAAAAAATCGCGACTTATTAAAAAGTGAGCGATTTTTCGAAGAGTTTTTCAACACTAACTGTGTCCTCTCCACCAATTGATCTCTCTTTTATAACTTTACGTAAAGCGAAAACCCTAATTTCACTTTCACTTAAAGTCAATAAACAATTAGATCACTTTTATTATTTTAGGAAAAATAATTAAATACAATTGGCTTCCTAATTGAAGTCTTATGCATGTAAGAACACATGCATGCAAGAAGACCTTCCTTGTTGCTGCTAGTTTAACACTCCCTCTCAACGCGGAAGGGATTCGGTAGCAACCCCAACTTATCCCTGAACTTCACAAAACTTTGTCTGCAAAGTGCCTTTGTGAAAATGTCTGCCACCTGCTCATTTGTCTGTACGTACTCCAAGCGAATGGTTCCTTTTTGAACACAATCTCTCAAGAAGTGGTACCTGATGTCTATGTGTTTGCTCGGGTCATGGAACAATGGATTCTCAGACAGCCTAATTCCACTCTGATTGTCATAGTGAACTACTGTAGCCTCTAGCTCACACTCGAACAACCCTGAAAGTAACTTCCTCAGCCACATACCCTCACAAGTAGCCATGTTGTCTGCCATGTACTCAGCCTCTGTCAAGCTCAATGCAACTGACTTCTTCTTTCTGCTGAACCAAGAGACAACCCCTGACCCAATGCTGAAACAACAACCTAAGTACTCTTCCGGTCCTCTACACATCCTGCCCAGTCAGCGTCTATGAAACCTACTAACTATACATTCCCCCTGCGCTCATAAACCAATCCATACTCCACTGTACCTCTGATGTAGCAAAGTATGTGCTTCGCAGCCGTCCAATGCACTCTCTGAGGGTCCACCATGAACTGACTCAAAGAGTTGACTGCAAAGCTAATGCCTGGTCATGTGTTGACTAGATACATAAGTGATCCGATAAGTTGAAGATACAAGATAGGATCAAATCCGTTTGACCCTGATGCATCAATCTTCCTCCAGTTGCAAACTAGAGGTACGTCCATAGGCTTGTGGTCCTCCATCCCGAATCTCTTCAAGATATCTATTGCATACTTCCCCTGTCCAATGAAGAAGCATCCATCTCTCTGCCAAACCTTCAAGCCCAGAAAGTAATGCATCAAACCAAGGTCTTTCATCTCAAACTCCATTGCAAGGTTGGACTTTTAGTCTCCAATCAGTCTCTCATCTCATGTGAGAAAGAGATCATCCACATATAGGACCAGTATAAGAGGCACCTCACCTATCAAGAAATACAGGTTGTGGTCAGCCTCACTTCGCTGAAATCCCATCTCCCGTAGATAGTTGTCTATCCTCGAGTACCATGCTCGAGGTGCCTACTTGAGCCCATAAAGAGCTCTATGCAGTATGCATTCATGTGTTTCCCTGTTCTCCACATAAAACCCCCTATGGTTGCTCAATATATACCTCCTCCTCTATCACTTCGTTGAGGAAGGCAGTCTTGACGTCCCTCTAATGGACTCGCCAACCCATCTCTGCTGGTAAAGAGATAATGGTCTGAATAGAAGAATACCTGGCTACAGGGGAGAAGGTCTCCTCATAGTCAATACCCTCCTATGAAAACCCTTTAGCCACGAAGCATGCCTTGTACTTCTCCATGCTTTCGTCTGCCGCATGCTTCACCTTGTAGATACACTTGGATCCTACCACCTTCTTGCCTTCAGGTCTCGGCACAACCTCCCATACCTGGTTCTGCATGATTGAGTCATACTCCTCAACCATGGCCTCCTGCCACACATCCTGTTGTGCAGCCTCCTCAAAACTAGAAGGTTTAGAGTTAATCAACTCTGTCATCAGTGTTGTTATCACCAACCTTGTAGTTGCCTATGTGAGGTGGATCCAGGATGGATGGTAGAGGGACCAGCAACTAAGGAGGTGGAACCAAGATTGTCTTAACTCCCAAATGGATGGTTGTCACGCCAATCGAGGCAGTTTTCGCTTAATGTTATCTTAGCCCAAGACAACAAAGGGGGAGACCCGGATCTACTCCTGACAAGAGAGATCAAACCTAGACACCAAATCATATCAAATGGACTTGAGGTACGTAAAGTGTAAGGTATTGGAAACCCTAGATCTATGGATGATGTCACTGGGTGAGCCAAGGCTTTGGATCAAGGCTTTAGAAAGTATGAGACTCAAGCCAAGTTGGGACACAGGTGACCTATGAGGTAAATACTAGATCTGGGGTTGAGGTACTAGCAACAGGTGAAGATATCCGCTGCCTTGGGAAACGTGACCAATGCAGGGAGAGCAAAGACAGGATTGAGGCTATCTAGTACCGATGGATGGACTCGAAAGAAGATATGACAATGTCAAAGTACACGAGTCACTAGGAAAGAGAGGCCAAAGAGGGGATAGTGCTAGGGTTGGAGATCAGTGCCTGTGAGATCTAGGGCAATAGAGTCACTATCTGTCCAGCATTGGAGGAGACCCACCTGGTAATTTGCCCGATCTACAAACCCAAGAAAGCAGTTTGCCGGAAAAAGTCAGATTAGGGGAGGAAATGGTAGCACAGGGGGTAGCGTTAGGGCTAGGAAGTCGGTTTTTCAGATCTAGGGCAAACCAGCCACTTCTAGCTTAGCGTTGATGGTGATTACTTTAGGGAAAGACCCGATCTATGAAACCCAGAAATGGTTTTCCCCAAGATCAAGCGGTTTGATTTTTCAATATTTTTTGGTTTTTTTAATGATTTAGGGTTTTAAGGTGAAAATTTAAGAAGACAGATGCCAATGGATTGAGATCTGGAAAAGATTACTAACCTGTGAATCTTACCTGGAAAACCTTGTAGATGCCTCGATGATGATGATCCATGTTGTCTCGATCAATTTTAGAAGCTTCGAGTGAGTTCTACGTCCAACATTTAGCCCCAAGAAACCAATGCGCCCTCTCTCCTGCACAACAAATGTGAACCATATCAGATTTGCTGCATCATGAGAAAAAAACAAATGCTACAGAAAAATAGCAAGAAGAAATCATAGATCACAATGACACTAATGAAAACCCCCTAATACGAGTGAAGCCAATCTAAGCAAGTTGAGGAGCCCCTGCAAAAACACCCAAGATGAAGTCACCCTCCTGTAGACAAGATAATGATTCCCGAAGAAATATAGATCTCACAAAAATTTCTCGAATGTTAGGAAGCAAAAAACTTTCCAATCACCATCTAAGAACACCAGATGCAAAGGAAATCCAAAAAATATCCACCAGAAAAGTTTTTCTATTATCCAGATCCAAGAGCCAAAGACCCTTTACAAATGAGAAGTTCTCTCCTTTAAATAGGAATGAGAGAACCAAAATCCTAACCACTTTTCAAATGAGTGGCTAAGATTAGAAGATACAAATGTTCTAATCAATGGTTGAGATGAGCTCAACATACAATACATGGATCAATGACATAATATAATATAAAAGTGAACTAAATCACCCTAGGAGAGGGGATCCCACTCAACAAAAAATAAATGAAGCACATGGTGGGTCTAGGGAGTGTTAACTAGCTCTCTTTGGGTGTCCCCATGGCACAATAAAAATGATATAATTTTTAAAATGTGAAATTGTGCCTCCTTGAGGAAATCATGAGCCTCCAAAAGCTCCCGAAAATAATATAATATGCCCGAAAAATAGATGTGGGCCCATCCAAGTGCTGCAACTACTAGGGAAGAAGTGGAAGACATCACCCTCATCATCAGAACTCATCCCATGCCATTTCTTTGCCTCAGTAGCCCAAATCGAATTCTTCAGTAGCCATTTAATTATGTTTTAATCTGCCTCAGGAAATGTGATATGCCAAAAACAGCCTCCTAGGGTGCCTACGTTATCCAACTGAGCCCAGCAAGCTCTATAGGAGGGGGGTAATATGGTACAAACAAGTGGCTGGACCCCCCATGCCCCATACAATGCCCTAGGAGATCCAACAAAATCATCTCTCTGCTCAGACATGTCATCTAGTAAAACAAAACTACACCAGAAAGGTACACTAAGCCAAATCATCTTTGCAACTGCCCGGAACTGAAAACAAGCTCTCACTGGACTTCGAGAGTCCAAATTCATCTAAGGTGTATACTCATTACCCCTCTAGGTCTCTGTATGATCATCTACAACATCCATATAGACAGAATAATAACCTGTAAATGACCATATAACCAGTAATATAACTCAGGCTAGCATCCATCTGCTGCAAGTGTTCATGGGTCAAGACATGCTCTACAAATCATTCAAATAACACTTATAACAAGTAGTAATCATTTCACTGGCGATCTATCAACCACATATAAAGGATTTCATTTATTAGCTATAACTCAAACCAAAATTTCAAGACCATACTCACTTCATAGTTGTAATCATTTTGCTAGTGAAGGGTGAGGGCTAAAATTCACAAGGCTAGGCCAAAGGATGACTACCAACTCAACACTGTGACACTTTAGATATGGAAAGGGGATACTCACTATAGCCATATGTCGGACAAACAACAACAAAGGGGATGGCAGTGCCTCACAAATGGGTGAACTACTTCAGAGGTGCTTACTCACCTTGGCAAATGCTCACAATCCAACTCAATACAGGTAAGGCCAGCAATCTTTAGATATAACTTTTAGGAACCATTGCTTTTTGGGCCTTTGATTTTCCATAGCCTTTGTCCACGTATTTTTATACGGACTTTTATCAGTTAGGCTTTATGCATTCATGTATGTTGAAAAACACTACTTTTCATGAATGTTTTAAGATATTTCACTGCAATATTTTTCAGATCCAATTTCATTAGGATAGCCTTGCATTCACGTATGTTGAAAAACACTACTTTTCATGAATGGGCTTTTTATAAGATATTCATTTTATTTTTATACATTGTATTGATGGCAACGCTACTTGTTTCAGGTAAGCAAACACATCCTTGGAAACTCAGAGCCGAGACACAAATAAACAGGGAGGCTTGTCCAACAAAGGCTCTAGCAGGGAAAGGTCCTCCATGCTACAAGTCAAGTAGTAAGTCAGGATGAAACACAACTGGAAGGTAATGGATGGCTGGAGACAATGAATAATGAAACCAACACTAGCAAGCCAAAGAATGGTGGGAATGACTACCTCTATTCTCCCTAAGGAAGGTAAAACCAATGAGTATAGATCAAGAACTTCCAATTTTGAGTAGGGACATCAATACATAATATAGATACATCCAAGTCCACATTTATATGACCGCCAAATCATGATACTAAATGCTAACACATGTCACAAAAATGAGTATAAGAGAAATGATAACCACAACACAACATAATATAAGCTGAGTCATAATCATGCAAATAATCCATCTGAATCAATATCTGTCCAATGAGAAAACACTGATGCAAATCTGGGCACTGCTAACTGCTCTGCCCATGGCTAAATGGCTACATCAGTCCTCGAATCTGAGTGTCCTAAGACTCGGTCCTAGCATGGGAGAGTACTATAGTCCATCAAATAAATAATGATCCGTCATAAATGCTCATCTCAGCATCTCATATGTAGGGGATCTTGCTGAAAAATGTACTGAATCTGAAAAATAGAATAGGGTATCCTGACTACTATATATATGATAACAAGTGCCGTATAACTGAGTCTCTCTGGTGGTACACTCCGTCTAAAAGATCTCTGTTGAAGATCCACCTGCCTGAAATCTGTACTGTGGACCTAAACCACTTAGGCCTTGGCCTAATGTCTACCTGTTGTGGCTGTTGGACGTTTGTTTCCTGCTGCTACTCATCCTCCCATCAAAGATAGGAGGATCATGTCCACTTGACTCCCCCTGACTACCAGAACCTGTGCCTTGTTTGTACCTGTACTTGTACTTTGGCTCTTCCAACTTGAACGCAGTGTCCTGTGCTAGTTGTTGCTCTACTGGTAAGTCCATAGATCTCTGCAAGGCCCTGTCCTCATCGAACTGGACATCCCTGCTCACAATGATCCTCTTGCGAGCAGGAATGTAAACTCTGTTTTCCTTTAAAGTCTCACTATAACCAACAAGTAACCCCTTCTCTCCAAAAGGGTCCAACTTTTTCCTAGTGTCAGCATGAACATGATAATAACAGACACTGCCAAATATGCGAATGTGACTCACATTTGGCCTAGTGCCTGTGAAGACCTCCTCGGGTGTCTTCCTCCCCAAAGCTGTGTGGGGACACCTGTTCTGAATGTACACTACAGTCATGTATGCCTCGGCCCAAAGGAATAGTGGTAATCCTTGATCAAATAGCATGGCCTTGGCTGCTCCTACCATAGTCATGTTCTTCTGCTTTGCAACTCCATTTTGTTGTGGGGTATGGGGCACAGTGTGCTCCTTCTTGATCCCCTCTATCAAACAATACTCCATGAACTCATTGAAGGTGTACTCACCCCTGTTGTTTGTCCTCAACACCCAGATCTTCTTTCCTGTTTGGTTCTCCACAAGAGTTTTGAACTCTCAGAACCTCTCAAAGACCTCTGACTTGGCATTCAAGGAATAGATCTAGGTCTTCCAGGAATAGTCATCAATGAAGGTTACGCAGTAATTGTAACCATTGAAAGAATGGACACTCATAGGTCTGCACACATCCGAATGCACCAATTCCAAGGGCTCCTTAGACTTGTGCTCACTATGTGGGAAAGGCTTCCTGATGTTCTTCCCCAAAACACAACCCTTGCAATGGTTATGCTTCTCCTCCTGTACCTAAGGAACTCCAATGACTGCCTGTCTCAAGTGCCTCAATGCTCCATGGTGTAAGTGTGCCATCCTCCTATGCCACAACTCACCCTGATTGTTGTTGTTGTTGCTAAATAGAGCCTTTGCGGGCTCAAAGTGTAGTCTATACACTCTATGGTCTCGAAACTTCACCTGGTATCCCTTGTCCTCCAGAGTGGAGACTGATATGAGATTCTTGGTCAATCCTGGAACATAAAACACATCAGTAAAACTAAGGGGTTTGCTAGACTCCCTCTAAAACGAAACAGTGCCAACTCCTTGCGCCTGATACGGCGCATCATCACCCAACTCAACATGGATCCCTGTTCCACCCTCCTGCAAGTCTCTGAAGAATCTCTTATGTCCAGTCATGTGACTAGATGCTCCATTGTCGATGTACCATATACTGCTCCCTGTGGTGCTTGCCATGCAAGCTATCAAGCAAAACTCCTCATTGAAGTTCCTGCTAAACTCATCCACCTTTACAGATCCAACCATCTGAGTGTTACTCTTCTTCTTCCTATCTGGGCACTGGGAGGCAAAGTGTTCCTGCTTGTGGTAGATAAAACACTTGACCTTTGAGACGTCAAGGTTCTTCTTACCATCCCTCTTCCTCTTTGTCTTACCCTTGTTCTTCCCTGTAAGGGCTAGAGCCACCTCATCCACAATCTGTGGGGTACTGCTAGATGGGCTTGATCCTTGACCCATGCAGGTCTCCTCCTGCACAAAGTCATCCCATAGTCTCTGTCAATCAGGGAGCTTCTCTCTAGCCACAACACCTTTGACAAAGGTGTCCCATGGCTTAGAGAAGCCATTGAGGGCTATCCAAACTAGCTCCTCATCCATTGTCTTAGAGCCAATAGCTCCAAGCTCATCCATGATCTGTGTGAGCCTCATGAGATAAGGAACAACTCCTTCTCCCTTTGCCATCTTGGTACTGCACATCCTCTCTTGTAGCACCATCTTCCGGTTCTCGTTCTTGCTTTGGTACAGACTCTCCAAAGCCGTCCACATCTCTGATGCGGTCGTCTTACCAGAAAGGTGAGAGACTATATGGTCCTTCACTCCATCCATGATAATCAACATGGCTCTAGAATCAATCTTCTTCCAAGCTATCAGATCTACCGGATCTGTAGGTGAAACTTTTGTGGAATCAATGTGCTCCTTTGCATCACTTACATCCAAGATCTTTGTGATCCTTTCTTTCCATGTAGGAAAGTTCTGTGACCCCTAGAGTCTATCCTCAACTCTCAATTTCACGACCATAGTGAAGTGTTACATTTCAAACCCTGGATACGGAAGTCTAGGTTTGTGTCTTCCTATAGATCTGCCCCTGATCTATCACCGTTGTTGCAAATCTCTCAGCTTTAGCTCACCAAAGCTCTGATGCCATGTAAATTTTTCTTTAAAGCACAACTAGGGCTAAAACAATATATTCAAATTTAACTGAAATAACCATACATGAAATTCTTTACAGTATGCAGCGGAATATAAAACTGAGAACCATCAATCACATCAATAGAAACGACACAATATTTTTGGGCAGAAACCCCTGGACAAAACCTAAGATGGGAAAACTGGTGCAATCATATGAGAGGATATTTTTATTAAGAAAATACAGAGCTTTTACAATATTAGAAAATCAATTTATGCCCTAGATGGCAAAATCGAAACACCCAAAAATCACTGAGAAAAACCTGTGAGATCACACGGTTCCCAAGGCAACTTGTTGTACGGCTTGCTGTTGTACGACTGTACGGTGCTGCTACTACTGTATGGTGTATTTCCGCCAAAGTCTCTTATCTCTCTCCTCTACAATTTAGGGTTGTCTTCCTGAGTTAGTGCTCCTCCGTCTTCTTCACCAAAATTCTCTCTCTCACACTTCTTCCTTTGTCTCCATCGAAATGCAACTGTGTCCTCTCCACCAATTGATCTCTCTTTTATAACTTTAGGTAAAGCGAAATCCCTAATTTCACTTTAACTTAAAGTCAATAAACAATTAGATCACTTTAATTATTTTAGGAAAAATAATTAAATATAATTGGCTTCCTAATTTAAGTCTTGTGCATGCAAGAACACATGCATGCAGGAAGACCTTCCTTGTTGCTGCTAGTTTAACAATTAAATCTAAGAAAGCAAGTAACTAAGAAGAGTGGGTTTGAGAGATCCACTTTTCTTAGGATCTTGGACAGCCTTTAAAGGGAATCCAATTCAAGCACTTTAAAACTTTCGAGATATACTTTAAGCTCAAAGGAAACTACTTTATAAACAAGCTTAAGAACTTATTTTAAAAGACTTGTAAAAATGTAGATCTCTAATCTAGATCTAATTTGAAATGATAAACTTTATGCCATTGTTAGATCTAGCATTACTAACTCAAAAACTTGATCTAGAAATGATCTACTTGAAGTAACTAGATCTTAAGTTACAAGTTAGGAAAAGTAATCGGTAATCGAGAAAAGTTTTAATTGAGTAAAGGAAAGAAGGATAGAAAGAGTGCTTCCAAGCTTGGGAATCCTTTGAACCATGGAGTTTGTTGGTGGAAAGCGGAGGGACTATGCTCCTTAGAAGTGCTTGAAAAATGGAGGAGTCAAACAAGATCAACCAAACGTTCAAGCCTAGATACTTGTATCAACTCATAAATTATTGCATAAAGATATGGTTAAACGCAAGGGTGTTAACTATAAAAGAAACCCGAAAAACATGCATTTAAACAAAAATAACATATACGTCCAGGAGATCTAATGCAACTAATCAATAAGAAATAATCAAACAAGAAATTTATTATCCTACTGAGATTTACTTATCCATATAGGCCCACAACAAACCAAACAAGTACAACAAATATAAACAATACAAGTTACCTCGTGAATTATGCAATGTTCATCCACACACTTGAGCCATACACCACATGAGACCTCCAAAGCCTTTCTATTATTCCAAAGAGTATTACAACTACAATACAACACCTGGACATTCCTTTGGTTCTCTGACCATGAGAAAATGAGAGCAAAATTCTTGCTTAAATAGGAAAAATGAGAGCAAACCCCAAAGGGGGGCGAATTTGCCAAGTGTTGGAGATTTTTTAGAAGATTGGGGGCGAACTAGAGTGAACTAGAAGGTGGTAGGGGACACCTCTCACAAGGTAAATCACCCCCCCCTCTTTATATGACACATATACAACAAGAGGTGAGCTCCGTCATGAATAAATGTGCCCCTCTAAGGAGAAATTCACCCCTTCATGGATTTGATTGGAATCGACTTGATTAGATCTTGATTTGGTCTCCAATTAGACCCAACATCATCCTTAGTTAAACTGGAACATGTCTGGAACAAGTTCCTACTGATTTAGGGATGTGTTTTTTCTCTGTATTTTCTAATTTTTTATTCATTTTTTGCCTTGTTTGGAGAGAATTTTACATAAGTGATAAATAATCACTTAAAACTTAGGAAAATTGGGTTTTGGGGTAAAGTGGGTTCTCTCACTTTGAAAATGAGCATGCCCATGGCAAATTTTCCCCCCTAGCCACACTTTTATGACACTGAATTTTTATAATTAATTTATAAAAAAAATCACCCATTTTAACGAGAAAATTATGTATTCTCAAAATAACTATGGGGGACCTAGTACATGTTCATAATGACTAACATGGTAATATACATAGATACATAGAATTTAATAACCTCCTAAGGCCTAACCACCAAGGAAAATGCTCTAGCTTTGAAGGTTGAGTGAAAAACTCGAAAGATTATAAGTTGTTTATGCAACAACCGATAATTAACAAGGTAAAAAAACACTCTAGAGTACCACATTGATAGTCAAGTCTAAGTCAGCCAAGCCTTTTACAAAATTTCATCATGCTATGCCAACTTATTACAAAATCCCCATGGGGTATGACTATGAAAATCTAATTATCAAAAAAGGGGCCCAAAAGATGGCCCTGATGAACCATGGGACATCCGAGCACTAATGATGAACAACTGGATTGTTCATAACTTCGGATAACAAGTACCTTAGAGCATCTTCTAGTTTCCCCTTTTCAAGGTCGATCCCCGCATGACCCCAGTGAGAGATGGTTCACTTGGAGAACATCAGAGTTCAGTATTGGTATACTTCCCTTACCCCTATAATCAGAGATCATGTTTCAGACCCCTTTAGCAAAGCATGTATACGTTTATGCACATGGATGTTCTTGTTTTATCTCATTTGTTTATGTTGGTAGTCTGATTGGGCATGTAGTGACTTTTGCTTTGGTGATACTATGCTTTATTTGTTATTGTTGTAGGCTTATTGTAGAGGTGGTTAAATGGCCTCGATTGCAAGGCTTTGATGTATACTCACTGGTTCTTCCCTACCTTGTGTAGACTTGATCATTGTCCATCACCCTTGCTAGCTATAGCATCATGTGTCACTGTATCCATCCATCCAACTTTTTCATCCTTGGATCTTTACCCTTGACTTAGACTGAGATATGTGACTTTGAGGATGTCCCCCCTTTGACCATCGTGTGCCCTGGTATCCATGTTGTTTGTGGCTTGACTCTGGAGTGTGTGGTTGCATAGCTTCAACCATGGATCCACTTCTTGAAGATTAGAGCAAATTTGAGGTCTAAAATGGGCATCATAAGAAAAAAGGTCATTGCTGAATAGAAAATTCAATAACCAACAAAATTTCAAGAAATTGAATGAACGATAATCATTGAGTTGGAGCAGTACAAGTCAAACATTATTGTGTCCTATTTTTCTTTGACGGCAGATAACCACATATAAGCCTCAGATTGGTTATGATCTTGGTGAGATCTTCTTAAGATATGTTAAATATCCTTGGAATAATAAATATGGAGTATTTTATATTATCACTACTTCTACTCACTAAAAAATTACACTCACATTGATTAAGATCATAAAGGGTTTCTTCTTGGAATATGTCACCTTTGAATATGACACATTATTACACATTTACAAAGAAAAAAAATAAAATAAGTGATGTGAGTCTTTTGGAAAGTGAAAATATTTTGCATCCAAGGAGTATCCACACTTGATACTTTTAGTGAACATGCTGCAATGAGGTAAACTGAAATAACATGGAAATTTTAAAAAAAATGTATTTCTAGTTTATACCCTTGAAATGTACATATTCAAGCTTTAGTGAATAAAATACATTTCTCTTCAGATTCATCTCAAATTTCCTCTAATGTAGGTGTTGAAAATATAAGTATATAACTTCTAACATCATGTATATATAAAAATCACATGAAGGAATAATAACGAAATTAATTTTCAGCATTATTATATTGTTTAATTATATTTATTAAATTTATAATTTGTTCTAGTTTTAAATTTAATATTAAATATACAAATATTAGTTGTATATTATCATTGATATTAAATAAAATATTGTATAAATTATCACTGATATTAAATAAAATATTGTATAAATTAAAATGTTTTAGTGCTATATCATCTACTGTGCATGCACAAGAATCTAAACCTTTTGTTATTATTTTTAACTTTCGTCCCATACCTCTACATCAAGTCATCGACCTAGTGTACATGGAAAGTGTCATTAATGAGAATAATAAATTCACCTTCCCTAGATAACCGCCAATAACATAGTATGATGTGGCATACGCTCTAATATTTTAATATTTTCCTAGGGAAGCCCATTTTAGACCTCAAATTTGCTCTAATGGCATATAATTATATTTGTACCCTAGTTCCGCCTGTAGCAGTGATTTCGTAGGCAATGGCTAGTATCCTAACTTGTTTATCTGGAATGGTCACTCTCAATTTCCTAGATTTAAAGCATTCATGTGCTATCGCCACAAAGGAGGCACCAACATCATAGGTTACTTGATATTTCTCTGCTCCTCCTTGTCCTCCAATGTGCATCTTCCCTGTCTAGAGTTTAATGTTCATTTTGTTAATGTGTAAAGATGAAATATTTACATACAAGTCAAACAAGGTCAATAGTATAAGAATCAAATAAGATAAATAAAATGAGGAGAGCGCAATGAAAGGTATGGAAGTCATCAAGCACATGAAAAGTTACTTAGGAAGATGAAGAGTCATAAGCTATAAAGGCAAATAAACAAGAGGGACGAAGACACTTCGATAACAAACAGTCACCAAGGTGTTAGGATTATTAATCCTCCCTTGTCCAAATTTGGTCATATGTCTAAATCAGGAGTCATGTCTAAATCGGGAGTCCATCCAGTCTATTTATAGTCATTAGCACCATTGGGTCCACTTGGCCTAATTGGGGCACATGTTTCAGTCACTAAAGTGTGGGGAACACTAATTGAGGCTTACTGCCACTGATTGCATTTAATTGCATTAGTTTAGGAGCCTCCTAGACCAATCCCTACAATTTAGGAGCCACTGGGAGTGCCGAAACCAACCAAGGTCAGTTCAGTCCAGTTGATGACTAGTTAAGCTAAGTTAGTAGTCAGTTACATTCAGTTCTAGTCCTCTACATTCAGTTAGCGCTAGGTTTACTTGACTACACTCAGGAGGGGCGCATTTCTCACCTACCACAGTCAGTTAGCCTTAGTCAACACTGAATGTAACACTTGAGTTGTGTTTTAGAGCTCCGATGAACTCCGGTTATGGTTTAGACAAGGTCAGTTAACTATTGAGTCCTCCGATAGTGATTTAGACAAGGTCTTAGTTACCTACAGTCAAGTAGAGTCTGTCGATTCGAATTTCATGTGGCTATTAAAGCCATTGTACATCATTGTAATTATTATCTAATTACTCTTTGATTAATGAAAAGCATTCACAACTGCAAGCCATTTTTGCACTGTTTCATTCTTCAATAACTGAGTAAATTGTGTGATCTATCATGTGAGTTGTGTGTTTGTCCACAGATCTATGTGCTCAATTTAATATGGTATTAGAGCCTCGACGGACAAGGCACTTCTCCTCCTTAGATCTCCTGCTGGATCATTTTTTGAGCAAAATTGCTCCTTCCAGCACTGCAATAGAAGCGGAGAATTTACCACTTAATACCCCAAGCAAAAGAATTGTTGATCAAGCTTGCTTGATTAACTAAGCTGGGTGTGAAGAAAATTCCAAAATTACAGGCTATCCGACCTTATGATGCCCTTTTTTTTGTTTTTGCAGGTACAACTTCGAAATGAATTCATCAGTTCCTCTTCTCACCCGATCCTTAGACTATTTTGGATGAAATGTGAAGATGATTGTATTTATGAATAGACAAGATCTCTATTGGGTGTTTGATGGATTCGGTAGAGTCTTTTGAGAGTGAGAATGACTGGCTAAGATCTCTATTGGGTGTTTGATGGATTCGGTAGAGTCTTTTGAGAGTGAGAAAGAGCCAGTTTCTTTTGGAATAATGAAACTGGCTCTTTCTCCTAGCTTGCGCTACCTCAGTAGATCTATTAAAGATCCACAGGAACTCTAGACAAGATTGGACAGAACCTTTGGAATGATTGATGAGGATCATAATAGCACTTTGGTGAGCACATCCAGCACCATAAGCATCCTTGATCCAAAAATCTCGGCCTCCACTCTCTCTGATGAAGTTGTTCAAGATGAAGAAGAAGCAGAAGCTTCTACAAAGTCAATTCGAATTGAAGACAGTCTCCATGCAGTGATTCCTTCTCCTGATGCTTCGGAAGTTTATGAGATCTCTGATATCTCATCTCCTCATATGGCTGAAACAAAAGAAGACATTCGAATGTCTGATGTTGAAGAAAAATACCGCTGCACTTCCATGCAAACGTTCACCGGTGATTTTCCTTTGAATTCTGTGCAAAATTTACCAGTAATTGCTTCCGAAAGTGAAGAGAAATTTGATTTTTCTCCCTCTAATGTTGTTGTTGGTGTGCAAATATGTGATGCCTTGGATATTTTGGAAGAAATATCAAATTACCAGAGTGATCCATTCGCTCCCCATGATCTAGATTTTCAGCAAATTCCTGCAGGATTGCATTCACCAAAATTCAGAATTTTGAAGAAGAAGAAAGTTGTGCATCCACCGTCTCGGTTAACCATTTATTTGAATCTGATATTAACCTTATTAGATCTGATATGATCTTGTTTAGATCTGATCTGATATTGCTTGGTTTAATATATCAAATTCATAATCTTTCAGTACTGCTTGTAGCTGTTCTCATCAACGATGTGAAGAAACAAGTACCGCAAGTCTTCTACAAAACTGCTGCTGGAGATTTGATTCCATTTCATAGTTTTGGATCTGTTTTGAACTTATTTAGATCTAATTTAATTTCTGATCTGATATTATTTGGTTCATATTTTAAAATCCAAGAGCCTTCAGTCATGCTTGTAGCTACTCTCACCAATTCCGGTGTGAAAAATCAAGTACCGCACTTTCTCTCCAAAACTGCTAATGGGGATTTGATGTTAATTTACTCATATGAGGTTGCTGATATTTTATTATGTGATTCATTAGCTATTTCAAAAGCTATATCAGACTATGGAGCTCAAGCATTCGCTCTCAATAGTCCCAGTGCTTCTCTACCATTGATCACATACTCATCTCCTCATAATACTGGTAAAGAGGAAGATTTTCTGCATCCGCCTGGACACTTGCTCCTAACACTTGGGGCTATTCTTACCACTCATGGTTTGTTGTTCATGGCTGCAACATATCAGTTCCTTGAGTGTTCCTCACATGTTCTGAATCCTCAAGAAGCTTTTCTCACTTATCAATTGACTTCAATTGCTCTACATGGGTCCAGTCTTCATCCGACAACTGTCTATATTTCTGATTTAGTTGAGCATATCATTCTTCTTCCAAAGAGGAAGATTCCTCCAGACATAATAATGGAGAGGTTCACATGCCAGGCCCCAGGATACCTATGCACAGAAGAACCAGATTGATCCTGATTCTACCTACTTAATTAGAGGCGGGGTTTTTTTCCCATGTGGTTTTTCCCCAGCACCTTGTTTTTGAGCAGTTACTTTACTTTACTTGATGAAATGGCTCTTCTTTTGAAGAAACATAACATTTCTGTACCTGCTAGCGCAAGGAAGGATGACTCTGAAGAAGAAGAAGATGAAGAATACCAAAGGAAAGGCCATGCACTGAAGGCTTGCTGCACATCAGCACATGTCTTCCTCATTGATTCTGGAGCTTCCAACCATATGGCTGCA
This sequence comes from Pseudotsuga menziesii, assembly GCA_001517045.1. Taxonomy (NCBI): domain Eukaryota; kingdom Viridiplantae; phylum Streptophyta; class Pinopsida; order Pinales; family Pinaceae; genus Pseudotsuga; species Pseudotsuga menziesii. The sequence goes on from LPNX010966065.1 coordinate 40,353, forward strand.
TTCAGAGAATCATTCTCTTCTTTTCAGTCCTTTGATGGTCCTAGTATTCAGATGGGCAATAACAGTAAAGTCAAAACAAAGGGGAAGGGCTCAGTCAAGCTTGAACATGGAAGGTTCAAAGATGTGCTATTTGTTCCCTCCCTAGCTTCAAACCTGTTGTCTGTCTATCAGATGACCCATACTAGATCTCTAAAGCGAGTGATCTTTGGTCCTGACTCAGTGGAGATCACAGATATCTCTACTGGGAGCATCATAGCAAAGCGTACTACAAATCATGCTTCAAAAGCATATGAGTTCTCACATTTCATGCCTCCTTTAGAACCAGTGCACTCTCAGCAGCCACTTGCAAAGGAAGGTAAAATCATTACATCTACTTCTTTTAAAGCTTCTACTAGTATTGTAGATCCATCTTTATTAGTTTATGAGATTGAGATTCAGGGTAACTCGGATCTAAATTCAGTCCCTACTTCCAAACTGGAAGCTAGGAAGATGACTGGAAACTCACCTGACACTCAGAAAGGAAAGATCCTTGCGCTATGCCATGCAATCTTACCTCCTTCAGAGAGATGCAATAGACTCCCTGTAAGAAGCCTATATGGCAAGGGCTCAGTCTCACTACATTCAGAAGGATGAATATGATCATACACCTCTTCATTTAGCAAGAGACAAAGGTTACATTCCTCCTTCCTTCCATCATCATTTTTGGAGAAGAAGGAGAAGTCTACATGTCAGGCCCCAGAATACCTGTGCACAGCACACCATGCATGCTGCTTCGCTACCTCACAGAAATGAAGATTGCAGCAACATATTTCTGATTCTACCTGCTTAGATAGAGGGGAGGCTTTTTTCCCATGTGGTTTTTGCCCCAGCTCCTTGTATTAAGCAGTTACTTTATTTTACTTGATGTAATAGGTGACCTATGGTCTTAGTTACTAGGGCCCACAGTTTGTCCAAGTTAGCATTCAGGGGGGGTGTTAGGATTATTAATCCTCCCTTGTCCAAATTTGGTCATATGTCTAAATCAGGAGTCATGTCTAAATCGGGAGTACATCCAGTCTATTTATAGTCATTAGCACCATTGGGTCCACTTGGCCTAATTGGGGCACATGTTTCAGTTACTAAAGTGTGGGGAACACTAATTGAGGCTTACCACCACTGATTGCATTTAATTGCATCAGTTTAGGAGCCTCCTAGACCAATCCCTACAATTTAGGAGCCACTGGGAGTGCCGAAACCAACCAAGGTCAGTTCAATCCAGTTGATGACTAGTTAAGCTAAGTTAGGAGTCAATTACATTCAGTTCTAGTCCTCTACATTCAGTTAGCGCTAGGTTTACTTAACTACACTCAGGAGGGGCGCATTTCTCACCTACCACAGTCAATTAGCCTTAGTCAACACTGAATGTAACACTTAAGTTGTGTTTTAGAGCTCCGATGAACTCCGATTATGGTTTAGACAAGGTCAGTTAACTATTGAGTCCTCCGATAGTGATTTAGACAAGGTCCTAGTTACCTACAGTCAAGTAGAGTCTATCAATTTGAATTTTCTCATGTGGATTCGAATTTCATGTGGCTATTAAAGCCATTGTACTTCATTGTAATTATTATCTAATTACTCTTTGATTAATGAAAAGCATTCACAGCTGCAAGCCATTTTTGCACTGTTTCATTCTTCAATAATTGAGTAAATTGTGTGATCTATCATGTGAGTTGTGTGTTTGTCCACAGATCTATGTGCTCAATTTGATACAAGATTGTGTATAAATGCATGCTCACAAGGAATATGTGGGTGACAACATCAATTGTATTATGTTATTTTCAGCAAGATTAAAAAAAAACTGTTCACTCCAAAGTCTTTCTATATGGTGTGAGATCTTGTTGTATGCTCTTGTTGATGTTCTCATAAGTTTCCAGCATCGAGCAAACATTCTGCAGATCATTCTCTTAGAGGTTCACTACTGGCGGAGAGAATGGCCCCTTCGTAGCTTTGATTAGTCATGTGGACTAATTAATCATGTGTTGACTAGATGAGTAGAGGGCTCGCATGCTTAGCCTAGGACCAATCATGTGTGATTGGAGTGCTACGCTGTTGAGAGCAGGAAGAGGGAGCGGTAGTGAAAAGCGAAATTTTCAAAAGATTCCGATTTGGGAGTGTTTCGGGAGCGTTTTTTATATATTTTGATGCATATATATTAAAAAAAACATGTAATATACCAAATTAGCTATAGAAAACATAGATATAACCATTAATACACCATCACATATAACATCAATCATCTAGGAGCTATGACTTGTAGCATTGTCATCAAATGATCAATCATCAACAACATCAATCTTCGAATTTTGACATATAATATTTGCCATTAACAAACTCTAACAGTCTAACAGATAACATCAACCATGAAATGAAATAAAGCATCATAATCTCATATTCAATACCAAAGAGTTGTAAGATCATAAGATGATAAAAATCAAGATGCAATCAACAATTTAAAGTTCAAACTTCAAACTTCAAAGTAGGCCATAATAAACATGAAATACAAAGTATTACGATACTATCTACTAATCTACTAAGTTTTCCTCTTGTCACGAGAAACTTCCAATTTTTTTTCTTGTGTTCTAGGTGGAATAGGAGCTGCTGGAAGTGATCGTGGAACACAAGAAGAAGATGAATGGCCTCCACGGATTGCCGGACGTTGTGAAGCTAAAGGCAAAACTTCTGCATCTGTAAACCTGCTAGTGCTTGGGGGTGGCATCTCTGATATATGAATTGGATGAGGATCACCCTCATGATCACCCAATAGTTCATCCTCCAAGCGCTCTAAAAAAAGTTCATCCCCTAAGTAAAAAAAGTTCTATCATTCTTGGCAGCTTCACAATAATGGGACAATAGCCTCAAGTTGTAGTGCACATAAACGAAACTTTCGGCCTGTTCTGTATTCAAACTATTTCTCTTGACGTTGTGGATGAAGTTGTAGGTGCTCCAACACCTCTCTATAGAAGAACTAATGACAACCTGTGAAAGCACTCTCACCGCCAATTTATGCAAATATGTGGCACCACTGCCATACATGTTCCACCATCGGATAGCATCCAACCTCTCTCGATCTTTGGTTGCATGCAAGGTACCAAAGACTCCATGTTCACTGGTGTATTGGCTCAATTCACTTTGTACTTGAACACACTCCTCCTCATCAAGGACCAACTTGTCTAATGCAAACATATACCCATTTTGCACCTCTGGATCTGTGTGTGGTCTTTTCCTAACTCCATCGCCAGGTGCAGGTTGGCCCAACCAAGATGGAAAATAATATTTTGGGGTAAGGACATATGCAAGGGCATGGAGTAGAACATTCAAATTATCTTACCTATTGACCACATGTTTATGAATATGGTCATACAAGATTGCATCTCTTTGCTCAATAATGTCTTTGATATGATCAAGCATGATATCCATTTGCTCATACACCTCCCCAATCACCGACTGATCTCTATCTGCAAAACGAATCATATTATAAATGGGCTTGGTGAACTGTAGAACATATTTAACCTGTGTCCAGAAATGACCATCAAGAACGGTGTCCTCCACCTCCTGAAATTCATGTCTATCAGATGCGCTTGCAACTCTGTCTTTCAATCTTTGCCATGAATCACTTGAGACCATACTAGCCAATGCCTCTCTTACCTTCAAAAGCCTCCTGAAGGTGAGGTAGTAGCTACCAAATCTAGTCTTCGCAATCTTCAATATCTCCAACCTAGAGTGATTGCGAAAAATCTGGTGGGCCATGCTATGATTGGTGATAAATTTTATCATTTTCTTACCTCTTTTGTACAAGGCACCAATCCATCGGTAACTAGGGTCCTTCATCTTAACAATATTATGCATCAAAAGGTTCAATGTGTGAACCAAATACCCTGACCAAAATATGTTGGGATACTTATCCTCAATGATTGCTCCTGCGGCCTTGCAATTAGCAGCATTATCTGTGATGACTTGAATGACATTGTAAGGCCCAATCGTTTGAATGGTGTCAAGTAAAGGTTGTGCAATATTGATACCAGTCTTGTAGCGATCTGAGTAGTCATGAGCTAAAAGGAAGACCGCACCACTAGCAAACACACCAAGAATATTTATCAATGGCTTGACTTTAACATTTGTCCACCAATCAGATACAATGGATACCCCATATAACGACCAATCATTTGTAAACTTTCCAAGACCACTATCGATTTTGTCTCTTTTCCTGTTAAGTCCTACAGTTCTAGCTTTGTCATACCTAGGGCTCCTATATCCTTTAAGGGCACCATTGATGGCTTGTACCATTTCATGCCAATAGGGTGAGCGAAGAACATTGAATGGCACACCACATGCATAGAAAAACCTGTAAACTTTTGAATCCACATCATCTCTGCAACCAAGGTTAAGGAAATCTGATAATGTTTTTGGCATAGGCGAGAATCCACTAGCATGGGTGGATGATGATCCAGATCCACCACTAAACATTCTCTGTGGGTATTCAGATTCGACCCTTGATCTCTTGGAATTGTTTTGAGCGGCCTCCTCTTCCATCCTGTATTTGTTTCTTTCTTTACCTGACACTTTGTCACATGTTTTGACTCCAATAGCTTTACTTTGATCACATGTCATAATCCCACACAAATGCTTTCTCACACAGGTATATGAACCTGTGTAAGTTTTATTACAATGGAGGCATGTAAACTTTGTGGTTCCACCCCCTTTCCCTCCCCCAAGCCTTGTCACATACTTCCACAAAGGTGTTGTGTCTTTTTTTGGCCCATCATCCCTCTCAATCTCCTCCTCCTCCTCCTCCTCCTCTCCCTCTTCCTCCTCCTCCCCATGGTATGTGCATCTCCCTATCTCTTCATCCTCATCATTGCCACCACCAGATCTACTTCCCACCACCACCATCATGAGAAGAATCAAAACCAACCACAAAAACCACATACTCATCATGCTTGTTGATTCAATATGAGAATCACTTCTTTCCTACAATAGAATGATGGAGAAGAAGAAATTGGAAAGGGTGGAAAAAAAACACATACAAGATTTAAAATTTTAACATAGTGAAATATTTTTTTCAAAAACAAACAAAAATTGGGTTTTTAGAGCCTACTTATTTAGCTCTGCAAGGATGGTTGAATGTCTCTATGGAAGCCTTCAATCTTCCTTTCAAGCTCTCACAAACAGAAGCTTTCAATCTCCCCTCCAAGCTCCTACAAATTTGCTCTCAAACAAGTAGCAAAGTCACTCAAAGCCTTAACAAGAAAAATGAAAACAATCAAATGAGGAATAGAATGAGTCCAAATGGAGGCCAATAGTGTTTATAAACACTAATCAAGTCCTAGGCAACCATCAAAAAACTTTTTTTTTTGCAAAAAAAAAGGGAATTTTTTTTCCACGATGCGGTATCGCTCAGGAAGCATTTTTTTAGCTTCGGAATCGGCCCAAGAGGGCTGCGGAATCGCTTCGGGAGCGTCGATTCCTAATCGCTCCCTCAACGATTCCGAAAAAGTCAAGGAGCGAATTTTTTTTTACGGAATCACGATTTCGAAAATCGCTCTCGGGAGGAATCGATGAGGAATCGCGATTCCGAGGGCGATTCCTCCCGGAGCGCGAATCAAGAGCGATTCATCAGAGGGAGGAGCGATTCCCCGCAGCCTTGGGTAGTAGGCTAGAGGTCACATTGTCTACTCATTGTGTGGGAGTGCTCCATAGCGACATTGGTCTATTCTTGATAGAGTGAAATGACTTGTCTATGTTACAGGGAGATCTTATTTCCTTGTATATTAGACAAAGTCCAATGTAATGTTGAAGTTGAAAATTGGCTCTAAGGAGTGCCTGGGACTTCTTAGAGTATGATCTACTCAACATTAGAGCTCTTGGGAAGAATATGACCGCATGTGATGAGACATCAACCAGGATAACTTTTCCATGACAAAGAAATGTCCATGAAGTCAAGACAATCAATTGAAGAAGTCCCAAAGAAAGTGGAAGTAAGGAAGAGCACAACTACCCCAATAAAAGGGGTAAATTGACCCTAGAAGATAAAATGAAAAGTTGACTTGGAAGATAAATAAAGAATAAATAAAAGTACAAGCCAACCTAATTATGGAAACTTCTAGTGAAAAGAAGAATATAAATAAAATGCTTCCACACTTCATTTTACACATTCAAACAAGCTCATCTCTCTCTCTCTCAAGTGGTGCGCACTTCTCAAGGAGGACAAGTGAAGATCACAAGAAGCCTAATTTTTGGCATTATCTTATTATCTCTATCTCTCTCATGGTTCGCTAGGGTTTCTTGTGGAAGAAGAGCACACTCTTGTGCTATGGCTTAATCTTCATGATTGGTATTGTTCTATTGGATTGATTTTCTTCTGAGAAAAGTTAGTTGGGTTTTCTCCCATTTGGGTTTCCTAGGATAAATATTTGTGTCTCTTGTGCATGGTTATCTTTCAGTGGTCCTTGATTTTATTTCTACTACAAATGAATGATGTTATAATTGTGGGATGAAATAAGTTATGGATTAAAAGTTGAAGAAGATGAAAATTATACTACTAAAGTTATAAAAATCTAACAGCTCTAAGTTATTGTTAGTTTTTTATGATGTATATCTGCTTAATACACAAACCACTATGAACTTATCATGGTATTAAAGATATTGTTATGTGCTGATTATAAGAAAGCAATGAAGAATGAAGAATACAAGGCCCTTCTAAGAATTATTTGATGTAGTGCCCTCTTTGAGGACCAAATAAGTATAATTGTCATTTTTGTTTTATTTCAATTTTAGTGAAATAGTTGCAATCGCATAGTTGGCATTTAATACTGTGATGTATTATTTAGATAACTATCTAGCATTATGCACTAATGCATGGTGTAGATGTAGGTATTCACTCACATTGATTACCAAGACTGGACTCGTGCATACACATGGGAAACCTTCTTTCCAAGAGTGGGCCTACTATACACAAAATGTAATACTCAAGGTTTTATGTAGAAGTGCACTTTGGAGTGATGTTGTGTGGGGAAAGATGCCTTGTTTTTGTTAATCTTGTGAAATCTTTAGTTTTTACGTTCACTCGAAATTCCTATTTCTACCTCGCTTACCTATGTGAAAAGTGGATGGAGAATATTACATAAATAATGGACCCACTATAAATTTTAATAATAAGATATACACTAAAAACTCATGTGATTGTTTTTAAACGGGGATTATGAAAACCAAGAGTGGGTCATAATCCCATGAAAACGACTTTTAGCTTAACCATTAGGTGCAAAGAATGTTAATTATGCAAATGTATAATAAATTATGGTGAGAAAAAGCTAAGAGAGTTCATGACTTCAGAATTTAAAAGTTGAAGCTAATAAATAAAAAATACATACATGATAATACAAAATAAAGTGAAAAGAAAAATGAGAACAAAGATAAGAAAATAAAAGAAATTCAAGAACACGAATCAAAAGAAAAATAGAAACAAGAGTCACATACACCTTTGGCTCTCCCCTTCATTTTGTTCTTTTTTTTCTCTCCTTGTACTTAAAATTAAATTGTCACATTGAATTTAAGTACTTTTAGTCCCATAGGACAGATGGCCTCATGGACAGTTTAATAAAAGATAACATATCATACCATAGCTCTCTATCTCACACAAAGTACAAAAGTTCATATTTAAGTTTTTTTTTGAGATATGATGGTTGGAATCCCCTTCGAGTACATTATTGCGATGGTTGCCATATCTAGACTGTTTTCATGTTTCCATGTGTACTTACAATATATACAAGATTATTCAGCTCCTCAAGCACTATTGCCAATGATGCTACTAGCATAAAGAATTTCAAGTATATTTCACTATGTTGAAAAGTTAACTCTGAAGGTGCCCTCTCATAGTTTTGGTGTGGGTGTAATGAGGGGCACTTAAAGGCTTTGTTCCTCATGTGTATTTATGTAAAAAAATGACTTCTATGTAAAAAAATGACTTTTCTGTAAATAAAGTTATGTTTTGTACTTTATGAGTGTGGGTCTTACTTAAGTGATGTATTTAATAATTAGTGTTTTAATTATTAAAAGTGCATTTAATTTAGACCCTAGATCTTGTAATTCAATCGTATCCCTTGCATGGGTAGTTAAGAAGGTAGTTGCAAAAAATAAAGTATAAAACAATGAGAAAGGGGCAAAGGAGAAACACCACCACCAAGAAGAGAAAGAGGAAAAGACCTATGTTGCACAAGTTTCTGAAATGCAGGTACATTAGGTACGTGGGTACGAGTATCTGGTATGGCTAGAAGCTTCGCCCAAATTTGCAGGAAACATAGGGTTGGGAGAAGCAATAATATTTATTATTTTTTTTAAGTTTATCTAAAACAATTAAAGAGTTAAAAAAACAGAATTGGTTGATTTCATAGCTTAAACTATTTTAGCCTCTTAAGCCTCTAGTAGTGTTACAAAATTCAATCCTTTTGAATTTGCTCACTCCTTTAGGTCCACATTATACAAAAATTGGGTTTGTGTGACCTGAAGTAAACCCTATCTATGCATGACTCTAGTGCCATGGTATGTTTTGTAAATTTGACTTGCAACTTTATCCCATTGTACGAGTTTATAAAGGAAAATTGCATATATATGTGTGTGTGTGTGTGTGTGAAGCACCAATAGCTTCATAAATCATAAGACTGAATCTTTTTTATAATTCCTTGTTCCAACTCCACCTCTATTATTGCTCCTAATAGTGCTTAGTAGTTGGGTGCCTCTACATTTTTTTATGGTAACTACCACTTACTTCTCATGTGAATAAACTTGATTGTTTCAAGTTCAACTAACAAACTTTCAAATTCTTCGGTATTTTGAGTTTGATGTAGTTTATGATCCTAAATTATTATATCAATCAATATGAATAATGTAACCTAGCTATAAACATTTGAGACATGAATTAAAGTTGTCCAATATCTTAGTATTGTAGAAAGATCCATGTTTATTCACTTAAGTACAATGGCAGCTTATATTTTGAGAGTGAATGAATCTAAACATTTAAGAGGTGTGAGCCCTCTTTATTTATACAATCTTGAAAATTAAAAAAATGGCATTATTGATAGATTCAATTGAAATTTTTACTATTGGTGATTTCTTGACACAATAAACAACAATCATTCAATTTAATTTCGCCACTTTTCTTATGATTTTGGGCTCCACATGGTCAGGAGCTTGTAGAAGCTCCTTGTCTGAAGCTCCTAAACAGACAGGGAGCTTCTACAAGCTCCCAATAAAAAGGGAGCGGCTAAAACAAGTTCCCAAAAAGCTCCAGAAAAGCTCCCAAGCTCCCAACAAAAAGGGGACGTTTCATACCAGCGCCCAAGATCCCAGGAACGGGAAACGTTGTGCGGTACCCATGCAACTATGGAAAAGAATAATGGAGAAGAAGAGTTCTCAAGGCAGATTGACACAATTTCCAAGAAAACTCAATAGCACGCATTCCAAGGCAACCTGAAGCAGACCATACAACACTCTATCAAATGGTACAGTCACATGTGTGGGCACATTTCCCAAGGTAGTTGACTAATGCATTAAGTACAGACCTTAGAGATCGTACAACATAGTTTTCTGGCACATGTGGGATCGAAAATCAAGCCAACAAGGTGACAGTACCATACAGGTCGTACAGCAGGTTATACCACTGTTTTTCAGCACGATTTTCGAGGTAGTTTGTTGTTGTTTTGATTTTTGTGAAATTTAGTAATTAAGGGAAAGGAGAAAATTTAATGTAAAAGAAATTTTTGAGTGTACTCTTCTTAATTAAAACAAATTATCTTTGGGTACCAGGTTGGGGTTTTTCCCAATATAGTTTGACCAAAATAGCTATGTTCAATGTGCTTATTCAATTTTCAATGTTTGATGGGATTTTATCATGGTGGTTTTTATTTCAAAGTATTGTATGTGAATCTTTAATTAAAACCCTAGTTGTTTAAAGTGTTTGACATAATGCCTGAATGAGAAGTTCCATATTTATGTCATTTTTCTTCATGGTATCAGAGCGACATTCAACAAGGCAATTTGCTAGTTTGTTTCACAGTGTGTGGGTTGAAGTTTTCAATCTTGAAGTAATGTCTATCAGTTTAAGGTTTGAAGACCGGTTGGATGGGGAATCCAACTTTAGTCCATGGAAAGAGCACATTGTTTTATTGTTGGAGGAAGTGGAGCTATGGGACATAGTTGGAAACGCAGTCATTGTTAGAGATTTAGCTCTGGAGGCACTCTGCATGTTTTTGTCTTATATGCGGAAGTGACCATGCACTAGCTAGGCTACTTTACTTTGTAATGTTGTTTTATAAAGTTTAAAGTCACTCTTATATAAATGGGACTTTTTATAAAGTATTTCCTTGTTTTAATTTTATAAAGTGACTTTATGAGATAAAGTGCACTTGGTTCATAAAGTAAATGTGACTTTATTAAAAATAAATGTAACTGCCTTTAGGGTGGAAGTTTCTCAACCCTTGATCTGGAAAAGGAAAGATTTAATCTTGGCCTTTGGATTTAGGGAATGGGAAGGTGAAAAGTCACTCTCAAGTTATAAGAGAGACCCTAGGGTAGTGTGCAAGACAAGTTGAAGGAAAGCATTTCCAAGAGTGAACATTTGGCTGAGTTATTTGCAGAGAGAGAGGGAGCTGCAATTTTTCTCAAGTGGGCACGAATCCCAAGGAGAATTTTTTTTTCTCAAAAGGGCATGAATCCCAAGGAGCTGGGCAGTTTTCCAAGACATTTAGTTTCTGTTGAGTTGTATTGTTCCGTACAATCTGTACGGTACAAGAGTGGCATAGATTTCGAGAAAAAAATTATGGGCACAATTTTCGAGGAGAACTGAAAAAAATTCAAGCACAGAAGTCTGTATTATTCCGTACAGTCTGCTGAGCACGGAAATCGAGGTGGGCATGGAAATCAAGAAATTTGGTACAGTCATTAATGCTGAAATATATGTTGCTGTAAATTATTTTTTTGCCTGATAGATGCTGCGATAAAATTCTCTTGGACTGGTTTTCCTCGGGGTGGGGTTTTTCCAGGGTCACATTGACCAAAATTCTACTGTTTTATGGGTTTATCAGTCTGTTGTTTTTTATGTGTATTTTCACTGCTACAGACTTAGTTTTTTCTGTGTTTCAGCTTCATGGTTGTTGGGTTTTATGCATGTGAAGTATTTTTACTTAATGATAGCTAAAGTCTGAAATCTGGGTTTAAAATAAGTGTTTGGCAAAAGTTTGAATTTTTTGTCAATATTTCTACATGGTATCAAAGCTGAGATTCTGAGTTTACAGCTGATTGTGGGGACAGCAGTAGTGTTGAGTTGTTGGGCAAGGGGCATTGCTGTGTTCTTTAACAACTTGTGTGTTGGGAAAACCTTATTTGGATGTGGCTTGTTGGTGTTGGGGAAGAGTGAAGATATTGTTCTTTTGTTGGTCTATTTTTTTTCTTTGATAGCAAAGATGGTTGCATGCATTAGATATGAAGATCGGTTGGATGGTATGTCCAACTACTTGCAGTGGAAAGTCAGGATGACTGCTGTTCTCAAAGAAAACAGACTATGGACCATAGTTAGCACCATGGTAACTCCTCCTGCATCTGATCCTATTGCATTGGATATTCATGAGGTAAAAGAGGCCAAAGCCCAAAGATTGATTTTGGATGGTACAAGGGACCGCCTTATTCCACATGTAGCTGAGAAGAAGACTGCTTGTGAAATGTGGAATACATTGAAAGGCTTGTATGAGGCTAAAAATGAGAACCAGATAATGGCTCTCAAGGAAAAATTGCAGGGAACCAAGATGGCCAAGGGTGAGGGTGTAGCATCTTTTCTTACATGGGTGGCCCAAGTGAAAGATGAGCTAGCTGTAGTTGGAGAAGTCATTTCTGATTCTGAGTTAGTGCGGATAGCCTTGAAAGGATTCACTAAGGAATGGGAAGTCTTTGTGAAGTGTGTGGTTGCTCGAGAAAACCTTCCAAATTGGAGCAGATTATGGGAAGAAGACACAGAAGGAAGAAGAAGAAGAAGAAGAAGGAAGAAGATACAGTTGTTGCAGCTACAATAGAAGAAGAGGACTTTGCGAGAAGATTCGAGAAGGAATTCTCGTTGTTCTCCCTTATTTCTAGTGCCGGCAGCAATGGAGTAGTTCAGAATGGTACTTGGTATATTAACAGTGGGGCCTCACGTCATATAACTGGAATATGGCATATATTTCGTATCATTTCTGAGACTGGTCTTGATCGGTTTGTTCAGTCAAAAGGGGGACATGCACGTGTTGTGCGAGGAGTTGGAAAAGTCAAATTCCAACTTAGTCATGGAGGATACATTGATCAGGATGGGGTCCTCTTTGATCCAAGGATTAGGGTAAACTTGCTCTCGGTCTCAACCCTGGAAGATGCAGGGTATTCGACATTGTTCTGGAGGGGACATGTGTACATTTTTCCAGATAGAGATGATCTGGGACATGTTTATATATACTCAGAGAGAGCAGGACTGATTGATCCACAGTTGATTGGTGATCGGCTCGGTGAACTATACAAGTTCAGTGCACATCCCACAGTTGATGATTCGGACGAGGACCAAGGAGGCTCCTGAGGCTGCAGTGGTGGCAAGGGTACAGTCTCAAGTTCCGATGGAAGAGAAGGAGACTCTTCTGAGTACTGGCAGGAGACTCAGCCAGCATGAGCGAACCAATGCTCAAGAGTGGGGAAATGATTCTCCTAGGAGCTCAGGGTTCAAGGTGGATGCCAGAAGGTTATCTTCAGTTCGAGTTCAGTGCAGGTTGTAGCATTGGTTCCAGGTTCAGAGGGAGCTTCTACAGCAAACAGTGTGATGGATTTAAGGACGGGACCTGTTGATGATGGCAGTGAGTACATCCCTCACTAAGAGTGAGTGTTAGAGATTTAGCTTTGGAGGCACTCCACATGTTTTTGTCTTGTATGCAGAAGTGACCATGCACTAGCTAGGCTACTTTACTTTGTAATGTTGTTTTATAAAGTTTAAAGTGACTCTTATGTAAATGAGACTTTTTATAAAGTATTCCCTTGTTTTAATTTCATAAAGTGACTTTATGAGATAAAGTCCACTTGGTTCATAAAGTAAATGTGACTTTATTAAAATTAAATATAACCGCTTTGGGGGGAAAGTTTCTCAACCCTTGATCTTGAAAAAGCAAGAGTTAATCTTGGCCTTTGGATTTAGGGAATTGGAAAGTGAAAAGTCACTCTCAAGTTATAAGAGAGAGCATAGGGTAGTGTGCAAGACAAGTTGAAGGAAAGCATTTCCAAGAGTGAGCATTTAGTTGAGTTATTTGCAGAGAGAGAGGGAGCTGCAATTTTTCTCAAGTGGGCACAAATCCCAAGGAGACTTTTTTTTCTCAAGAGGACACGAATCCCAAGGAGATGGGCAGTTTTCCAAGGCATTTAGTTTTTGTTGAGGTATATTGTTCCGTACGGTACAGCAGTGGCACAGATTTCGAGAAAAAAATTCTAGGCACGATTTTTGAGAAGTGAAAAATAAAAATAAAAAAATTCAAGCACAGAAATCCGTATAGTCCATACAATCTACTAGGCATGGAAATCGAGGTCGGCACAGAAATCGAGAAATTTGGTACAGTCATTAATGTTGCTATAAATTGTTTTTCTGCCTGATAAATGCTGCAATAAAATTCTCTTGGACTAGTTTTCCCTGGGGTGGGGTTTTTCTAGGGTCACATTGACCAAAATTCTACTGTTTTATGGGTTTATCAGTCTACTGTTTTTTATGTGTATTTCCGCTGCTACAGACTTAGTTTTTTCAGTGTTTCAGCTTCATGGTTGTTGGGTTTCATGCATGTGAAGTATTTTTACTTAATGATAATTAAAGTCTGAAATCTGGGCTTAACTAAGTGTTTGGCAAAAGGCTGAATTTTTTGTCAATATTTCTACAATCATAGTACCTGATAACTGTTGATGCGGCCGGTTATGCAACCTATCAAAAAAGAAATGTGAAGGCCAAGAGGGTGATACTTGATGCTGTCAAGGACCACCTTATTCCTCATGTTGCAAAGAAAGCAAATGCTTTTGAGATGTGGACTTCTTTGACAAACATGTACTAGAGTAGCAATAAGAACAGAAAGATGATATTGAAAGAAAAGTTGAGAGATATCAAGAGGACTGAAAATGAAAAGGTAGCCTCATACCTCACTAGAATCACTCAAGTTCAGGGTGAACTTGCAGCAATTGGATAAGTTGTAACAAATGCGAAATTGGTGAGAACTGCACTGAATGGATTTTCAATTGCATGGAACACCTTTGTAAAGGGTGTAGTCTCTGTAGAGCATAAACCCAGTTGGAAGAGATTGTGGGATGAGTTCATCCAAGAAGAGACTCGGGACGAGGCTCTTAAAAGGCAACAATCCAAAAGTAGTGAGATTGAGGAGAATGTGGTTCTTACGGTTAAGAGCGAGAAAAAGAAAGATTTGAGTCAGATTAGATGTTTCCAGTGTAGTTAGTTAGGACACTATGCCTCAAAACATCCTAAGAAGAAGAAGGGGAAGACAAAGAAAGATTCAGCAGCATCTACAACAGTAGAAGAATTTGCAGCAAAGTTCGAGCATGAATTTTTTCTAGTCTCCATTGACTCTAGGGTGGGGAGCTTAGGTTTTGAGCATGTTTAAATAGTTGACAGTGGGTCAACCAGACATATGACTGGATTCTATGATGCTTTCCAGATTATCACAGAGTTGGGACCGGGACATTATGTACAAACAGATATTGACAGTCCACATGTAGCTATTCGAGGGGTTGGAACAATTAGGTTCCAACTGGACCTTGATGAGGTCATGAAGATACACAGAGTTCTTTTTGTTCTTGGGATGAGAGTTAGTAAACTCTCGGTGTCATCTTTTGAGAATGATGGTTATGGGTTGATGGTTAGGTCTGGTAATGTTTTCTTGTATTGGGTAGATAAACCAGTTAGCACCATGATCCTGCTTGGTGATCATAGGGGCAGGTTATATATTTTGAGAGGACATGTACGTCCAGGAACAGGTGGAATGCTATCTGAGTCTGAGTCTAAGGATGCAGCAGGAGATGCATCTGATCAACATGTTATCTACATTTCTTCTGATGAAAAGAGTGGATCTCTCCAAAGCACTGGCAAAAGACTTAGTCAGGTTGGTGGTAATGAGTAGGTTGATGAGGCTCAGGTGGAGTCTCAAGCATCAGAGTTCCAATTTAGGGTCGGGCACTTATCTTCGAGAGGCATTCCAGAGCAGGATGGAGTTGCTTCAGGGATCATAGATGGAGATTCAGATGGCGCTAGAAGGACCTCCCTAGTTAGGAGGGAGTGTTGAAAAGTTAACTCTGAAGGTTCTCCCTCGTAGTTTTGGTGTGGGTGTGATGAGAGGGACTTAAGGGCTTTGTTTCTTATGTGTATTTATGTAAAAAAATGACTTTTTTGTAAATAAAGTTAAGTTTTGTACTTTATGAGTGTGGGTCTCACTTAAGTAATGCATTTAATAATCAGTGCTTTAATAATTAAAAGTGCATTTAATTTAGACCCTAGAGCTTGTAATTTAATCTTAGCCCTTGGTTGGGTAGTTAAGAAGATAGTTACAAAAAATTAAGTATAAAACAATGAGAAAGAGGAAAAAGAGAATACACCACCACAAAGAAGAGAAAGAGGAAAAGACTGAAGGAGAAGAAGAGTTCTCAAGGTAGATTGGCACGATTTCCAAGAAAACTCGGCAACACGCATTCCAACGTAGCCCGAAGTAGACTGTACAACATTCTGTCAGATGGTACAGTCACACGTGTGGGCACATTTCCCAAGGTAGTTGACAGATGCATTAAATGCAAACTGTACAGCACAGTTTTTAGGCACATGTTGGCTTAAAAATCGAGGCAGCAAGGTGACAGTGCCATACAGGTTGTACAGCACGTGTGAGCAGGCCGTACCACTGTTTTTCAGCATAATTTTCGAGGTAGTTTGCTGCTGTTCTGATTTTTGTGAAATTTAGGCAGTAAGGGAAAAGAGAAAATTTCATGTAAAAAAAATTCTGAGTGTACTCTTCTTAATAAAGAAATTTCCTCTTTGGGTTTTCCCCATAGTTTTAAAAATCGACCAAATCAGTTTCGGAACCGGCCAGTTCACCGGTTCAGTACCAAACCGGGTCAAATCGGCAGGCAAACCGGATCGGGGACTGGTTAGTTACCGAACCGGCCGATTGGTAACCAAACTGGTCCGGTTCGGTAACTAACCGGTCCAACCGGCCGGGTTCGAAGCTGACCGGTTCGGTTTAATAAGTTTCACATTTTTTTTTAAAGTTTAAACTATTCCTTTGTTTTTTTTGTTTTTTTTGAAGTTTAAACTATTACTTTGTTTTTTTTTGTTTTTTTACTAACCTATCTCTACGGTTCCCTAACCTAGGTCCTAACCTATCCCATTCCCTAACCTAACTACCCAACACAACTTATAACTACTATTTCCTAAGCAAATTTTATTGAAACTTTGAACATTACTAGTACAGATAAAGATCTCACATTTGAGTAGTCCAGCACAAAACTCTTGTACCAGGACAAATGGACAAAGCAGCTTGGGAACAGCATAGCATGAATGAGGTTTCTGAGGTAGCACTTGCAACAAAGTTTAAGAGAAAGTGTAGCCAACAGAGGGATGAGAATGATGAAGATATGTCTTCCAAGTCAAGTAAAAGGAGAAAAACAACTAAATGCTTTTATTGTAGAAAACTAGAGCATATAAGTAAAGTTTGAAGGAAGAGGTTGTGGGATGAAAAACACAGCCAAGGCTATTCTTTTGATGATCAAACCGGAAAGGAAAGAAACATGTTGATGTGGCAGAACAAAAGGAGGAAAAAGAGTTATATGTGTTCATCGCCAGAAACAAGGATTTAAAGAGTGGTAAGGTTTATTGGTACATTGATTCAAGAGCACTTAGACATTTTACTAACAATATTCATTGCTATGTTGATTTTGTAGAGGATAAATCTTAATCTGTTTCTATTGTGTTGACTGGTGTTGTAGAATACAAGTTGAGCAGAAAGGGAAATGACCTACTTTAGCTAGGAGGACAGAATGTAATAACTAAAAATGTCTATTATGTTCCTTGTTTTGGAGAAAAAACCTACATTTGATAAGTAGTATAATGAAGTATAGCCCACACATATAAATTTCAACAATAATAGGAGTTTTATAGTTGATAAAAATAGCAAAAAGATGGTTACTATGGGTGTGGAACAACACGACTTATTCTGGTTGCTAGATGTTGAGATTACAAGGCTAGTTCAGCAAAAAGATGGTTGTAATTAAATTGAATACTCAACAAAAATGCTTAGGCCAGCGAAGTGTATCATGAGGTCATTCATTCCTTGAAGTTGCAGCTATTATTGGAGTTCTAGTCTAGGATATGAGTCTTGTTATATTCTTGATTGTACTCAAGATTTGGATCCCTATTCTTGATCCATCTCTAGTCTTGCTTCTCTCTTCTATAAATCATTGTACAAGCATGTGAGTTTTACACACAAGCTTGGACAGGAATACACACATAATCACATGAAAGAGTGGATTGATTCCTATACTGTAATATCCTGAATCCCGATATTTTCTATTTCTAAACAATTATGCGGATACAACTGGACTTACAGACTGCCAAGCAAAAATCCCTATTTTATAGGAAAAATTAGGGTTAGGGTTTGTGAGATAGAATGCACACTTACCACTGATAACTGGCTGAACTGCTGCAGATAAAGTCTGCAAGTATTGAGATCTGGATCGGAGAGGAACTGATCTCTCCTGCCTCCGGTGAATGCTCCAGCAATAAGATGCCCAATCAGAGAAAAAGGTGACGCCCTCAAGGAAGGAGGTGTCCGATGGATCCGCCGATTTGCAGGGCTGATAGCCTCGCTGTGCTGGAGAGATTGACTGGATTATGCTGAAGATCTAACACCCCTAAGCAGGATAGCGTCTAGGTTCAATGAGGCAGCTGCTCACGCCCCTGTAATCTCGGAAATGCTGATAACGGCTTCGGATGAGCTCCGATGGAGCTGATAATCAAGGAGTGCCGGAGTATGTAGCTGATGGTAAGAATGATGCCTGAGTTTCGGAAGGAAATTGAGATCTGAAGGCCCAATAGCTGATTAGGGATTTCTGGTGGAAAAACCCCTCTTACGGCTGCACCATGCCACTGCAACAATCTATACCCTGTGCTATATAATTGATGTATGTACTAAGGAACAAGTGGTGAACCAGTATGGCTTACCCGGAATAAGACTAGGACAGATGTTTCACTGCCGAAATCCTGCTAGCTGAAGACTCCGTCTCCAACCCCAAC
>LPNX010966065.1:62627-84049 GCA_001517045.1 Pseudotsuga menziesii
AACTCATACCCTAAGTCCCTGTACTCCTGCAAATAAGCCCCAAAAGGCTCGTTGGGCTCTACCTGCATGACCGGGCCCCCTACTGTATCTGCCAAGAAGTGAGGCATGGTAGGCCTGATAGTAGGTCAGCTGTATATGTGGGGAGTGTTCTGGATGTTGGTGTATGCCATCTTACCACTGCCGCTGGAAGATCCCCGCTCTACCGGTGAGGGGGGTGCACTGCTGATACCTAGTTCCGATTTCGCTGACAGTCTACTGATTGCATTGAGGACTTCTTTTTGTCCTTTCGCTAAGTCTTGCAATGCAGAGACTAAGTTGTGAAAGTCCATCCGATCCTCCTCATCTCCCGTTCCTTTTCCCCTATCCGCATGAATACCTGTCTGTTCCATGTCTGAATTGGTATCCTCTAGCTGGATATCTTCAAATTCTTCTGTGTATCTACTCTTCCTCCTCCTATAAGTTACAAAAGGATCTCCTTCTGTATTCATCTACTTTTCATCTCTTGAGCCCACAGCTGGCCAAGAAAATAGCTCTGATACCACTGCAATATCCTGAATCCCGATATTTTCTATTTCTAAACAATTATGTGGATACAACTGGGCTTACAGACTGCCAGGCAAAAATCCCTATTTTATAGGAAAAATTAGGGTTAGGGTTTGTGAGATAGAATGCACACTTACCATTGATAACTGGCTGAACTGTTGCAGATAAAGTCTGCAAGTACTAAGATCTGGATCGGAGAGGAACTGATCTCTCCTGCCTCCGGTGAATGCTCCAGCAATAAGACGCCCAATCAGAGAAAAAGGTGACGCCCTCAAGGAAGGAGGTGTTCGATGAATCCGCCGATTTGCAGGGCTGATAGCCTCGCTGTGCCGGAGAGATTGACTGGATTATGCTGAAGATCTGACACCCCTAAGCAGGATAGCGTCGAGGTTCAATGAGGCAGCTGCTCCGATGGAGCTGATAATCAAGGAGTGCCGGAGTACGTAGCTGATGGTAAGAATGATGCCTGAGTTTCGGAAGGAAATTGAGATCTGAAGGCCCAATAGCTGATTAGGGCTTTCTGGTGGAAAAACCCCTCTTACGACTGCACCGTGCCACTGCAACAATCTATACCCTGTGCTATATAACTGATGAATGTACTGAAGAACAATTGGTGAACCAGTATGGCTTACCCGGAATAAGACTAGGACAGATGTTTCACTGCCGAAATCCTGCTAGCTGAAGACTCCGTCTCCAACCCCAACTGCTGTGCTGCTATCCAAGTGCTCCCAAAATAATAATAATCATAAGTGAGGTCTCCTCTTGCTTTACCATCTATTTATAAAGTTCAACTGCGCAAAACCTAATCTTTGACCTAATTAGGTCACTTTATCTTCTAATTTGCCGTTGACTTGCATGCATGCGGATGGAGACCTAAAAGAGCATGGTCACATGCATGGAGCATGGTCATGCATGAAGGTGGCCTTTGGCCCAGGTGGTCCTTCTTGACCTAGTGAGGATGCCCTAGATCTTCTATGGATGGCATCAATCCTGATCTGATTCCCTAGCTATCAGTAACCGCTCGAACCCACAGGAATCACATAGGTTAGCGGTATGGGCCTCAAGGCCTAAAAGGAAGAGGACATTACATATACCAACATAGATCCACAGAGTACAGTCATAGACTCCAGAGTCCAGATTACAGTACACTTTGTGCCATTTTGATATATGGACTCTTATATGGTATATACTATATACATGAGCAGATTTTGGTTATTTTGTCTTCAATGCCTTAGAATCATGGATTATAATCTTGAAAATGTTGTTTTTCTTTAAAATTTAAATATTTGATGTATTTTTTAGCAAACCGATTCATTAAATTCAAATCAGCCGATTTATGACCGATTCATTACCGATTCCAATTCCGATTCCGAGTTGACCCTCGACCGATTCCGAGTCCGATTCCGATTTTTAAAACTATGGTTTTCCCCAGGTTGGGGTTTGGCCCGGACTAGAATGACCAAAATAGTTGTGTTCAATGTGCTTGTTCAATCTTCAGAGTTTTAAGGACTTTAGGCATGGTGGTTTTAATTTCAAAGTATTGTATGTGAATTTTTAATTAAAACCCTAGTTGTTGAAAGTGTTTGGCATAATGTCTGAATGAGAAGTTTCGTATTTATGTTATTTTTCTTCACACTACCCATCTTAGTTTTGATTGTAAATAAATACTGGTGGCATTTCCATTCACTAGATTTCACTGAAACATTCAAATTCTCCTCCAAAGTCTAGCATGTTATTTGAAAGCAAACATTTGTAAAACTGTCACAGAACATAGATGCTTCGAGGAGGAAGGAAAGGGAATAGATTGTAAAACCTGTGGATGCTTGTCCAGATTAGTTATAAGGGCTTCGATTGTCATTTTAAACATAGATATGCTGAGCAACTTCATTTGACCAAGAAGCTTCCTTGCTGCAGAACGTATATTGGAGTTGATGTCTTCCAGCATACCAAGAAACTACAACAGGGTGCAAATTCAAGACCACACAAAATAAAATGGCTGGTAAATATTGATCCATTTGGTTAATATCAAAAATAAACAAAAATAGATAAATAGTATGGAACTTGGCACAAGCTGCAATGTAAATGAAATAGCTAGGAACTTCCACTGATGTAAGTGCAAGCTGCATGAAATGCTGAGCTGTCTGTCTCTCGAAACACCAGATTTAAAGTTTATAACTAGTTAACAAACACCAACAATCATAGTCCCAGACTTGCTGCACCATATTCTTATAAGAACTCAGGTATTCTAAGGTTATCACAAGGAAATTATTGCTTTGGTTAACCATTCTCATGTACCACCATGCCATGAAACCTAAGTTACCAGGAAACTTGGGTACGGGTACAGGTACGCCACTTTTGAAAAAGGGTACTTGGGTACGTCGGGGGTACTATATATATATATATATGTCATAGTCACATCATACATGCATATAGATTTCTTCATAAATTATGATACATGCATATAGATTTCTTCATAAATTATGAATGATGATTCATAATTATAAATTCGATGATTATTTGAACAGTGAAGATTCAGTTTGAAAATTTGAAACATAAAATTTGATAAATCATAGACTCGGTAGATATCAATTAGAAGACCGGAAGTTACATAAAATTTGATAGATCATTGTACCAGGAAGCTGTAACAGAGAATCAAACTCAGACATGAAAGTACACTTGAAATCTTATTTTAAACACCTATTTGTACTGCTGTTACACGCAATAAAAATTTGAAAATTGCCAAATATATTCCTGCGTTGATGTGAGTGTATTTCTCAATATTAAATACATATGTATATTTTTTATGTGCACATTTGGTAGTCAAAGTATGTTCCATGAGTGTTGAACACAAAACCATAAAAACATTCATTGTAAATCAATGTAAAATCAATCTACTAGATTTGGACAATATTCAGTGGAATTTGAACAGTGTTGCAAAGTGTTTGACATAAGTCTTGAACCAGACTCCATACGTAGTTAGCAAAAAATTAGTTTAGATTTGATGGGGGGTCATTACATTTTCCCCAATGAATTGCATTTTGTTGAGTCAGTCGTACCCCTGGAGTACCCAAACATGGGGTACGAAGTACCCAAACACGGGGTACGGCATACCATTTTGCCTATAAGTACCCCTTGTTTTATAATGGAGTCTCAGGTACGTGGACCCAGTATGGGGTTTGGCAGGGTACGGCAGGAGATGTACCCTACGAGTACCCAAGTACCCGGTACGTGTACATGTACCCTACCCCCGGGTACGGGTACCCTGGTAACTTAGCATGAGACTAAGATAACAGCATTGCACATTGATTATGAGTAGCTTTTAAATATCTAGAATTTTCATTGCTTAAATTATGTAGCTGTTGATTATTGTTGAAGTCCCTGTGTTGACAAGCTCCTTTCCTGACCAACAAAACATGTAATTATCATTATCCAATACATGTATATGGATAATCTGTTGCATTCATGGCTTTAATTTTTGTTCAATCCTACTTTTCCTTTGGAAGAGAAGCAAAGCAATTTGAATAATTTAGTAGCTACTATTGCTAAAGTTAATGTAATTCTATTAACAGTATAATAATATATCCAACCATAATTATTAGGACCATCTAGTTCGAGCCAGAGACAGTGGTTTGAACCGAAACAGGCAGTTCAAGACAGTCTACACCCCTAAGCCCCTCAACCAGTCTCTGAACCAAACCAGCAGGCCAGTCCATATCTCTAAGCCTCCAAACCAATGTTTTAAAACACGAACTGGGACCAACCATGACTCAGAATGATTTGAATTTAATGACTCAGTTTACTAAATACACATAAAATATTAAAACTTTAATGGAAAATCAAAAAAATTATGTTACAGATTTCAAACCATTAGAGACAAAATATGCAGTCTATCAAAATAGCACTGAGTGCAATACATATATGATATGTGAAACAAAATACACAATCAACAAAGCTTTAAAAGGGCTCTATAATCCAAAACACAATGTGGTACAAACTTCAAAGTACTCACCTACTACATAGTACATATCACAGATCAACATGATCAATCATCAAACCTATCACCAGTACCCCTGTTGGAAATGGGATTCTCAGCATGAGCTATAGGAAAATCTTCTGACATTTCTATTTTCTAGCAGGTCTATATTTCACAAGTAGCATGTAGTTGAAGAGCATAGTAGCATAATTTGAGTATGAATATGGATACGAATACGATTCAATATGGAAAAAATACGTAACCAAAAAATCCAATACAAATAAAATACGGAAGTAGACTTCTTATATATACAACACTATATATAAATTTACATATAGTTAAACATATACAATATTTTTAATGAAATATTACATATCAACCATTAAATTTTAAAAAATTCATTCTTTTTTTAAACAAATTACTTATAACCAAAATTACTCTTTAAAAAACAAAAATATAATGTCGTTAATGCAAGAGAGAAAACTCTTACTTATTAATAGTTATTAATTATTTTAAAAATAAAGTAGATAATATTTACCACTACTTACATTTGGAATTAATTAATGAATCTTTAAATTGTGTTAGGGTTAACTTTGAATCTGGAATGAGCAAGGACGTAAGTGGTTTTGGGCACATGGTTTTGGTAACCAATAAATCTAGTGTTGCTATTATATTTGAACATTTATTTTCTTTGGCATATTTTATTCTTATTAAAATGAAATAAGAAGTATGAAATTGAAAAGTAATTATTTTATAGTGTTTGAATAATTAAAATTTACGCTTTTAAAATCAATTTTCAAAATTAACGCATATCCGTATTACACATAGATCGAATATTCAACGAATTTGAATTTGTTCGGAATTTCCATACACAAGAGGCCAATACGACCGAATTATACTACTATGTTGAAGAGTAGGGTTACATTTGGCAGCTTTTGATGGTTTAGTGGACTTGTCTTCAGTTCGGTGTAGTTCAGTTAACTGGAATTTTGAAAACTGCTAACTCTATTGAATTTAAGATGGGATGTGAAATTCAACTTTCATCATATGAGGTCCGATGATGTTGGCACCCCTCTCAAACATCCTGAAACAATTAATGCTAATATAAAATATTTAAGTAGAAGGGTAATTGTATATTGTCATTCCATGTTAACTTGTGTCACTGTCAAGCAGGTTGTTTTTTACCCCAAATAGTGCTACAATCTGTAGAAATCCTACAAAGCAGGTTGACTCGACAATGAAGCAGGTTTAGAGTCTTAGGGCTTAGATTTTCAAGTCAATTTTTTTAAAATGAATTCAAGTCACATGTGCATGTTGTCTAATCCTGCATTGACTCGGTCGACTCAGTATGGACTCGGTCAAGTTGATCAGTTCGGTACCAAGCTAGTCACCTGAACCGGTTTTTAAGGGTCTCAAGTCAATATGATCATCATTCAACTCGAGCAACTCGGTCGAGTCCGAGTCCCGAGTTGACCAAGTATGAAAACACAGCCCCAAATTAGTCTCTAAACCAAACCAACAGGCCAGTTCGGATGTTGAACTGGCTGGTTTAGACCAATTCCCACTACGAACATGTCTGTAGGACCAACAATAGTTGCAGGGGAAAAGACAAATTAAATGGGAAAAAAAGAGAAACTACCCAGGTAATTACTGGTAATATTGAATTCTTAGTAAAGTTGACATTCTCCTTTCGATTTCCTTTTCTATCATTTTACTTAAATTTTTTTACATTATATTCTCCTTTCTCTTTCCTTTTCTATCATTGTTCCAACATGTTTGAGTGGTTCCAAGCTCATCGGACTTTATATGGAGAAAGTAGAATTTCATATCCCATTCAAAATTTAGTGGACTAAACAGTTTTCAAGATTTCAAAATTGGTAGGATTGCAACATTTCCACCAGATTCTATCTTTTATGAGGATATGGGATTAGCATTTAATCACGAGCACTAAGCCCTCTATGGACCCTTGATGTCATTGGTGTTGATTATTGAATCCTATGGCATGACCCTAGTAAAAAGGTACCTTTCTATCAAACCAAAATCACTGGTTAGGCATGTTAAGGTTTTCTACCTTAATTTAACATGTGGATTTAGCTAGTTTCATCAAAATTTGAGCATGTTGACTAACATCCTTGGAGGATCAAGGTCGAGGCAAAAGCTAGAGGAGGCAAAGGATGCTATTGATGATGAGGATCCCAATATAGGTAATGATTTTGATGATTTGTAGTAATTTGTTTTAGCATGATGTTTTTTGGAGTGTTAATCGCGATTAACACTCGGTGCCATTTTGCTACATACACCCTTATGGGCAAACTTTGCATATTTGGTGTCTAATGGTTTGGATTTACATTGATGTACATGAATATATATAGTTTATATAAAATTTTACATATTTAGTGTATTTCTTAATAGACCAATGCATAAGATGATTTTGGTCCAATTCTGATTCTGTACTAGTTGAACCTTGACCTGTTCCAATCCCAATTCCAATTTGGATAACTTTGTATCCAACCATGTTAAAAAAGAACAGGTCCCTTGAAACCATGTTGATCATTTGATCAAAATGCAAAAATCAACCACAAATATTTCTAACCCTCATCTTAACCTACTTGAAACCAAAATAATAGGTGTTGGCAAGTCAAATTGACTCTCAACCAAAAATCTAGTCAGCTAGTGAGTATTCACTAAAACTTGCCCATCAAAATCAAGTCTCAATGAGCACTAACAATCTCATAAAGTTCAGCAACTGCTCGTGAAAAGTCAGCGAACTCAAGAAGTCTAAGAGGATGACTTGGCCTACAAAATTAACCCTGAGAAAAGGACTTTTACCTTAAAAGTGCTATTCCTTCACTACATTTTCTATCGTTCTATGATATGAGAGCTTCTTGAATGGTTTGGAGTCTTGGGCAATGTTAACACCTAGAATCACACGGATGAATTCTCACATTAACTTGAAGAATTATTCATCAGCCTTATTTACTAAAGGAAATCCTTCAAAAGGTTGTTGGTACAATAGTTCCAAATCATATGTTCAAAGATCAGGTAACACATGAGGACCATTTATAGTTTCATATTTTGAAATTAGAGGTGATTCATGGCACATTTAAGGTTCATGTGCATATGTGGGTGTTGTTGGCAGTTTGCAAGCAACATTCATGCAATTTTGATATACTTATTTCTAGCAATTGGATTTTTCAAAGTTCACATGTTGGAATTAATGATATATTTGGACTCCTTGTCTACATGAAAGTCTAACGAGTGTAAATTTTCCATTGGTCTCCACTCACTCTGGAAAACAAGACTTCAACCCTGCTGTAGATCTCACTATCTAATGTAAATATAACTTGATCTCAAATCCCAGATAAGCATATAAGTTAGATTATAATCAACAGCACATGAAATCCTTTGCAACTTCTAAAACAATTGCAACCACACAAATTAACTCAGTATTTTTACCCCAGAAACCCTAATGGGGAAAACCAGCATCTATGGGCTTTCTTCTTTCTCGACCCTTGAGCAAATAATATAGAAGGGAGTACAATTTGAGTTAGAGATAAGATAAGATAGATAAGATAATTTTATTTATGTCCACTAATGACCACAAAGTAAGTCAACGGGACTGTCAGTTACAATGATGTTCGTGCATGCGGGAGGACCAAACGATCTCCCTTAAAAAAATACAATACAAGAAGTAATATAGACATGAAGTAGAAGTGTACAAAGCAAACTGGGCTGAGGCATGGGGGAGCTCTTGCCCCAGTCTCAACACCGTAACCTTGCATAGGGGCAAAGGAGCTCAGGGGGACAGGATCCGGGAGCCGGGACAATCGAGGAAGGTATAGTAATCCTAACATCCACGGCCGAAAGAGGAAAACTGAGGGAAGTGCAATAATGTCTGCTGGCCCGAAGAGGAGCTGGTGGGCGCGAGGCGTCCTCTGGCGTGATGTCGGCGAGGTCTATAGGGTTGTGTGCTCCTCTCGAAGGAAGGTCTGGTACGAAGCTGCCACTGAGATCTCGTGGGTTGAGAGCCACCAATCTTAAATGATCTGGGGGTTGGATCGATATCAAGGTCGGTAGATCTCTTGGTGCTCCTGGAAGGTGGTAGCACATTGAAGAACGTCGTGATCCTCTGTGTGGTATCCGGTTTGGTGGGGGGCAGGAGGACCTATGCTTGAAGAGTGAGAGCCTCCTAAATATAAAGTGCTAAGCATCTCTGATCTGTGTATCTGAAGAAGGCGGCTAGAGTTTGAGGCCCCCTAAACAAGCAGTGGAAGCCTCCTCTGATCTCGTAGTAAATAGGACATCTAAAAATAAAGTATGACTCGGTTTCCACTTCCTGTAGATGACATAGCTGGCAGATCCTCTCCGATCAATCGATCTGGTGATTTGTCTCCACCTAGAGTCTATGGGATCCTACTCTGAGCTATCCGAGAGGGATCCTAAGAGCATGCATCTAATGGTGAAACGTGTACTGGGGTCGAATAATGTGCCTGTCTCTGATCTCCAAGAAGTGTTCGACATAAAAAGCCATCTTTGGGCACAATCCTCTCGAAGGGTTGACCCAAGTAGTCTGAGCGAACTAATTGTAAACATCCTCTCTGATGATCTTATTCAGCTCCTGTCGGGTAGGAAGAAGGTCACCAAGGGCATCCAGAGAATACCGAAACGATGGGAGGCGATCTAACTGGATCACCACTGATGTAAGAAGGCTCAAGATTCCTGTGAGCCAACATTTGGCTCTGCCTAAATGGGTAGCTCAGGCAATGGTCTCAGCAAAGCAGTAGGCTAGATAAGGGTACCTGTCTCGACCTTTTGACGAGTCGGCTAACCCCCGAATCAAATGCAAGAAGGAAACCAATCTGAAGACCGTCTCAAGACGAAAGGGATGGGCCCCAAATGCATCTAGGATGATGTGTTGCGGTAGTGTCTGCTTACATCTGATGATACACCGAAGAAGAAGGATCTGAACTCTCTCAGCTGAGGCCCAATCCGACTCGAGTAGAAAGGGTCCCCAAATTTCTGATCCATATAAAATAGTGGACCGGATCAAGGTATCTAACAGGTTCATCTTGGATGAGATGTCTTGAAAGTGGTGGTGAAAACACTATCTCTCAAGAAGGGCTAGGGACCCGTATCCCTTGTTGATTCGAAGTTGTAGAGCTAGTCGTAGATTGAAGAAGGGGCCAGAGAACTACACTCCCAAGTAAGTATAAGTACTGGTGATCTCGATTTCCTCCCCCTTCAATAGGAAGCGGAAATTCGAGGATTTCTTTGCCCCATTGAAGATCATAACCTTTGTTTTGCCAAATTCATTGTCAACTTCTGAAGGTCGCAAAAAAGAGCTAAGGCATCGAGTTGTCTCTACAGACCTTCCGGTGAAGAAGATAAGAGTACTACATCATTAGCAAAAAGTAGGATAGAGATTAGGACATGGTGGAGAAGGAACCCATCAGCTTCCTAGATATGTTTATGAAGAAAGGCCTCCAACTCGTCTATGTAGATTCCAAACAAAAGTGGGAGAAAGTGGGAAACCTTGTTTCACCCCAATGGTGCTACGATTGAACTCAGATAATCCTTGAGCTGTGCAAAAGCGGACACGGATGGACTCATAAAGGCGCATAATAGCTGTCAGCAAGATCGTCGAGATGACGATGTCTTTGAGCCACTGCAATAAATCTTCTCTCGAAACTGAGACGAAGGCTTTCCAGAAGTCTACATAGCAGTAGTAGACCTTCGAGGAGTGGTGGCGTGCCTCCTCAATCACAGCCCGGAGAGTAAAAATGTGGTCGATGGTCTGAACCCTGCCTGACCTCAGGCTCTAAGATTTCTCTGCTCAAGATCACTGGAAAGCTTCGTGTGGAGAACGGTGGCATATAACTTTGAGAATGTGTGGCCTACCATGATTGTTCTGTAGTTGTTAGGATCGAAAGTGGATCCTGACTTGTGAATCGGGTAAATGATATGATGAGACCAAACAGGAGGAAACCCTTCGCGCACCACGTGATTGAAGAGATCATCCAAGTAGCTAACTAGAACCCAGAAACCATACTTGAACTATGCATGGTGGCCTTCCTCGTCTGCTGGTTTGCTGCTGCTCATCGCCTGGATGCCCTCCGTGATATCGCTGTCAGTGAAGAGGTGGCAGGAGGAAGGAGGGGAATCAACATGAATGTTTTCCTAGCCGACGATGTCATAGAGGTTGGAGGTGTTGGAAAACATGGAAGCAGTGTCAAGGTCGGAGGGGAGAGGGGAGCGATGGGACAAGATGGTATGCCAGAAGTGTTTGGGGGAATGGGCAAGGAGGGCTGAAAGTTCCCGTCTTCTTTGAGAGACAAAATGTCGTTTCTTGCGACGAAGGAGGCGATGGTAAGACCTTTGAATGTCGGGATAAGTGGATCGAGAGTGGAGGAAGGCACAACGGAGTTCTCGGTGGAGGTTTTTGCATTCTTCATTGTACCACTTGTTCATGGGACAAGAGCCAAGTTTAGAGGTGATAGAGGTGGTACGAGTGGAGTGGGGGAAGGAGTTAAGTGTTGCCTCCCAGATTACAGATGAGAGGCATTGATACTTGGCAAAGGCCGAGTCGGGTGAGGAGAAATGGGCTTCAGGGGGAAGAGTCTGGCAGAGGGCGAATAAGAAGATGTTTGGGTTGCCTTCGTCAAAACGGAAGGTGGTCCAAGGCAGGGAGGGGGAGCTCTACGAGGAGGGAGGGGTTGGAAGAGGGGGGTCAAACTGGAAGGAAAGAGAAAGAAGTGCATGGTATGCTTGTCTTCATCATTATTTGCATCTTGTGCTTAGAATACTAATTGTTAATCCATCACATCTAATTCATTAATTAAGTTGATTACTCAATTTTTTAATTGTTTATCTTTCTAAGTAAATCAACTGCTTAAATCTCTTGAATCACACCATAAGGTGGATCAAGAGTGCTCTCTGTCGAAGAGTCTTAAATAATTAACTTAATAAAATTTTCAACACACACCCCTTTAATTAATTAACTCCCTTCCCTCCTTGCCAGAGTATGCTCTGACCGATCTCAGATCGGAGTACCCAAAAACGGCACTGGATCTTTAAACCCTACAAGAGTAACCTAATAATACTTAACACCCTGTAACCAACGCACCAGCGTTGTAGGGATTCTTCCAAAGTACTTCCTAGTAGAGGCGTCGAAATCCTGCTGTCTAAGCTTCTCGGCTAGCTAGTCAATCTTTGCGATACCTGCCTGGGATATTGGGCGGGCCCAACATGTCTTCAATGGAGGGAACTTAGAAGATTCTCCCGGCTTTTGACAAACCTTCGTTGACACCTTAATTAAGAACACATAAAAACCTTAAAACCTACCAAGAACACTTGCATCACCTAACATTCACTAGCTTGATTTCTAGACTTGTGTTTAATTCTCTGGCACATTTCAGCTTCATTGACTCCATAAGGCACTGGTCCTTTTTAATTTGCATAATTATATTATTTGATCAATGGTCTATGGTTTATCATAATTTATTTCTCTGAATGCACTATTAAAGTCTGGAATTTTTGCTTATCTTTGTAATCTCTTGTTAGCAACGTGGATTGCTTTTGATTTAGTATCATAATAACTCCTAAACAACACCCATCTGCATCCGCAACTAATCAAACCACTTTAACAACTTAAGAGCCATAGAAACTCTTTTGTAGGGACTATCCCCCTTGGCTTCGTTAGGACTTAGCCTAAACGGAGGAGCTAAGAATAGGTGACAGTATCTAGCTCTGTGCTTGCCCCCAAGGTCACACCTCTTCCACTTTCTCAAGTGAGGAGACAGCTTTCATTAGATTTCTGCTGCTGCTGTGCAATCGGCGGACAACACACCTAACTGTAGCTTTCATCCAGGACATATTCAAATTTATAAGGTCAGCAATATTTGGATATAGCATATATTTAACCATTGCTTTTTGGACCTTTTCTTATACCCTTCGAGGAGCGATTTAGCATTTCATTGCTCTTGCCCTTTTTCACATGTGTTAAGAAACACAGTTTAGCATTTTCATTTTCCATGTGCGCATATAAAACATTTTCCAATACAAGTAGTACATAAGCTTCCAGTTTTAGCCAACAACATCTCAAGTGACCAGGGGGAGTTTTGCATAGTGCCAAACATCGGGACAACTGACCAGAATGATTTAGGCATACAATCCAACTCACCAAAGGCAAGTTCCGTTACCAACTCAGAGCCGAGACATAATATAAACAGGGAGGTTTGCCCAACAAAGGTTCTAGCAGGGAAAAGGTCCTCCATGCCATAAGTCAATAAGTCAGTCGGGTTGAAAACAAAACTGGAAAGTAATGGATGGGTGGAGACAGTGAAAGGTGAAGCCAACACTAGCAAGCCAAAACAATGGTGGGAATGACTACCTCCATTCTCCCTAAGGAGGGTAAAACCAATGAGTATAGATCAAGAACTTCCAAATCTAAGTAAGGACATCAATATATAATACAAATACAATCCAAGTCCATATAATTATGACCGCCAGATCAAGACACTACATGTTAATACATGTCACAAAGATGAGTATAAGAGAAATGATAACCATAACACAATATAATAAAAGCTGAGTCATAATCATGCATATAATCCATCTAAACCATCATCTGTCCAATGAGAAAGTACTGATATAAATATGGGAATGAATAACTGCTCTGTAAATGACTAAATGGCTACATCAGCAAGCAAATGTGAGTGTCCTGACACTCAGTCCTGACATGGGAGAGTACAATAGTCCATAAAAATAAATAATGATCCGTCAAAACTGCTCATCTCAGCATCTCATATGTAAGAGATCTAGCTGAAAAATGTACTCTATCTGAAAAATAGAATATGGTAGCCCGGCTACTATATATGTGATAACATGGTTCTCCACCGAAGCTTTGAACTCTTTGAACTTCTGCGGGACATCTTTTGACTCCTTGCTCTTCAAAAAATAGATCCAGGTCTTCCTAGAGAAGTCATCAATGAAGGTTGCATAATACTCTTAATCTCTCAGTGATGTAGTCAACATCGAACCAGTGGTTGGCAAGAGGACACTGGTTGAGGATATACTCCATGGTTTCTTCATATTCTTTGCAAAGAGAACATTGTGAAGGACCGATGAAACCCCTTTTGAGAAGATTGTCCCACATGAGAATATGTCTGTGTAAAACAAGCCAAAGAAAAGTAGCGACTTTGGGCCAGGTTTTTAAGCCCTAGATCTTAGTCCAACAGGTATCAAGTGCTCTGTTGAAAAGAGTGCTTGAGAACCTCAAAATCTCTGGTCCTCGTACTCTGCTTCTCGCATCCTCGATCAATCCATCCAGCTCTGCAACCGCTACCAAAAATGTCATTGACTACCTGCAGCATGTCTAGAGCTATACCAAATTCACAGACCAGTCGTCAGAATGATATGTGGATAATATATAAAATACTGAAAATGCAGATGCATGAAACTGAAAAGCAGAAAATAAATCTAATCTATAACCATAACTTTCAATAAAAGTTTGATTTTTTTATTTTGCAGAATAACCGAAATCAAAACTATACTAAGAGCTTCAAAAGGTGAGCTTCAAACAAAGGTGCAAGGTTCTACATTACCGCCGAGAAAGGCTTATTCAAATCCTAACTACCCTACTCTAACGAATCTAGACAAGTGTTAGGTAAAATCATAAATCCAATGCAACCACTTGCTGAACAAATCTATTGAGCTTTCTTTACCGTTAATGATACAACAAATCAAAGATGGCTTGTAAGTAATGTAAATGAAAATTGAAGCCATTACAACTTGTTGTTTGAAAATCAAATAAATATATGGATCAAGAGAAATGAAATCATGCCAGGGATAAGATTGAATTTCTAAAAACTCATCCATCAAGATGTTGATAGGGTCATAAAAGGAATGCAAGTTCGTTCTTGATGGAGGAAGACAATATGATTCATGACTCGGCCACTTCAAACAGTTCTTTGTTTTCTCCTCTACCCTACTAGGACATTCAATTCTATTCACTCCAGGAGAATCAAATGGGGACAAGTTGTAATGTAATGAAACTGTAAATAAGACCAAGCCCATTTGTTGTTTAAAAATGGAGAAAAGATGAAATTGATCTTTATACACCTTCTCCAACCATCCATAATACAGATTTACAAATTGAAAAAATGTATTCATTACAGATGACTGAGAAGAGACATGAAGTGCCTTTTCCCCAATTTCGTGATAATGCTCAAACTCCTGATTCGAAATTTCGAAAGTAACAACTTGATTTAAAGACAAACCCATACAAGAAGACTTGAAGAGTTGGGACGGGAGGGTGGATTGAAAATTTTCTCCTAGACTTGAAATAATTGATCTCAGAATTTGATGAGAGGAAAGAGAATTTAAATTAATTCCAGGGATGATTTCAATATTCGAAACAAGGTCAATATCCACACACTAAACCAACATATTCTAATTAAGGATTGGATGAAGAATTCTATCGATACTATCAGAACAAGGCTCCTCGTTGCAATGTTCTTGATCAAGTTTACTTACAATCGTATCATCATGTGATTGTTCTTCTTTAAGCTCTAGATAAGGAAAAACATCAATAAGTTCGGTTTCAGTTTCCCTCTCTCTTACAGGCATGATCTTCAATCACAATATGACCACAAGATTGCTCTTCATCGGAAGTTTGATTGATTTCATCAAAGTCTGAATCCAAATTCAAAGGGCTTGCATACTGACTCAAATTATCGTCAATTAGACAATGACTATGGAGGTCCTCTTCTAAAGGCTCTTTAATGGACTCACAAATGGAAGGCTCAACTATGGATGCTTCTTGATGGTGATTAGGTTCCCTTCCACAGATCAAATCCAAGATTTGCTCTGTGATTGCTTCAGGTAATAATAACAGAGTATCTTGTATGATTTGATTGATATCCCTCTTAATTTCTGCATGAGGTTCTCAAATATTATCCTCAAAGTACTCTGTAACGTTCTTATGGATTGCAGGCACGCTCATAATTTGGAACATTTCAGGAGAGGAATGATCCAATTGAGAAAGCAAATTGCCAATATACTAATTATAATCATTGTTGGATTCACACTTTGAAGAATCATCAGTGTTCCTACCCCATTGATATATTAACAGATCTGTGAACATGTCACACACAGTGGCCGATTGTGGTGCTAAATGATCAAACCATAGTTGAACATCCCCTCGCAAGGATTCTCCTAAGGCTCGCATATAAACATCTTCATTGTCCTCACCTCTAATTTCCATGTAATCCCAGAGAATGTCCAAATGACTTTCAATAGATATATCATTATTCCCACTGAACTGGGGCAACCTCCTAGTGTAATCGTTTGGCATAGGACGAGGTGCTCCTAGTATTTCAGAAAAGTCAAAAGGAGACCGTTTGTCTTGCTTTTTAACAGCTCTGGTTACTTGGCTATAAGGCTTTGACTAGGGCTGATTTCTAGGTTCATGTCGACTTACAGGTGCACTCGGGATGGTTGGGAAATCTTTATTGCATGGGTGAGGAAATTGGTGGGTATCATAACGATTGTGACAATTAGATTCATACTCATAGTCATGCTCAAGATCATCCTCATACCTGTAGTCTGACCTCCATCTATTCCTTTTGTTTATTTGTCTTGTATTTTCAATCATGTTTTTGGTTAATTCCTTCATGTGCCTCAGAAATACATCTGAATTCATTATGATTTATGGTATGTTCTAAGAACTTAAGATTAATATGTTGGGTACAGTCCTTAGTGGAGTTGCAGGGTGGAGTCGCCAGGTGAACCACACAAGTAATTCACCAATAAAAGATATGTCCTAGGGAAATGTGAGGTATGTTGAACCAAGGTAGGCCTCTACCTCCCCGGCAACGACGCTAAAATGTTGGCAAAGAGAACGGGAGTATAGCTTGAGGAAAAATGTCGAACCAGGGTAGGCCTCTACCTCCCCGGCAATGGCGCCAAAATGTTATCACCAACCTTGTAGTTTCCTATGTATGATGGATCCAAGATGGATGGTAGAGGGGCAAGCAACTAGGGAGGTGGAACCAAGACTGCCTAGACTCCCAAATGGATGGTTGTCACGTCAATCAAGGCAGTCTTCGCTTTATGTTATCTAAGTCCAAGACAACAACGGGGGAGACCCGGATCTACTCCCGACAGGAGAGATCAGACCTAGACACCAGAACAGATCAAATGTGGCTTTGAGGTACGTAAGGTGTAAGGTAAATGGAAACCCTAGCTCTAGGGTTTAGGTACTAGCAACTAATGAAGATGACCACTGTCTTGGGAAACGTAACTGTGACATGGTGAGCAAGGACAGAATTGGGACTGTCTAGTACCAAGGAGATAGACTTAGTGAAAGATATAAAAGTATCAGGTAACCTGAGTTATCAAGGAATGGTCAACTTTTGGGGGAAAGAGGTAAGGAAGGGCTAGCGCTACACTTGGAGATCAGTTCCTGTTCAGCCTTGGGTAATGGAGTCAATATCAGCACAACATTTCAGTGAACCCACCTGGGATATGCCCTGATCTATGGACCCAGAAAAGGATTTGGCCCGAAAGATTTATCTTACAGGGAAATCAACAGAAGGAGGGCTAGTGCTAGGGTTTGGAGCAATGAAGCACCACTCGCCTGGCACTCGCGAGTACTCGCGAGTGGGCCCGAGTCAAACGCCAAGACGGGTAACCACCGGAAACTCGGCTGACCACTCGCCGGAAACGGGTAACCGCCGGAATCGTCGCTACTCGCCGGAATCGCGAGTACTCGGCGGAACTCGTCGTGCGACTTGGGCCACAAAACAAACCCGCGAAAAACACCCGCGATTTTTGTGGTGTGACAGTCGGTTTTATTGGAGGGAAAAGGCACCTTAGCCTGCTATAAACAGACCACGCAGGTAGTTTCTTTCACCCATCAATTTCTTTTCATCCAGCATCCATTTCCATTTTCGTTTTATCAATTCTGAGTGTGGAGTGGAGTTCACGGCCTTCGCTGGTGCTGGAGGTGGAGTTCACGGCCGTCACAGGTATTGCCGTTTTCATATTCTGTTTATTGTTTACCAGTTCTCTCTTTCGAATTGATATCCAAAATATTAAATATCTATACTAATTCTCACTAATGATTAATCTGAATCATATAGCTGGTTGTGTGGGCAGATTGCCAGAATTTAAGAGAGTTCTAACTCATGAATTACTCAGTTTAATATTAACCTTTAAGTTTTAGTCTGCTGTTTTCTTAGGAATGTTTAGATGCTATTTTAAATTTTTATGTGGTGGCTGTGGACATGGATAAATTCATAAACTGTAATTTCATTGAATTGTAATTTACTATTTTAAAATTTTAAACTTTGAATATATAAATTAATAAATTGTAATTTCATTGAAATTTGTGAATGATAGTTAAAAAAAATTTACTTTCCATGTTTATGTTACTTAGTATAATAGTATTATTAATTATACTTCTAATTGAAGTTTAATTTTTGATTTTTGGTTTTTATATTTTTAATATATATTACTGTCACTCCCAAGTTGCCATTTCCAATAAATTTGGGAAAAACTTCTCGCTGTATCAGATACTCGTACCCGTATTCTGAAAACTCGTGCAACATAGTTTTTATTCTAACAAAAGGATATCAATGCATTTATGGAGTTATTTTTAACTGCAATTTATTTTATGAGACTACTAGACTATCCTAAGTGCTAACAGCCCAATTCTTATACATGTCCAGTATGGTGAAAATTGTAGGTTCTCAATATTCTTAGTTCACGTATCATGGATATCTAAAGAATTCTTCAGAACATGATATTCAAAGTATAAACCAAATGGTTCATTGGAAAAAAAATGCGGGTCTGATTAACAAAGAATATACAAAGGCTCTGATACAAGTTACTAGGGAATTACAACAGACTCTGGCAAACAATTTGCACAGTACATAGACAAAACCCCAAGAATGGGGGAAGAGCAAGCAATCAGCAGGTTACAGACAAAACATTCTTACTTTGTATGAATATATAGAGAGGTGATGAATAACAAATTGTCAACTAATCAAACCATTGGAGGAACTTTCAATAATCCTGCTAAGCAATTCAATGCAATACTAAGCGTGTGCTTCCGAGCAAGCTACAGCAATCATTCTAGTACTGTATCTTTCGTTTATATTAAATGTGAATACTACTAAGTTTTCCCTCCTCACATAATTTGATAAAAAAACCCTTGCATAATTTAATAAGTTTTTACTCTAAGAATCCAATCATTTAGCTCATCTTGTCAAACTAAATAAATTTATAAGTTAAAGTTTTTTATTTATAAGTTTACAAACTTGAACTTATAAAGTTTTTTATTTATAAGTTAAAGTTTATAAAGGTATAAGTTAAAATTTATAAACTTATAGTTCAAGTTAAAGTTGATTTTTATTTAAAGTTTATATAAAATTTAGTTTAAAGTTAAAACTTAATTTAAAGTTTATAATAAGAATGTTTATGAAGTTTTTTTATTTATAAGTTAAATATATAAGTTAAAGTTTATAAACTTCTAGTTAAAGTTGATTTTTATTTAAAGTTTGTATAAAATTTAGTTTAAAGTTAGTTTAAAATTAAAATTTAATTTTAAGTTTATAATAAGAATGTTTCATAATGTTTTTATTTATTAATTTAATATTAATTATTAAATATAATGGCTTCCAACAATGGTCTGAAACTGTTTATAATGGTTTATTTATAATGTTTTTATTTATTGTTTTCACTGTTTATGTCTTCTTATATGGCTTCCAGCAATGCTTTCAATTTTTCATATCAACCAAGTTATAATAGGTTCTTCATTCTCTAAGGTAAAAAAAAAGTTAAAAATATATTTAGCTGGTATATTTTATAAAAAGTGCTCACACTGTTCATTTTCAAAATAAACATGGACAAGAATGTGTTCTTATTCAATACAATTATTCAATATATTCAATACAATTATTCAATATATTCAATACAATTTTTGCATTGACATTATGATGTAAGTGGCACATGTATGAGAGTCTACTTCTCAATCATACAAGCAAATACTTTTTTTGTTCTATTAATTTTTCCTGATAAGTGACAAAGTTTGATTGATTAATTTAAAATTTACTCACTATGTTCCTTTCATAATGCATTAGAGAAATGGCAATTTACTAAAGGATCCATGATTCCATACAACTTTGACAGTCCAACCTAAACAACATGACGAAATTTTACTTTGAAAAATGTTTCCTTGGGTAATCATTTTTTGGGCTAAGACTTGTTGGCTTTTTTTCAGCAGAAGCAACTTCAACTTAAACTTATATAAATGTTTTTATTTATTCTTTGTCTGCCCACACAGGCATGTGGGCTGAGATACTCAGCCACACAGGCCTGTGGGCTGAGATACTTAGCCACACATGCACAAAAAAAAACAATTTAATAATAAATTATAATCTTGTTTACAAATACAAACAGTCAATTTAATGCAATGTTTTATTGTTTATTAATGTAGAACATTTAATGTTTTTACAATTCAGATTCCATGGCACCTAAATCCAAGGCTAGAAGGCCTCTTAATTTAGCGTGAAAATATTGTGTGCGGGTGAATCCCGATGATGACCACAGGATCATTTGCAATTTCTGCTCAACCCATATGTCTGGGGGCATAAATAGGTTGAAATACCACCTTGCAAGAATTGCTTGCAAATATGTCGTGGTTTGTGACAAATGCCCTGATGAAGTCACAGCTGAAATGGCATCTGCTCTAGATGCTATTAGAGAACAAAGTGAAAAGAGGGCAAGATACAAGTTTGAAACTTCCATGATAAGTAGAGATTCAATAGGACCACCACCAAATCATAGTACAGGAGTGTCCTCCTCATCAACTATTCCACCAAAGAGAAGTATAGCTTCTTCGTTCTTCCTTCCTCGTACAACTCCAGGATCTCAACCTTCTTTGGAGAGCTTCAATGAAAAGAAGAGAAAGGAGACTGATATGGCAGTGAGGAGGTTTTGGTACCATAACAGCCTTTCATTTAACTATGCAAAGTCATATTTTTATCAGCCCATGGTTGATGCCATTACAGCTGCTGGCTTTGGATACAAAGCCCCCTCTTATAATGCACTTAGGGGGAAAGAGCTTGATGAGGAGCTCGAGTGTGTTAAGGAACAATTGGAGACCATTAAAAAGTCATGGAAGTTTACAGGTTGCACAATTTTGTCTGATGGATGGACAGATCAAAGGGGCAGAACAATCATTAATTTTGTTATAGCTTGCCCCAAAGGAACCATGTTCCTAAAATCCATTGATGCATCCTCGCATGTAAAGGATGCAAATTTGATTTTTTCATTGTTAGCTGATGTTGTGGAAGAAATTGGGGTGGCAAATGTTGTCCAGATAGTCACAGACAACGCTGCAAATTATGTGGCAACCGGAAGGTTGCTTTCTGCAAAATACCCCACCATCTTTTGGACTCCATGTGCTGCCCATTGCTTAGACTTGATGCTGGAGGACATCTGGAAGATGGAATGGGTGCAAGCTGTTGTGCAAGAGTGCAAAAAAATAACCAAGTATATCTATAACCATGCTTGGGTCTTGAACTTTATGAGGGAATACACACAAGGTGAACTCAGTCGCCCTGCTATCACACGGTTTGCCACAACCGTTCTTTCCCTCCAAAGCCTTTTGAATGAGTACCAAACTTTGAGATGAATGTTTTGTAGCCGAGAATGGATACATTGGAAAGATAGCACAAAACCAGATGCAGTTGCTGTAAAGCTGTCTCTCTTAGGAGATGGTTTGTGGGAGAAAGTCACTGAAATTGTTAGCTTCATTGAGCCACTTGTAAAAGTCTTGAGGATCATGGATGGAGAGAAACCTGCAATGGGATACATCTATGAGGGCATGGATAGGGCCAAA
>LPNX010966065.1:84316-102629 GCA_001517045.1 Pseudotsuga menziesii
TCGAAGTTTTAAGTCAACCCTGCAACGCTTCAGGTTGTGAGCACAATTGGTCGGTATTCGAGCACATCCACAGCAAAAAGAGGAACAGGTTGGAGCATGAGAGGTTGGAGAAGTTGGTCTTCATCTACTACAACCTTCGACTGTTCACAAAACAAATTCAGCCGAAGGACCTAGATCCAATTTTATTGGATGATATTGATTTAGAGTCTGAGTGGGTTGTGGAGGAGGAGTTCCCTGATGATTTGAGTTGGCTTGATGAGGAGACTCAGGATCCCTCTAGTATGCCATATTCTCAAATGGAAACTCCAAATACACCTGCTTCACAGCTGCTTCAGTCTACTGATGTTGGCACTAACTCCTCGAGGGCATATTTTAGGCGTACTTGTAGTTAGGCATGAGACTCGAGTACATGGAGACATTGTCTATTTTTGTTTTCTATTTTATGTTATGAGACTAAATTTTGAACTTGCTACCATTTCTGATTTTCAAATCACTATGGTATATTGTTTATGGCTTATGGTTTATGGCTATGGTTTATGCCATATGGCTTATGATTTATCGTTTATAATTAGTGAATCTATGATCACTATTTAAATTTTTGAATACAAAATTTGATTATGTTTATGAGATAATGCACCATATTTTATCTTTTTCCTAATTGCCGAGTCTGGCCGAGTCTGGCCCGAGTCTTTGCCGAGTCGGCGAGTCATATGCCAGCCGAGTCTTTGCCGAGTCCGAGTCGTGCAACATTGGTTTGGAGAGGCATATCTGCAAATCTAGAGCCACCAAGAGACTATCAGCTCAACGTTGGAGTGGAAATGAGATCCAGATGGTCCAATCTACAAACCCAAGTCAAAAAATTTCAAGAAAAATCAAATCTGGAAAAGTCAAAATCTGATAAAGGAGGCTAGGAGGCTTAAAGTCAGTTTTTCAGATCTAGGACTACCTGGAAGGAACTAGCTCAGCTTTGGGGGTGTTTTGGAATGAGGAAGACTTGATATACACACCCATGTAATTATTTTCCGAAAAAAGTCAATTCTGGAATAAGTCAAATTTTCAATGGGGCGCTGGGATTTAGACAGTCAGAAATTCAGATGTAGGGAAAATCAGTCAAAATTAGGGCAGCGTTGAGGATGATTCAGTGAGGGGACGGCCCAATCTACAAAATCCAAAAATGGTTTGCTCAAAGATCAAGCGGTTCCCCGATTAAATATTTTTTGATTTTTTATTATTTAGGAGTTTTTTCATAAAAATTGAAGAAACGTAGGTACAATGGATTTAGATCTAAAAAAGGGAGAGACTTATCTGTTAGATCTTACCTGGAAATGTTTGTAGATTCCTTGATGATGATGATCCCGCCATCTCGATCAATTTGAGAAGATTGAAGCGAGTTCTATGTCCAATATTTGCCCGAGGAAGTCAATGCACCCTGTCTCCTACACAACAAATGTCAACCATATCAGATTTGCTATGACATGAGAAAGAAACTATATGCTGCAGAAAAATAGCAAGAAGAAATCATAGGTCACCACAAAACTAATGAAAACTCCCTGATAAAAAACGAAGACAATCCAAGCGAATTGAGGTCCCCCTGCAAAAACGCCCAAGCTAAATTTGTCCTCCTGTAGACAAAACAATGATCCCCAAAAAATATAGATCTCATAACAATTTCCCGAATGCTAGGAAGCAAAAGACTTTCCAATAACCATCGAAGAACATCAGATGCAAAGCAGATCCAGGAAATATCCACAAAAAAATCTTTCTATTAATCAGATCCAAGAGCCAAAGACCCTTTACAAATGAGAAGCTCTCTCCTTTAAATAGAATTGAGAGAACCAAAATCCTAACCACTTTCAAAACGAGTGGCTAAGATTAAAAGATAAAATGTTCTAATCAATGGTTGAGATGAGCTCAACATACAATACATGGATCAATATAACCATAAAGTACCAAAGTGGACTAAATCACCCATAAGGAGAGTACCCCACTCAACAAGAAATAAATGAAGCACATGGTGGGTCCATGGAGTGTTAACTAACTCCCTCTGAGTGCCCCATGGAACAATAAAATAATATAATAGTTTAATTATTTGACTTTGTGCCTCCTTGAGGAAATCGTGAGCCTTCCAAAAGCTCCAGAAAATAATAATAAATTGCCCAAAAAATAGGTGTGGGCCCAATCAGGCGCTGTAACTGCTGGAGAAGGTGTGGAGGACATCACTCTCATCATCATGACTCATCCCATGTCATTTCCTTGCCTCAGTAGCCCAAATTGATTTCTTCAATAGCCATTTAATCATTTTTTAATCTGCCTCGGGAAACTTGAACATGCCAAAACAACCTCCTAGGGTGCCTGCGTTGTCAAACTGAGCCCACCAAGCTCTCGAGGATGGCGGTACTATGGTACAATCAAGTGGCTGCACCCCGAATGCCCATACAACGCCCTAAGAGATCCAAATGAAACATCTCCCTGCTCAGACACATCATCCTGTGAAGCAAAACTGCGTCAGAAAGGTAAACCGAGTCTGATCATCTCTGTAAGTGCCCGGAACTGAAAATAAGCTATCTCATTAGAATCAGAAAGTCCAAATCCATCTAGGGTGTATACTCATACCCCTCTTAGGTCTCTACCTGATCATCAACCATATCCAATATACAATATAACCATCTGTAAATGATCAGATACCAATAATATAACTCAGACTATCATCCATCTGCTGCAAGTGTTATAAGGCTAAGACATGCTCTACAACTCATTTAAGCAACAATCACAACAAGTAGCAGTCATTTTACTGGCGGTACATCAACCAAATACATATATAGGGTTTTATTTATTATTACTCAGACCAGACTTTCAGGACTATACTCACTTCATAGTTGTAGTCAATTTGCTAGTGAAGGGTGAAGGTTGAAATTGACAAGGCTAGGGCAAAGGATGACTTCCTACTTAACATCATGACACTTTGGATATGGAAAGGAAAAACTCACTATAACCATATGCAGGACAAACAACAACACAAGGAATAGCAGTGCCTCACAAATGGTTGAGTTGTTCAAAGAATGCTTATTCAACTTAAGCGTCATGTCTACATCAAATTTGATCCAGTTTCATTAGGATCCTCAATTTTATTTCCATGGCCCTTTTGGCCTATATGTCCTTTTGGGGACTTCACCAATGCTTAAAAGCACAGCTAACTGCAGCTTTCATCCAGAACATTTTCAAATTTATAAGGTCAGCAATATTTGGATATAGCATATATTTAACCATTGCTTTTTGGACCTTTTCTTATACCCTTCGAGGAGTATTTTAGCATTTCATTGCTCTTGCCCTTTTTCACATATGTTAAGAAACACAGTTTTAGCATTTTCATTTTCCATGGGCACATATAAACATTTCTAATATAAGTAGTACATGAGATTTCAGTTTTAGCCAACATCTCAAGTGACCAGGGGGAGTTATGCATAGTGCCAAACATTGAGACAACCGACCAGAATGATTTAGACATACAATCCAACTCACCAAAGGCAAGTTCTGTCACCAACTCAGAGCCAAGACACAATATAAACATGGAGGTTTGTCCAACAAAGGTTCTAGTGGGGAAAAGGTCCTCCATGCCACAAGTCAAGTAGTAAGTCGGGTTAGAAACAAAACTGGAAGGTAATGGATGGGTGGAGACAATGAATGATGAAGGCAACACTAGCAAGCTAAAACAATGGAGGGAATCACTGTTAACTTTTCATATGCTTAGCTAATACATCAGTATTTCATTTCATTTTCATAACAAAAGCATATAAGCAGGATCACTGAAAGAAACAGTATCACAAGAACAACACAGATTTATCCTGCGAAAACCCTAAAGGGAAAAACCCAGCAAAAGCTTCCTCAATATAGATGCCCAAAAAGATAAAAGGTAAAACCAACAAGGAGATCAAAGCCTGATCCTCCTCCTTCTCCAGCTACTTCTCTCTCTCCACTAATGCGCTACACAAGTGAGAGTGTGTGCTCCAAATGAGGAGCGATACACCTCTATTTATATTCATCTGTTCACTTAAGTCAACTCATCCGACACGTAGGCTCGAGTTAAATCATGTAGGCTCAAGTAACCACATTGGGGTGCTAATGACCCACCTTTACAATTAGAGGGGACTACCTCATGACTCTTATTAGTTCTTCCGATTATGAGCATCAGGGTACAAAGTAATACAAGTGGTTCTCCCGATAGGACCATCGGGGACCACAAAAAGATACATATAGAATATTCTTCGAAGTTACAATATTTCAACACTCCCCCTTAACAAGAAGGGTATTCTATAAAAACATCAACAACAACAATAATAGGAGAGAGAGAGAGGTATGACATCATCAACATCATCAGGGTAACACATCTATAAATCATTGGAATCTTTTCAACATCATGTAGTCTTCATCTTCAATCTTCAGTCTTCAGCAACATCAACACTTTGACCGCTTCGATTAGCAACAATCTTTGACTGCTTCGATCAGCAACAATCTTCAGCACTTTGAACTTTCGATCAGCAACATCATCTTCAGCACTTTGACCTTTCGATCAGCAACATCATCTTCAGCTCTTTGATCTTTCGATCAGCGACATCATCTTCAGCACTTTGACCTTTCAATCAGCAACATCATCATCAGCTCTTTGACCTTTCGATCAGCAACATCATCTTCAGCACTTTGACCTTTCAATCAACAACATCATCATCAGCTCT
The DNA here is from genome assembly GCA_001517045.1 of Pseudotsuga menziesii. Classification (NCBI taxonomy): domain Eukaryota; kingdom Viridiplantae; phylum Streptophyta; class Pinopsida; order Pinales; family Pinaceae; genus Pseudotsuga; species Pseudotsuga menziesii. Next base: position 89,047 of record LPNX010966065.1, read on the forward strand.
TTGACCTTTCAATCAGCAACATCATCATCATCATACTCTGATCTTTCGATCAGTACGTCATCATCATCATACTCTGATCTTTCGATCAGTACATCATCATCATCAGCAATAACCTGCAATCCACAACACGAAGACGAAAGTCTTCGGATCACTTTTGGACCTAAGTCCAGGGATGATACAATCCTATCACATTCTCGACAACCGAAGTCACCGGATTGATTACGGGATAAACAGTCCTTATCACTTTAGGCCTAGGTCCAAGGATGATGCAATCCTACCGCATTCTCGACAACCGAAGTCACCGAATTGATTACGGGATAATCAGTCCCTGTCACTTTAGGACTAAGTCCAAGGATGATGCAATCCTACCACATTCTCGGGGACCAAAGCCTCCGGATACCATTCTGAACCGAAGTTCAAGGATGATGCAATCGTGCCACATTCTCAGGGACCGAAGCCTCCGGATACCATTCTGAACGAAGTTCAAGGATGATGCAATCCTGCCACATTCTCGGGGACCAAAGCCTCCGGATACCATTCTGAACCGAAGTTCAAGGATGATGCAATCCTGCCACATTCTCGGGGACCCGAAGCCTCCAGATACCATTCTGAACCGAAGTTCAAGGATGATGCAATACTACCACATTCTCGAAGACCGAGGTCACCGGATCACTTTAGGGCAAATGCCCAGGGATGATACAATCCCACTACATTCTTGAGGACCGAAGTCACCGGATCTATTCTGGACAGATGTCCCAGGATGATACAATCCCTCTTCATTCTCGAGGATCGAGGTCACCAGATCTATTCTGGACAGATGTCCCAGGATGATACAATCCCTCTTCATTCTCGAGGACCGAGGTCACCGGATCACTTTAGGGCAAGTGCCCAGGGATGATACAATCCCACTTCATTCTCGAGGATCGAGGTCTCCGGATCACTTTAGGGCAAGTGCCCAGGGATGATACAATCCCACTGCAACATCACTACTCCCCCTTTCGAGGAAGGTCTTTTCGAACAACACCAAGCTTGTCTCAAAAGTGTTCGAACTTTACTCGAGACAGAAACTTCGTTAGTACATCATTATCTAAACCATCATCATCTACATCTTCAGTATGTGAATATTGAACTATCACCATCTGTATCTCCAATATGTGAATACTGAAAGCATCATCATCTATATCTTCAGTATAGAAATACTGAAAGCATCATCATCTCTATATTTAGTGTAGAAATACGGAATCACCATCATCTGCATCTACAGTATGTAAATACTGAAACATCATCTATATCTTCAGTATGGGAATACTGAAACATCATCATCTGCATCTTATCTCGTATGTAGAAATACCGGATTTCTATGTGTTACAACGGAACACAGGGTTCTCTGTCATCACAACTCTAGTTATCACATAGAATCATTGTAGTATCCATCTTCAGGTCAAAGAGACTTGATATTAGCTTCTGAAGCCATATGGCTTCACAACTTAGCAGAGCAATCTGTTATGTATTCTGATCTAGCCGTGCTAAGAGAAACACTGGACTGTTTCCTGCTAAACCATGAACTCATAGCAGACCCCAAAAAAAAGCATTTACCTGATGTGTTTTTCCTGTCTGAGATACTTCCAGCCCAATCTGCATCTATATTGAATCACATCCACTAACTCGGATGAGTCATCAGCTAACAACTTCAGGTTGGAATCCATGGGTGTGGCCATGGCTTTGTATTCCAACATATCGAATCTTTTCAATATCTCTACTGCATACTTTCCCTAGTTGAGAAACATTCCTTCTGAATTTTGCCATACTTCCAGACCTAGGAAATAATGCATTAACCCAAGGTCTTTCCTCTAAAATTCTTCAGCGAGCTTCTTCTTGCATTCTACAGTCTGTTTCTCATTCCCTGCCAAAAATAGATCATCCACATATAGTAATAGTATGACAGGTTCATCTTATACAACCTTGTAGTAAAGATTAGGATCGGCTTTACTCTTGGCAAAGCTCATGCTCTTGAGGAAACTATCTATTCTTCCATACCAAGCTTTGGGAGCTTGCTTCAGGCCATAGAGGGCCTTCTTCAACTTGCATACGTGATTCCATTTGTCTTCAACTTCAAATCCTCGTGACTATTCGATGTAAAACTCTTCCTCAATCATACCATTAAGGAAGGCTTGTCTTTACTTCATCATGGAAGAAACTACCATGACAGTTCTGAAGGAAGTGTACCTTGCTTCCTGGAGTAAGTGTCTCTTCAGAATTAATTCACAAGTCTTTCCTTACTTCTATGAGCAACATATTTTATCTTGCAAATCCATTTGGAAGATACCACATTCTTGCTTTCTGGTTTGAGTACTATATCCCAAACATCATTCTAGTATTCTTTCATCATAACATCTTCCATGAGTTCATTTTGTCAGGTCATCAACATATCCTAGTCTTCTGCATTCAACCTTGAAGGTTGGAACCCACTTTACTCTTGGTAAAGTCTCGATCCATCAGGAAGTTGTCCATCATGTCGTACCATGTCGAACTCAAATATTTTCTGTAGTCACTCCCCCTGAAGTGGAGTATCATCTTCCCTCTTCATTTTATACAGGTGGTTCTATGCTTGATATATACTGGTCAATGGAGTATGTCATGTCATAGTCTATTCTTTCTGAGGCAAATCACGAACCTTTCTTTGTACACTTGTTCTTGTAGATCCATATGGAAGATACTACGTACTTCCCTTTATGTCTCGAAATCATATCGTATACATCATTCCCCATGATCAATTGTTATTCTTTGATCATAGCTTCTTTCATAGCATTCTTTTCTTCATCTTGAGTTATCTCTTGTAGCCATGGTGGTCTTCATCCTTCGAGGTGGATCTACCGCTCTCTGAAGCTCTTTCTTCCGTCATGGTGTCTCTGAGCCTGGGAGCTTCAGATTCATGTTTATTGAATTGTCATCACTTGTTCTTCGAAACAAGTCTCATCCTTCTTTTCTTGTAGGAGGTTGTACAGGACCTTTCCTACAATTCAAATGCACCAGTTGCATGGTTAGAACTATTTCATAAAACATATACATAATGACAAATTCTTATGCATCATGCAACTGTTTAGCCAATACAACATTCATTCATATCTCACAGAAACTTTCTAGATGTCTTCCATCTCTACCATGACATCATTGAGATTGTGCACTAATCCAATATGTCAGCAAAGAGGTTTGATAAGTAGCAATGGAGAGTTGTATAGCACCATGAGCTACTTACCCATCACATGCATATTAGTAGTATGCAGTCATTAATGCAAACAATCTATCATGCATAACACATCAACTGAATATAATCAAATGTATAACAAAACAATATCATGAAATGACAATTGAATACTTATCTTTTATTTGTTTCATGGGTAGACTCCATCTTGGTCATTCTGCTTTATCATCTTCTTCATTTGTGAAATCATCATTTCTTATCCAAATGATAAGATGAATAAGAGGTTCTTCAAGAATTGAGTTCTTCATATTCCTCATCGCTTGAGGGATCTTCTTTGAATGGTGAGAGCTTGATCTTCAATTGCTCCCATCTTCTTCTTCTCTTCTTATGAGTCGAGCTGAAAGCAATTACTTCCTTCTGGCATACATTCTTCGCATAAATGAATCCCATGATCCTGGGAGGCCATTCAAGGTGGCTATCACCACTTCTGCATTCTCCACTTCTTCTTCTACCGCTTCAAGTTGTTCTGCATTCTGGATCTTCACATTCTTCAACAGTTTTCTCAAAGCCATCTTCTGATTTAAGTTCTTATCTTCAAATAGCTTGATCAAGGAATCAAACATCTTCGGTGTCTTTAGGGAAGACACTTGTGGTACAAGTTGATCCGTGATTGAATCAACAATGATCTTCTTGGCCTTGATCAAGTTCTTCTTGTGTAAGGCTTTGAGCCTCATCTCCGTATGGAACTGGAACCTCTCTACTCATGTAGGTGTCCAATTCATTTTCTTCAGAGAGATCAAATACTTCCATGCTTGGAAGTTGTCAACTTTACCAAGCTTATCATCAAGCTGATGTGATAGATCACTTTGAAATGAAAACCTCAAATGCAAATAGCAAAAGATTAGATCTTACCGATTTGAGGTGTTCGTCCTGCTTCCGGAGCTGGCTGATTTAGGGTTTGTCAGAGAAATCCTAATTTTCAAAACTTAGAATCTTTAATATCTAATTGGATAGAAGGATAGATCTCTTCAAATGGAGTTGTCCAATGTACTCCTTTTTTGAAAACAATGGAGGGAAGCTCCCTGAACAGGAAGCCCTAGTTTTCCAATTTCTTCTGCAAAAATGCTTGTCATTGTTTCTGTGATATATCTGAAATTACTACTCCTCTATGTCTGAAATTTCGCACTGAGGTAACCTCGCATGTCCCTGATCCAACACCACAGGTTTCATCAGAATTGGTTTCACCAATTGGGATTTATTATCCTTTTCCCAAGGTGACCTGTTACAGGACTGTTCAAAACAGCGAAGTTGTATAGCCTGCCACGTGTCACTATTGCATCTTTCGGTTCTGAAACTCAGACCACAGAAAGTACAGTCCGTGCTATTTCTAGAACATCTTCAGGAATTCCATTTGGACCTCTGTAGCCCAAGCTATAGAAATTCTCTCCAGGTGTCCTGTTTAGGGATGAATTCTGGAAGAGGCTGGAACCCTAATTTGGAGGGATCATATCTCCCAGAATATAGCGAATCTGAGGCTGAGTTTTGGACACAGTGTACATCAGGATTTTATCTTCGGCCTCTGCAATTTTCAGCTCCTAAACCTTCGCCAATCTCGGGATATAGCGAATGTACCAAAACTTAGCAGTTTTAGTATTTAGGGTTTTTCTAGCTCGAGGTCAAACTAGGGTTTGACTTTCCCAGCGTTTCACCCAACCAAAAATCTTGATCCAGGCCTCTAAACTTCGATTTTGATGAGGAGATCAATCCTATGCCGGGCTCACTCAAAAAATTTTCTTCTGCAAGAAGCCCTAATTTCTTTCGGGGAGAGAGAGAGGGCTATTTTGCCTTGTGAAAGCTGTCCTATTCAGGATGGCTCTGATACCATGTTAACTTTTCATATGCTTAGCTAATACATCAGTATTTCATTTCATTTTCATAACAAAAGCATATAAGCAGGATCACTGAAAGAAACAGTATCACAAGAACAACACAGATTTATCCTGCGAAAACCCTAAAGGGAAAAACCCAGCAAAAACTTCCTCAATATAGATGCCCAAAAAGATAAAAGGTAAAACCAACAAGGAGATCAAAGCCTGATCCTCCTCCTTCTCTAGCTACTTCTCTCTCTCCACTAATGTGCTACACAAGTGAGAGTGTGTGCTCCAAATGAGGAGCGCTACACCTCTATTTATATCCATCTGTTCACTTAAGTTAACTCATCCCGACATGTAGGCTCGAGTTAAATCATGTAGGCTCAAGTTACACATGTAGGCTCAAGTAACCACACTGGGGTGCTAATGACTCACCTTTACAATTAGAGGGTACTACCTCATGTCTCTTATTAGTTCTTCCAATTAGGAGCATCAGGGTACAAAGTAATACAAGTGGTTCTCCCGATAGGACCATCGGGGACCACAAAAAGATACATATAGAATATTCTTCTAAGTTACAATATTTCAACAATGACTACCTCTATTCTCCCTAAGGAGGGTAAAACCGATGAGTATAGATCAGGAACTTCCAAGTCTAAGTAGGGACACAATACATAATACAAATACATCCAAGTCCATATAATTATGACCGTCAGATCATGACACTACGTGTTAATACATGTCACAAAGATGAGTATAAGAGCAATGGTAACCATAACACAATATAATAAAAGTTGAGTCATAATCATGCATATAATCCATCTAAACCATCATCTGTCCAATGAGAAAGCACTAATATAAATCTGGGCATCAATAACTGCTCTGTAAATGACTAAATGGCTACATCAATCCTCAAATCTGAGTGTCCTGAGACTCGGTCCTGACATGGGAGAGTACAATAGTCCACAAATAAAATAATGATCCGTCAAAACTGCTCATCTTAGCATCTCATATGTAAGAGATCTGGCTGAAAAATGTATTGTATCTAAAAAATAGAATATGGTAGCTCGGCTACTATATATGTGATAACAGAGCTTTGCTGGTGAAAATGTCCCCAAAGGTGTGTCGATTCCAGTGTTTAAGGTGTTGTTTGAGAAGCTTTAATTTGATTTGAAGTTTGTGCATGCATGAAGTGCCAGCGACATGTGTGTTCTGCCACCAGCTTGTGATCATCTCATGGAAATCTGGATGGGTGAGCCAGAATTTCTCAAACCGAAAAGGCTTTCTCTTATCCTCTTCATCAATCTGCCAATTTAAACAGATTGGCCAGTGATCCGAACCTGCAGTAGGGAGGATAGAGGCGTGGATCTCATCATTCTGAAGCATTATGTGTTCTGTGATGAGAAAGCGATCCAACTTGGAAGCGATCTAAGTAGCTCCACCCCTGCAGTTGTTCCACGTATGGATTCCATTGTTGGTGTGAAAGTCAATCAAGTTGTTATTGTCGATATACCCTTTGAAGAGTTTATCTTCCTTCGTGAGCATGCGCCGACCTCCATGCTTGTCCTAAAGGGAGGTAATAAGATTGAAGTCACCACCAAGGATGTCTATGGGATGAGCTTGGTCCAAAATGAGCCATTGGAGGAAGTCGAGAAAGGATATCTTTTGAGTTGGGGTCCATAAACATTGGTTATTCGGCCATGGAGGTTGGTACCAATTGGATGAAAATGGGTTGTGATGAAATGGCATGAGGCTAGGAAGTGGTCGAGTTCCACTTCCACAGGATTCCAAGAGATAGTGAGACCTCCTGAGGCCCCTGAGGAGTCAATTGAAATGGACTGGCTGCCGCGCCAGAGTCTGGACACTAGAGAGTCAACATTGGAGCTACTGGATTTGGTTTCTTGTAACATGAGAATGGTAGGTTTGTCTTGCTGGATCTTTTTCTTGATCATTATGTGCTTGCTGGGACTGTTGATGCCTCTTATATTCCAGGATATAATCTTCATTGGTTAAGAGTAGGGTTGAGAGGGAAGAATTCAGTAAGGTGTGAATATTGACCTGATTCAACCAGTCTGGTCCCCAGATTGGTTATTCTTTGAAGGGCAATTTTCCTTCCTCTTTTCTTGGTTTCCTTACTGCTTTTCTTGATTTCTTTGGGGGTGCTGGTGATTATACTTAGTTTATTGTTGGCTTTAGTTGTATGAAGAATGTCGGTGAGCATTTGAATATTCTTGGGGGCGATGTATTGGAAGGTATTATTCTTGCAAGCATCTTCCAGGCCTAAAAGGTCCAAATCCCCCAAATCTATGTTACCCATTTCCTCATCCATTAGAACGTTCGCTTCTTGAGTGGATAAAAGAGTCCTGGGTTTGAACTGCTTCCATGACTGGCTGGGGTTGCATTTCAGGGTTGGCCTTGGCCTATTGGCTGGAATCTACAGTGTTCTTACCTTTTTGTACCTCCTGGTGAGGGCGTTTTGAGGTAGGGTGGACTTCAGCGGTGGCATGCTCTGGTTCTTCCAATCGGGATTCGAGAATCCCAAAGCTGTTATTGGTGGAAGGGTTTGAGGTTTTGCTGACAGTAGGGTTTTTCCTTCCCTATCTCTGTTTTCCCGTAACCTTCTTGAAGCCTTCATCATCTGTAGAGGGGATCGGCTCCGCAGGGGTTTTACTCTTAGGACAATCCCAGAATAGATGACCGTGCTCGTGACATTTCCGACATTTGAAGGGTACACGCTCATAGTCTAACGGTTGAATCCATTATGTCCTCATGTGCAAGAATAATGGATTCCAGTAGGGTTTTTGCAATATGCATGTAAACACAAATACGAGCATATGAAGTGTACCTTTGTTGTCTTGTTTGATCTGCGACTTTGACAAAATCTCCCAGCACATTGCCAATGTCTTGGAGCGTTTCCTCATCCCAATAATCTTGAGGAAGAGAATACAGTCGGACCTAGACCAAGGCCCAGAAGAAGTTTTCCGTGTCCGGATTGAAGCGCTCCACCCAGTTCCTTAGAAAAAGACCTGCAGAGTTGAAAAAATAGGGCCCTCCTTCCAAGACACGATCTCTGTCCTCTAGCAGGGTGAAGATGATTGTGAAGAAACCTTTCGAGCCTAGCTATAGGTCTAAGTGGGCCTCGGGCCTCCATTTCGCTGTAATCCAGTGGAGCAGAGCTTTTTCAGTGGGCCAAATTCCGATGAATTTTCCAATGAGGGCATACGTCCTCATATATTCGATGCGAGCATTGATCCTGGAGGGGGGCAAGTTGATTCTGGGTTTTTCTGCTAGCATTCCAATGCATGGGTGGGTTCGAGGTTCGGCATCGGCCTAGGGCGTGTTCTGCTGCTCCTCATCAACCCTGACAGCATCAGACTGTGGAATCTCATCGGGGGGCGGTATCATGAGTTTGCGTATGGCAGGCTTCTGGTGGCATGTGGGGGTACCCCCTCCGAGTTGGTGGCCATGGAAGTGGACAGAGCGAGGAAGCGAGAAACCAAGAGGAAGAGAGATGAAGGCGGTTACTAAGGAGCCATTGATCAGCGCTCAGAAACCCTCATCCTTCGAAACAACAACCACTGTGAGGATATTTGACTTAAGTCGTCGACACAACTCGCGGAAACACTTTTGTTACTATCCACAGAGAGCAGGAATTGAGATATCATGTAGAAGATCCTCAAGACCCTATGGATGAATCCCTGTATGAAGAAGAACAGCTCGAAAGTTATGCCATCTCATCTAACTCTTTAGCTCCATTCAAAGAAAGATCTCCACAAGAATTTAAGGACTTGAAAAATTCAGTAAGGGAATATAAAGATATATCTACTTTCATATCTAATGAACTTGAACATATATATTTCAACATACTATCCTCTAAAGAAAGATGTAAAGGTTTTCAGACAGAAGCTAAGGAAAATAAATCCTAAGTCAGCTCCCCTCATCCATCATTATGGGACAGAGATAACATTGCCAACACAGTTCAAATTCTCAGTGTATCAGTTATTACAGATTTGTTGACGTGGTTGGTCTCAGTTCTTTCCACCTCAGCCATTTAGACAGTGATAGAATGCAACGGCCGGCTGATGGGCAGTTCCACAATCTGTTCTTCAAAGGTAAACATCTGATGCCAAGGGGGCATCCAGCTAATTAGAATAGTTTCATTTCAGCATTAACTTTCAGCATTTCCTTTTCTTATTTTCGTTTTCGGTACTTTCATTTTCTGTACTTAGAATTGGTAGTTTCTTTCGTTTGTTAGTTTCATTTCCATATATGTAGCTGGTATTTTATCTGATGGCTTTTATATGTGCATGTGCTTCTCATTTTGTGTCGAGATGTCAGCTTTGCATTGAAACTAACAAACAAAAGAAACAACTGTAACAGCAGAAACAGACATCATGTGCTGAATCATCTTCGCCCAAAACCCATTCTGTTGCTGCTTCTATATTGCAATTTGCTCAGACCAGAACTCATGTTGCTGATGTTACTGCTCTTGCAACTGCCAGGATGATGTTGGACTCGTATGAAGGTTCAGTTATGGTTTAAATATGAAAAAATTCAGTTGACTTTGGCACATTTCAAGCAGAAATTCTGCTGGTTTTGGCGCTTTTCAAGCAAAATTTATGTTGGTTGTGGCACATTTCAAGTGAAAATTCTGTTGGTTTTCCTGGGAGTAGAACATTGCCAGAAAGGTTGCAGAATTTTACTGAAAAATGACAATTGCACAAATCTAGGTTAGGGAATCTGTTGGCTTTGTGATTGCAAGAAAAAAACAAAAAAATGATGGCATGGCTTGGGCAATTGCATGTTACTGTGTACCTCTCCCAACAATTTCAAAATATTATAAGGCGTTAGCAAGCTATTAATAGCTCAAGCAATGTGCAGATTTTGGTGGAAGAAGAGAGTTCAAGGAAAATTCTAGGTAGAAGAAACTATAATGAAACCAGAATTGCAAACTCCACAAAAGATCTATCACAAACTCTAATAACAATTGATAAGGCAGCAATGAGAGAGCACTAACATCAGGAAATGTGAGAAATTGATGCAACTGTACACATTGTATTTGAGAGATGAGGAATATTTCTGAAAACTTGGGTGAGAAATTTACAATTGCAAGGTGATTTAGATGGAGTGATTGGTGAGATGTACAAATGTCTCTTCAAATAGGTTACAAACATAAATATACAGAAATAATGCATCATTTACTTTTCACCTACTACTAAGTCTCATAAAATTTAGTAGTGTATAAAGAGATACGAGGAAGAATATATCAGGAGGTACCATATGCATATGTTTTTCCTGCACCGTCAGATGATTAATGTGAGCCATGTGTAGCAAACCGTGCAAGGTATGCATGCGAACCTCTGTAGAATCATCATTCAACATATCCATCAATAAGTCCAGCGCATTATCCGCAAATTTCTTAGAGAATCCACTGAGCCTTATCAATGTGTCAATGGTAGCTATGCGAACCTACAAATGCAAAGAGAGACATTTTTTGTCGTTGTTAGAAGTCAGAGTCCTAATGATCAATTGTAAATATGTACATAGTTATTTTGTGAGCTGATTTCTATGTAATAACGAAATAGTAACAAGATAAAGCTGATAAGAATAGGAAATGCTTCATTATAAGACTATTATCTTTGGAATGAATGTCGGTGTGATTATGATGCACTGTGCATTCTTATGATAATAAAGTAAAAAAAACTCATACAGAAGATCATATAGCAAAACAAAATCAATAACTACCTCCGAGAATTCATCTTCAACTCCATGAAGAAAAGCTCCAGCAGCACTAAGGGTGAGAAGATCTAATCCTCTGCCATAGCATGCTAGGTCCTTATCACCCTGAAGAGTTCCACTAGAAAAACTATTTGATACCGTCTTTGTTGCCTGCCCCAAAATCTTCTTACTCAAAGCTTGAAGCAACACGTTTTCAGATAAAGTCCCCACTCTCCCAAGAGCATAAAGAGCTTCACTTCTTACTTTCATATTCATATCCCTTGAGATTGTACACAACTGCATTAGAGCCACAATCAATTTTGACAAATAAACATTCATCAAACAAATTAAACGATGGTAAAACATTTAAGATTACCCCAAGATCAATATGCTAGAAGCACCTTACATAGAAAAACAGATCAAAAATTAAGAAAGCGTAAGAGATAGTGGAAACTGTAAAGTAAATTATAAACTCATGAAGAGTAGTAATAAATGTTACATTAATGTCATAACGGATATTTTAGCTTGAGGTAGTAAAGCTTATCAAAGATGATTTTGGATACTTGTCAACTGACATAATTCTAAGTTACACATAAGAAGATTTTGATCAAATGATGACTTCAATAAACATTTGCATAATTCTAGGTTAGCAAGTAAGGAGATTTTTGAATAATGGTGATTAAATATGAGAAGTTATCCACATCACTGTCACTAACAAGACCCTTTCTTTGATGGAAATTTCTCTCTGATAGCAACAGACATGAGGAATTATCGAATCTCCCTGAACATAATCACAAGACACTGTCAAATTTCCAAAAAAACGAGACTTTTTCCTATCTTTTTGTTGGCCTTGTTACCGACTAGGTTGCATCTAGTTGGACTTTCAGTGAGCCGCCAAAGACGAACAAATCATTGTTCAAATTCAAGAGTTCAGAAGTCCATTCAGGCCTTCCAAGACCCCTTTTTTATTTTTTTTGCCACATGTTCATACCCTGCGGGGAAGTTGTAAAAGATGTGCTAGCATGGGTATTTTGTAAAGAACTTAGCTTCCTAGGACTTAAACATCAATCCAGGTATTCCATGGTGTTTTTTCCTTGTTAAGTATATGTTGGTCAATAAACGACTTATAATTTTCAAGTTTTTCGCCGCTCCTCCAAAGCTGAAATCGTCGTCTTGATGGCTAGGCCTTGGGAGGTTAGTCAAGTATATGCATATAACCAGTGAAACCACTCATGCATATTTTCCATGCCAAACCTCTTTTTTTTTGTGCTTGGTTAGAGACAGAAGCAGGGACAACATTATCATAAAACAGAGATGTCTTACAGTTTGTTCATTCAACCAGCTGGACTAAAAAAACAGATTGTTAAGATAAAAGAAACTATCAAATTTTTGGCAAGCAGAATTTGCACAAGATGCTTCTATCCACTGATTGATAGGGCTCATATACAAACATTCATCATAAGGGTGCTCAAGCTGATCTGCAAAACAAATTTTGTTAACTTCAATGAATTGAACTTGAGGCAAGTCCCAATCTTCAGCAGAAAGTTGTTCAGGAACATATTCAGCGACATAAACATGAGGCAGCTCCATGTTTGTTTCCATTACAACGATGTCAGGAAGCTTTTCAGTAATACTTGGAACCGAGGGTCCTTGTAATGCTTCATCAACCAGATCTTCAATGATTTGTTCTGCATGGATCTCTTCTTCGGAATCAGACTGTGTCCTGGGGAGGAGGGCATCATACTCTTTGGCCAACTTCTCAATCTCTTCAACTGTTCCTTCATGCCAACGCAGGAGAAACCTCTAAAAAAACTTTGCCATTGAGTCTATGCTTTCATCCCAAAGGTCATTGAACCAATCTTCTGCATCTCCCTCAAAAGTTAAAGCAAATACAATCATGAGATCATCCTCATGGTAAACTTTGAGATCCGCCATCAACTTGCAGAAAGAAACAATATGATGGATTGTCGAGTCCTCGTCATTTCCAAAGAACTCTAGAACAATTCTAAGTACTCTTTTATAGCACTAATTAGGAAATCCATGGATACATGAGAAATCTAGTGGGGTGAAGGCTCCGTGCAAGTGAGCACGAAGTCCTTCCATTTTATCATTCATATTCTCAAATAATGAAGTATTGAATCTGCAATATACATACAGTCATACCTCAAACTGAACTGTGGAGTCGCCAAGGTGAGCTTGAAAGCCTTCTGACTTTTGAGTGTGCTCACCTCTACACCCAAAAAGTCTTCAGATCTGCAAAAGGACAAGGGCTTCGTCCCTTCATGGAGTCGCCATATGAGAATCAAGATCTGCAATATGATCTCCCACAAATAGCAATGAAGCATAGTCTTCAAATCTACGGGAACTAGACTTTGTTCTCGGCAGCGACGCCAGAAATGTTGCCGCTCCTGACCGGTGTGCATGTGTCAAAGCCCGAAATTAGGCACACCGACCCGATGGAAACTGCGAAAAGAGAAGCCACTGTCACCACACTCCTCTCTTCCTCGCTTCAGGTTGGCTCTTCTCCAACTCAAGGGGAGCTTCCCTAAGGTTAAGATCACTAAGGCATGAAACAATGGCGGTCAAGGTGAATAGAAGAGGCTGCCTTAGAGAAATGGTTGAAGCATAAGGTAAATTGAAAGGTTGATGGAAGGAGGGAAAGATCAAACCTCACTAATGGACCAGTGTCGGTATTGTTAGTTTTTGTACCTAGGCAGATGTTCCCTAGGTGACTTTAATTTTTGCCTAAAGTCACTTTAAGAGGGAAAAAGGTGACCCTCACATTAAAAGTC
>LPNX010966093.1:0-13319 GCA_001517045.1 Pseudotsuga menziesii
ACTCCTAGATTTTAATAAAGAAATAAATAACTATATTTAGCTACATAATATTTTGATTCAAAATATTCTTTAATCATTTTTTATGCTTGATAGAGTTCTTTGTTTTGCGTCGCTCAATATAGGTAAGGATGATGTACTCATACTCAAAAACTATTCACCTCTTCATATTGACATTAAAATTGTATGAGGTTTTACCCCTTCTTAAACTTGCAAATAAAATTTGGTAGGAGAGTGGACTGTTAGAAAACAGGACTGCAAAGCAATAACAGATATACATTTAAATCAATAAACAAGATGCAAAACACATTAAAACATTACAGAGAGACACAGATATAATGTGGTTCACCCAAACAATGGGCTACGTCCACAAAGAAATTACTAGTCCTTTTATTACAGTCCAGAAAGATGAAGGGATACACCTTGCAGCAAAATCGCTGCACTTCCTCTTCACGCTCTCATAGTCTCTCTTCCAATACAATACAATACCATACACAGTCGTGTTACAATGCTTTCTTTTATAGGGGAAATACAATGGGAAAATTCTAGGGTTAACCCAATACCATGGGTATTCAATATTGTTTTCCAACACACATCCCCGAACCCCAAGGTATGGAGAATGAGTGTACAGTACACCTGGGTTACAAACATGACTGAATAATATCTATGGATCTAGAAGATTAAGCTCCATAACCAACAATCTCCCACTTGGAGACTAATCATAGCAACTCCACCGCTACTGCAATTTCTAGCCTATGCTTTGGACCTTGGACTTGGAAAATTTCTTCTTTTCACCTTCATGCTTGAAGGCAGACAAAAACCGAGCAAGAACTCAATTTCTCTTTGGTTATTCCCTTTGTCAACATGTTTGTAGGATTCTTTTCTAGTTTTAACTGTTCTTCATCTAGAACAGATCTTGTGAAGTGGTACTTGAGTTGTATATGTTTAGTCCTCAAATGAAAGGATGAGTTCTTTGAAAGATGAATGGCACTCTGGCTATCATTATATAGCCTAATATTCTCCTGCTTCTTACACAATTCTTCCATGAACCTATGCAACCAAATCATCTCCTTACTAGCCTCTATAGCAGCAACATACTCTGCTGCCGTTGTTGAAAGTGGTGAGAACTTGTTGCAGTTTTGAAATCCAACTTACTGTTGTTCCACCCACAGTAAACACATACCCTGTGGTGCTCCTCCTACTATCTTTATCACCATCCATATCTGCATCAACATATCCCTATAGAATAGTGTCTGAGCCTCCAAAACATAATGCATGAGAAGTGGTACCTCTCAAATACCTGAGAATCCATTGTACTGCTTTCCAATGCTCTTTACCTGGATTATTCATATACCTACTCACAACTCCCACTGCATGTGCAATATCTGGTCTTGTGAAAACCATGGCATACATCAATCTCTCAACCACTGATGAATAGGGAATCTTGGACATGTAATCTATCTCTTCTTGTGTCTCTAGACACACATCCTTGCTTAGCTTGAAATGGATGTCCAAAGTTGTACTGACTGGTTTTGCATTTTGCATTCTAAACCTATGCAACACTATTTCTATGTACTCACCTTGAGACAACATAAATTTGTGATTTTTCCTATCTCTTGTTATTCTCATACCAAGGATTTGCTTTGTAGCACCCAAATCCTTCATCGCAAATGATTTAGCTAGTTTTCCTTTGAACACATTTATATCCTGCATGTTAGACCCTGCAACAAGCATGTCATCCACATACAATAACAAGATAATATATCTTCCATTATATAGCCTCTTGAAATAAACACAGTGGTCAGAATGACATCTATCATAACCTTGTTCTGTCATAAACTTATCAAATTTTAAATACCACTGCCTTGGAGCTTGCTTCAGGCCATACAAGCTCTTCTTCAACCTGCAAACCAAATTCTCCTTCCCTTTCACCTCATACCCTTGTGGCTGCTGCATATAAATCTCTTCCTCCAAATCCCCATGGAGAAAGGTTGTTTTTACATCTAAATGTTCAAGATGCAAATCTTCTACCACCACTAGACTTAAAATAGTTCTAATTGAAGTCATTTTAACAACAGGAGAAAATATTTCATCAAAGTATATACCTTTTTTTGTGCAAACCCCTTTACAACAAGTCTAGCCTTGTACCGCTTCTTGCCTCCATATTCTTCCTTCAACCTGTAAACCCATTTATTCTGCAATGCCCTTTTTTCTGTAGGCAACTTAACCAGATCCCAAGTCTGGTTTCTTACCAATGAGTCCATCTCCTCATCCATGCCTTGCTCCCACTTCTTTCTAGTTTCTACCTGCATTGCTTCTTCATAACATTCTGGTTCACCAGAATCAGTCATCAATAAATAATACAGTGAAGGAGAGAATCGTTCCGAGGGGTCTACTTAACTTGGTAGATTTTCAGGTACCTACTGTTGCTCTTGATTTTCTGGTGCATTTGGAATTTCATTTTCTTTGATTTCATCAAGCACTGTGTACTCTGTGTTTCCTTTTTCTTCTTTCTTTCCTTGCAACTGATCTTTGTACATGACCTTTTCATTGAATACTACATCTTTACTCCTAATGATTTTGTGAATTTTAATATCCCATAAGCGATAACCAAAATCATCAACCTTGTATCCAATACAGGTACATTTATTGGATTTAGCCTCAAGCTTTGTTTTACTATCTTTATCAATATGGACAAATGCTTCATAACCAAAAGTTCTTAGAAATGAGTATTTTACTTGTTTACCTGTCCATGCCTCCTCTAGAATGCCACCATCCAAAGCACTTGAAGACCCTCTGTTTATTAAATAAACATCAGTGTTTACAGTATCAGCCCAAAACTGTAAGGGCAACCCTACATGCAATCTCATACACCTTGCACACTCCATGATTGTTATGTTCATCCTTTCTGACACACCATTTTCTTGTGGTGTTCCAAGGGATGTCTTCTCTCTGTGAATCCCATTGTGTGAACAGTAACTGTCAAACTCCTTGCTGTAGTACTCGCCTCCATTATCAGATCTGAGACATTTCAACCTTTTTCCTGTCTCATTCTCAATCAAATCTTTCCACTTCTTAAAAGTATCAAACACATCAGATTTCTCTCTAATGCAATAAACCCAAGTTTTTCTAGTTGCATCATCAATAAAAGTAACATAATAACGAGAGCCACCAAGAGATTGTACCTGAGCTAGTCCCCATACATCTATATGGACAAGCTCTAACTTTTCACTCTTCTTTTGTTTCCCAACCCTGAGAAATATAACACTCTTCTGTTTTCCATAAACACAGTTCTCACAGAATTCCAAAATTACCCGCTTCAGATCTGGAAGTAGTTTCCTTGAGTGGAGAATCCGCATCCTGTTGGAGTAGGGCCCCACAGCTACAGGAAAAGCTGCTATATCGGGACAAGAAATTCAAAGGAAACAGTACTTGAGTGGCCGAGAAGAGAGATCTCACCCACTGCACTTAAGGCAGCAGCCGAGAAGAGAGAGCTCACCCACTGCACTAAAGGCAGCCGAGAAGAGAGAGCTCACCCACTGCACTTAAGGCAGCGATGAAGACAGGAGGGCTCATCTACCCTCATAAATGGAAAAGGGAGCAACGGGACGAGGTATTGAAGACAAAGGAAAGAAGGGGAGCGACCGAGGAAGCGGCGCCTGTACCCACGATCAGTGCCAGGAAGCGTGGAAGACTGCACAAAGCTGTGGTGTGATGGAAAGTGGTAGTTCAAAGTACAGATACATCGACTGTCACAAGTTAGGGTTTTTGGGTTACTGTTGGGAAAGGCCCACAGTTTTGTAATGGCAAGACCTTCGGGCCACCTATAAAAGCATGTATTTTGTATTATGAAAGGTTAGCTAGTCAGGTAGTCAGTTGGTCTGCTAGCTCATATTCAGTTGTATTGTAAGAGTTGAGCTCTGGTTCTATTATTCATTCTATAGTTATCTTACTGTAACCAGTAGCTGGCTCCTTGAGTATGAATGTAACAATCCGCAAGGATTGAGAGAGAGAGAGAGAGAGAGAGGAAGAGTATATTGTAAGAAGAATCAATATAGGAGGAGAAGAGATCTAAGAGAGAAGGGCTCCCGGCTGTGTGCGCGGAGTTTCCCAGAAGATCTCAGGCTGCATAGTAGGTTGCAGCGGAAATGTGTTTACTCTCTCAAGATATAATATATAAACCAGTTCCCGTGGACGTAGCTTCCTCCCTGGAAGTGAACCACGTAAAATCCATGTGTTGTGTGACTGTTTCATGTGATTGTGCTTTACTTATGTACTATCTGTTATCTGTTACATAAATGTTGTATATCAGTTAGTGAATGTATGTATGCTATCTTCCCGTTTACAACAACATAAAAGGTTAAGTGCGAGTTGAATGTATCAAGTGTCCTGTTTATGAGTTATCGGTGCTTGATTCATGACAGTTTACAGTTACTGTGTTAAGTGATTCCTATATATTTAGTTTAGCAAGTTGAGCATAAGTGATGTTAAGTGTGTTAGACTGTAGAAGCTAACGAAAAGTTGTTTAACACCTTAATGAAAGACAACTGAGCTATTATACCCGGATAGAAAACCCTTGGACCTTGCGAGTTGTTGAGAATATTAAGTATTGCCTTAGGAGATATCGCGGTGTAGAAGGGCGATATCGCACCGTCGGAGGAGCTGCGGTGTGAGATATCACAGGTTAAGGGTTGAGCAGAAGAGAAGGTTGCACATCGTCTTAGAAGCTGTGATGCGATAAGAGCCAGTCCCATAGAAGGCTCAGCGAGGAGAAGAGAAACAGCTTCGCAAAGAGATCCCACTGGCTAAGAAGAGACAAGAAGCACTAGGATGCTACAGAACCTGGTTGAGGACACTTGAGTCTTTAGCCAACCCATCCAAGATCACTTTGGGTGAGACTTTAGGCCAATCTGCGGTCTGTCACCGAAAGGGCCAGTGAGCTAGGGGTTTTGTTGGTACAATATAGTAAACTCGGGTCTGCCCATCCGTGTCCAACAAATGGTTCTGTTGCCGGTTTTGAATAAACTGAAGAGCTAATGTTCTATTGGCATCCTACTAAAGACGAACTCAACCAGTGGGTTGGGTCTAAGGAAAGTGTTGACACTATTTTAGAAAAAAAAATGGCACAAGAGTGTGTCGAAGCGATGGACAAAGAAGTCGCAGGACTTCGAGAGAGATTCACAAGGACTTCACAGGAAGCCCAGGACAAGCTACAGCAAGAGAAATTGACTGTTAGTGGCTCAAGGACGAGCCACAAGTAAGTGTTAGGGGACTGTTTGAGCAGGGCCCTGCAGCTACAGGAAAAGCTGCTATATCGGGACAAGAAAGTCAAAGGAAACAGTACCTGAGTAGTCGAGAAGAGAGAGCTCACCCACTGCACTTAAGGAAGCGACCGAGAAGAGAGAGCTCACCCACTGCAATGAAGGCAGCGGTCGAGAAGAGAGAGCTCACCCATTGCACTTAAGGCAGCGACGAAGACAGGAGGGCTTAGCTACCCTCATAAATGGAAAATGGAGCAACGGGCCGAGGTATTGAAGACAAAGGATAGAATGGGAGTGACCGAGGAAGCGGTGCTTGTACCCACGATCAGCACCAAGAAGTGTGAAAGAGTGCATAAGCTGTGGTGTGATGGAAAGCAATAGTTCAAAGTACAGATATGCCGACTGTCACAAGTTAGGGTTTTTGGGTTACTGTTGGGAAAGGCCCACAGTTTTGTAATGGCGAGACCTTCGGGCCGCCTATAAAAGCATGTATTTTTTATTATGAAAGGTTAGCTAGTCAGGTAGTCAGTTGGTCTATTAGCTCATAGTCAGTTGTATTGTAAGAGTCGAGCTCTGGTTCTGTTATTCAGTCTGTAGTTATCTTACTGTAACCAGTAGCTGGCTCCTTGAGTATGAATGTAACAATCTGGAGGGATTGAGAGAGAGAGAGAGAGAGGAAGAGTATATTGTAAGAAGAAGCAATATAGGAGGAGAAGAGATCTAAGAGAGAAGGGCTCCCGGCTATGTGCGTAGAGTTTCCCAGAAGATCTCAGGCTGCATAGTAGGTCGCAGCGGAACTGTGTTTACTCTCTCAAGATATAATATATAAACCAGTTCCCATGGACGTAGATTCCTCCCTGGAAGTGAACCACGTAAAATCCGTGTGTTGTGTGACTGTGTCATGTGATTGTGCTTTACTTATGTACTATCTGTTATCTTTTACATGAATGTTGTATATCAGTTAGTGAATGCATGTATGCTATCTTCCCATTTACAGCAACATAAAAGGTTAAGTGTGAGTTGAATGTATCAAGTGTCCTATATATGAGTTATCGGTGCTTGATTCATGACAGTTTACAGTTACTGTGTTAAGTGATTCCTGTATATTTAGTTCAGCAAGTTGAGCATAAGTGATGTTAAGTGTGTTAGACTGTAGAAGCTAATGAGAAGTTGTTTAACACCTTAATGAAAGACAACTGAGCTATTATACCTAGAGAGAAAACCCTTGGACCTTGTGAGTTGTTGAGCATATTAAGTATTTCCTTAGGAGATATCGTGGCATAGAAGGGCGATATCACACCGTCAGAGGAGCCGCGGTGTGAGATATCGTAGGTTAAGGGTTGAGTGGAAGAGAAGGTTTGCGCATCGTCTTAGAAGTTGCGATGTGATAAGAGCTAGTCCCATAGAAGGCTCAGTGAGGAGAAGAGAAACAGCTTCGCAAAGAGATCCCGCTGGCTAAGAAGAGACAAGAAGCACTAGGATGCTACAGAACCTGGTTGAGGACACTTGAGTCTTCAGCCAACCCATCCAAGATCACTTCGGGTGAGACTTCAGGCCGTTTTACGGTCTGTCGCCGAAAGGGCCAGTGAGCTAGGGGTTTTATTGGTACAATATAGTAAACCCGGGTCTGCCCATCTGTGTTCAACACATCCCCTTCTCACTCATGTGTTAAAGCCTATGATGCCACAATGCCACGCCTATTTTTGTGGAAGCTACAAAGATAGAATAATCAGTATTATGAGGACATAAATATAACGTACCTACCCTATTTCCTTTTGTTATTACCAGTGATCCTTTAGTGATCTTCCACCACGTTTCTCCAAATGTAGACAAACAACCGCTATCTCCCAACTTCCCTGTTGAGATCAGATTTCTTTTCATAATAGGAATGTGCCTTACATCCTTTAGCAGCCAATCATTTCCATTATTTAACTTAATCCGTACCTTACCCTTTCCAACAATTTTACATGGTTCATCATCCCCCAATAGCACATGCCCAAAATCACCTTGAACATAATCATGAAAGAATTTCCTATGGGGTGTAGCATGGCATGAAGCCCCTGAATCTACTACCCAGTAATCACTAGTTTTATCTAATGTAAGAATCAAAGCATCTTGTAACACATCACCTACTACATTTGCTTCCTAAGTAGTCTCTTGTTGTTTGTCTCTTTTCTTCTTTGGAGCTCTGTAGTCTTTCTTCAGATGTCCTTTCTTACCACAGTTCCAGCACTCTATTTTTTTGAATCTAGACTTGGATCTGCCCTTTTTAGACTTGTTGTGACTTCTTGGGCTCCTTCCTCTCTCGTTTTGTCTCCCTCTGATCTCCATGATCAACGCATTACCTGATGTCTCACCTGTGCTTTTTATTTGCATTTCCTCGCTAAGAATAACACCAACAACATCATCAAACTTAATAGTGTTTGAACTAGGGACAGAGTTACTTACAACCATGACCAAGCTATTCTAGCTTTCTGACATTGAGCACAAGATTAGAAGAGCCCTAACCTCATCATCAAAGTTCAATTTTATAGAACTTAACTAACTGGTAAGTGTATTAAACTCATTTAAATGGTCAGCAATAGATCCACCTTCTGACATCTTCATATTAAATAAATGCTTCATTGAAAATACCTTGTTAGAAGCTAAGGGCTTTTCGTAGAGCTTACTCAATGCACTCATCACACCCTCTATTGTTTTTCTTTCAAAACATTGAAGGCCACCGATGAAACCAGGTACAACCGTATTGTTCCACATTCCTTTCTGTCAAGAACCTCCCATTCTTCATCCTTCATAGCCACCGACTGTTGCGGCTTTTTCACCCAATGACAAGTATAGATCCTTTTGGTAAAGATAGTCCTCCATTTGCATCTTCCATAACTGATAGTTTTGGCCATTAAATTTCTCGACCCTAAAATTTCCTTCTTTTTCCATTGCTCCCACTCGAACCAGGAACCCTTCTTTCCTGCGAGTTTACCAACCAAATATACTTTTTGGCTCTGATACCAATTGTTAGAAAATAGGACCACAGAGCAATAACAGATATATAGTTAAATCAATAAACAAGATGCAAAACACATTAAAACATTACAGAGAGACACAGATATAAGGTGGTTCACCCAAACGATGGGCTACGTCCACAAAGAAATTGCCAGTCCTTTTATTACAGTCCAGAAAGAAGAAGGGATACACCCTGCAGCAAAACCACTACACTTCCTCTTCACGCTCTCACAGTCTCTCTTCCAATACAATACAATACCATACACAGTCGTGTTACAATGCTTTCTTTTATAGGGGAAATACAATAGGAAAATTCTAGGGTTAACACAATACCATGGGTCCGTAATATTGTTGGCCAACACACATCCCCGAACCCCAAGGCAGGGGGAATGAGTGTACAGTACACCTAGGTTACAAACATGACTGAATAATATCTCTAGATCTGGAATATTAGGATCCATAAGCAACAATGGACATACTCATGGATAGTTTTAGTAATTTGTAATTGTTTAACAAGAGGTTCCACCACATGAACTTCTCCACTAGAAATTTATTCCCCAATAACCTCCCTAATTTCATCCATAGTATAATTAGATTCAACCAAATCCATAATTATCTACTCGTCCACAACTTGTTTTGATGGACATGTCATTGGAGATTCAAAATATCTTGAATTGGATTGGCCTCTATCGAAATCCTGCATTTTTGCTTTTGGTAATGGAGTAGAAACAACAATGGAATATTTTGAGTTAGAATTTAGAATAGCTTATGTTGAATGCCTACGTTTTACCATGCCAAACCTTGCATTTTCTCTTCCTTCGTTAGCATTTTCACAAGGATGCACTTTCCTAAAATACCGTCTTGATCAATTATGCATGTTCCCCATCTTAACATGGATTGGAAATAATAAACAAGCAAAGAATTTTATTTCAATTACATAAAAACAAAATAGTTGTATGCAAAAATAAAAACAAGGAGATGTTAGATAAACCACAAACATAAAAAAACATTTTTGTAGAGTTTAAGGTGAGGAAGCATATATGTTCTTTTTGTATGTGGAAAGAAAATCCACACTCTATAAACCCTACACATGTTCATGTCAACATATAAAACATACACCACAATGTATGGCTAGATGGTCATTTAATGGTCCTAAAAGGAACAAGCATGTGTTAAAAATGCACATGCATTCTTGCATATGCCTCATATACAACATCTATGTATAGCCTCAACATTTATTTATAAAATAACCATGTCCATGACCCGAAATCCCTAAAACCCACACTTCCATGGATACCCTTGCATCAAGGCCTCAAGGCCCCGAAATATAGATATGGTTAGGGATATGGGTTCCATTAATATATTTTGGATATCATGCATGATAATTTGGGCCCCAAACATAGTTTAAGTAGGAAACCTATTCGTTACACCATAAATAAATATTCTAAGTATCTAAGTTTAAAAGCAACACCTTGATCCACCACGCATGATCTTTGAAGTATATCCTTATCCTATGAGTGGAGATATTAAATATATTATGATGTTTTGAATGTTAGGTATAGGTCTCAAGGTCTTGGAAATGATTCAAGGATAACACACATGTTTTAAGCCCTAAATGAAGATTATAGGAATCCATGCCTAAGAATAATTCTTTGTTACAAAACATGTGACCTCTAAAGGGAATATTTGGCCTCGAAATAGTTATCATCACCATTATAATTTTCAAAAAAAATTCTACTTAATATGGTTTTGAACACAATGGAGGGAGGAAACCTACACCTTACATCCCAAAAGAATATTTTGTGCATTGAGGGCCAAGAAAAACACCCTGGACTAACATCCATGACATCCCAAGGGGAATGTTTTCCTCTTAGTGGTCATATTGGCACCATTAGGGATTTTAGAGAACTATGTATTAGTTTGAAGGTTTGTACAAAGGTTAGTCAATGAAAGTTAGACAATATTCCTAAAATGTAGCTTCTAAGACTCAAGGTCCATGAGTGAGGCCTCCAACCACTAATGATATATTTATATGGAATTTTTTTCCCTTTGAGTGATGATATGGGTTCCATTAGAAAGTTATGAACATAAAAAATGATTATCGAGTTTCTAGACATGGACAAGGGAGAAAACCCAATCCTTGGGACCTCATTACGATGTGGGCATCATTAATATGTTCTGGGGACTCAATGTTAGTCTTGATTCGTTAACCATGCTTAAGGGAGGAGAATAAATTCTTAGGCACTAAACGTAGCTTCTGGGGATCAAGAACATGAACAAGGACTTGAAACACCACTTATGACGTTACTTTTGGATATTTATCATCTAAGAGGGGATACAAGTCCCATTAGAATGGAATTGGAAATAAGGTTGAGCCATGTAGACATGAACATGGTCAAGGTGGGAAAATCAAGCATGAGGCACTGAATTAAGCTTTTAGGAATCCAAGGAAAATAATGTCACATTGGCCTTCTAACGGTATCATTTTCCTCCAAGTAAGAATATGGGAACCATTAGGAGTGTTTGAGCACTGGGTATGGATGTATAATCATTAACCATGGTCAATTGAGTAAGTTTAGGAATTTGTTTCTAAAAGTAACTTATAGAGGTCAAGGTCCATGAAGGACATATCAATTCACAATAAAGTACCCCTTGTGGTGATATTTGGCCTTTGAAAGAGTATATGGGAACCATTGGGATATTTATGAGAAAGGAAGCAAACTTATACCTTAGACTGAGGCCAAGAACAATGTATTGAATCACCGAAAGGTACATTTCCAATGTCTCCTTGGCCTCTACGAAAGAATATTTCCACCATTTTGAGGTTTCTGGCACTAGTTATGGGTCTTGAGGCCTTCAACATGGTCATGGCATGAAACTTAGGCCTTAGGAAGTAGAGGAATCCTTCAAGCAATCTGGGCAAATAATTATGGATTGAACTACAACAAATGACCTCTTGAATTCCTATTTTAGATAGATGCTATGATATCTATGAGATGTTTTAATTGTCCTACCATATCTCATTTTAAAAAAATTCCTGACATCTGAAATGGGTATTTTGCTATTTTCCATTTCGATTCCTATTTTGAGATATATGCTTGTTTGAAGCAACACATGTTAGTACACAGTGTGGCCACATGTACAAAAAATTTGAACATGTACCACATAATCCATAGAACGTCTTGTAGGATCTATAATAGCTCATTGGAAAGGTATTTTTGACAACTGAAATGGGTATTTCATGGTTTTCATTTGGATTTCTGGTTTGAGAGATATTATTGATTGAAGCACCATATTTATGCAAAATTAGTGAGCTCATGTCCCCTAATCTTCAACAAACGTTTCTCATTCCCCATAAAACAAAAAAAGAAAGTATTTTATATGTATGGAAAATTCTCTTTGATATCTCAAATGGGTCTCCAACGAAATTCAATTTCATCACTTCCATCACTTCCATTAGAAGTTATAAATGTATTTGAAACAAGACATCAATTGCACCAAAGATCATGATTTTTTTTCAATTTTTGGGCTTTTATTAAATCCTATCGTAATCATGGTTATGAGTTAACCACACAAAACCCATTTTTATGGGTCAACCACACAAAACCCATGGTATGGGACAACCATAAAAAACCCTCAGTTTTGTATTGTAATCACAGTTATGGGTCAACACACAAAACCCATGTTTATGGGTCAACAAAAAAAAACCCACAATTATGGTTATGGATCAACCACACAAAACCCATGGTTATGTATTGTAATAATGGTTATGGGTTAGCCAGGAAAACCCATGATTATGGGACAACCACACAAAACCCCTAGTTATGGTTCAACCACACAAAACCCACGATTACGGGTTAATCTCACAAAACCCTTCTCTTCATTGGAAACTGACACATTGTAATCACAGGTCTCCTTTTAGCATGAAATGATGGGGACCGTCATTTTCTAAGGGGAGAGGAATTATCCCAATTTTAGGGGGAATGTGGTATACATTTAGATATATAAGCCATTAAAGAATTAAATGGAGAGGAAACCCTCTTCAAAAGAGCATAAAATAGAGAGGTCACCCTCTCTCATCCATGGCATTTTGTAGCCCATGGTTCTGTTCCATGGTATGGATGCAAGGAACAATGTCCATGGTATTTGGTGGCCCATGGTTTTGTTCCATGGTATGGATTAAAGGCACATTGTAATGATATTATATAAAGGCTTTATTCCTTCTCAATAAAGCAAGCTATTATTTCTGGATCCTCTCTCTCTCTCTCTCTCTCTTGATTTATTGTTGGGTTATTGGTTTCGAGTGTCTTTCTTATTTTCGTTTGAGAGGTGAGGCTCAAATAACCCTCTTTGAGCCTCGCCCCTCCGTGTGATCTATTTATTCTATGTTTCTCTATGTTACTCTATGGATCAATTGTTAACAATTTTGTAGCTTTAATATCCTACTCTTTTGGCATCCAAGTCTCATGGGTATCATCCCCCAAGATCTGGATCATTGCACTCACCCCCAGATTATTTAAATATAGAAAAATGAATATATCAATTCTCTTTAAAGGACCATGGTCAGGTAATCATTCTCAAACCTAGGTCACAATCAATCTAGGAAAACATTGTGAGGTGTTATCAATCGCAAAAAATGAAAGAGAAAGTTGGGATTTTGATTTATCCCAACTAGGAGAGAAAATTTCACCATGGATAATACCCTCCAAATACAAAAAGTATAATAGAATTTCAAAATTTTCAAGATTCTAATTAAGACTATCTTAAGGATATTGGGAAAAATATGGTAAACAAAGAGGATTTGAAAGAGTCGACATGCAAGGTGGATATCAAATACTTTAAGGAGAAACTTATAACACACCTATGAGGCCTTATTATCCTAGATTATCATGCCCAATAAGAGGATAAATGGAACAACAAGATCAATTTAGAATCAAATATGGAGAACATATTTCTAGAGAACATGAGGATTGAGTCCGTAAACTTGATCATTTACTACACCAAGACCCATGATATTATGGCTTCAACTCAAGACCAAGGATCTACTTCATTAATAAGATT
>LPNX010966093.1:22976-41055 GCA_001517045.1 Pseudotsuga menziesii
GTAGTACTTTTTTATGGGAAGATCTACGTTCTACTTTCAATCCTTATTTTGAAGACCATACTGCCTAACAAATAATAATCAAACAAAGATTTATGAGTAGTGATATCCCTTAGGACTAATATTCTGAACATAGCTATGATACTAGATGTAGCACCCCAGTAGGGACTCCCATTGAATATAATAAATAAACATCCATTCATTGTTTTAAATAAAAAATATGACCTTCAACTAGTATTTTTTTTCTAAAGCTCAGTAAACAAAAGTTTCATTCATTTTCTTCATTTAACAGATATGCCATTCTCAAGAATTAACAAAAATATTAAATCAAAACTAGATCGACCCAATCTACTTGTCGTGGAATGCTGAAGATTGTTGAAGCTATCAAAAATATGCCACACGCTCCTCCTTATATTGTCAATCAACAAGGATCCATTGGTTTCCTCCCTACCATACCCATGGGTACTCTCCTTCCCTTCGGAACCTCAAGCTACAATGAGGCTGACAAATAGAAATCTATCCAAAGTAACAATGATACACAAACTAATGTTGCAACGGTCCCAACCCTCTCGTACTGAAGTGAACCACACCCAAAACAGTCACCGTACAATCTCAACAATCCAAAAATAGGGTAAAAGATGATATCCTTATGGACTCTCTAATACTTTCAACTTCATGTATTTATGCATCTATTTTCCATTTAGTTTAATTTCTTAAAAAAAAAAAATCACCCACCTAGTCTCTGTTATGTAAACTTTTCAATTTCTTTTATTTTTAACTAAAACTTACCTTCTTTTTTTTTCTTCTAGATTTCTTTTCTATTTTAATTTTCAGTCTTACTTCTATGTTCATAAATCCATTATTAAGATTAATAAATTTTGGGATTACATTCATATCAAAATTAACTAGACTTAATTCTAAAATATTTTTAAGAATATTTTTACTACCCCCAATAATATTTAAATGAATGATTGATTTTATTTTTTAACTATCACGTTCTCATTATGACATTGATATCAAAGGTTCCATGATCTATGCATTCCCTTCAGATACTCCCTCATTGTTGTGGATTTAGTACGACGACTGATGCCTTTTTAGGTCATTTTCTCAACTTTATTGAGAGACTCGTGGTTCCAGGGGAATAAGGCCATATCCTTATTGCACGCCCCCTAGTCACGTGCCTCATCCATGATCAAATCCAATGCCTACCCTCATGGAAACAAGCATATGAAGAGCAATATCCTCTCTCGCTCTTTCCCAACTTGTCGTGTGGACAATGCTAGACTTACATCATATGTTCGTTCAGCCTCATTACCTGATGTGGAATGATTGACAATGAAAATTCAACGCCTACCCGTAAACATCATGCACATCAAATATTTTAAAGAAATACATATATAACATATTGACATCACCTGTAAATGATACTCGACTCAGTATGGATTCCATGTGGTATTTATGTCGTTATTGCATCACATGTATCTGTCTTTGTTGTCACATTCGACGATCCATCAGAGTACATGGTATCCAAAAACATAATCATACATACCCGATAGTATCACATTATAAATATTTAATTGTCATTGAAAAATATCATCTAAACATTTAAATCATAGCATAGCCACACAAAGTTTCGATCAACATCAAAATCATAACATAACCACAAATGACAGAAGAAATCCTAGAAGGGTTGTATTTCTTGGACACGATTTGTTTCTAATATATATGACCATTTTGAAACATACACTCATTATTTGTAGTAATTAACCAAGCTCAAACAATTAGGCATAGTTGAATATTTCATCTCATCTTTCGATGAGCTAGCCATCCACACCAAAGTCATGTTAGATACTTTTTACAAGGAAGGTTTGATTAGTTATTTGAAACAAGGGATATGTACACAATTCCTAATGTATCATCCCACTACTTGATTCGACACCACTCAAAGAGTTAGATAATCCAAAAAGGTGATGAACAATCTATTGCCGTCGCAACTGTTTTTCCCCAAATTTCTTAAATTTTGGTCCCCTCCTCATGATTTAGCGTGTTTTAATCGTTTGGCTCCTTGAATTGTTCGGGTCATGCTTTAATTTTGATGATTTCTTGGAGATCACATTTCGTCATGGTTTTCAGAAGTGGCCTACGTTTGAAATTTATGGTGAGTCGCAGATTGTAAGTTTGATTTTGCTTGTTGGTTGGTTCAAGTGTTCTTTGTTATAGGTCGTCATTGCGGAGGCAAAACAGTTTTGTCCGCCGCTGAGTTTTAGAGCTGCCTAAGCACTTAAATTTTCTATTGATCGGGCATCATTGTTGTTTGATCGGAAGCCATAGTATTTTTCTCTGCCGCCGTTGCGGCTCCCAAATCAATTCTTCACCGAAGCATGAAGCGTCCCGACTGCTGATGCGTGTTAGCTTTGTAATCGCTTGTCCATAGTCTTTTCTTTTCCGCCGTTGCGGCTGGGAAAGTCATGCGGCTTCCGATGTCAAAATCCCTCCGATTTTTTATTGAGTTTCCTGCCCACCATCGCATGCCTGTAGCCTTTCCTCTTCCACCATTGCGCCTGGGAAGTGCCTTTACTTCTGATGTCGGTTTCCTCCTGATTTTCGTCGTTGGTGTTTTTCTCATGAGCCCGTAGGAGTACGAGGTAGTGGTGTCGGCAAGTGGTGCGCCTGGCCATTTCTTGTGGGTTAGCCGGTCTTAGTTGATTTAATTTGACATTTTGCATAGAATGTAATCCCCATGAATGATACATTTTGATGAATGGGGGGCGGACTTGAAGGACTATTCGGACAACCGTAGCGTGAAGGCATAGCTGGGCAGTTTTGGAAAAGATCAAACCATGGCCCTTAGGACCGCAAGAAAGACAAACAAGGGAAAAATAAAACGAATGGCGACAGGGTCATGGACTCGTAAGACCTATCAGTTACTAATCAAATCATGAACGCTTACAAACAATAAAATGGGAAGATAAAGCGTCTTGAGGAACCGGAAGATGAGACGTTTGGGGGGCAGCCCAAGCAGTTTGCTGTTGTAGTTTAAATATGAGAAAGTTAGAAGTTACGATGGCTTTATCCATTGAGAAAACTTGTAAATGATTTGCTTGTAAGAGGAACTATTTAGTTTTACAATCAGAAACTGCAATTTTGCCTGTTGGAGAAAGTGCAATATGGAATGCATCAAATGTAATTAAATGAGCAATGTTGAAGGGGAACTATTTCATTTTCAACTGTGTCTCATTAACTGTGAGATTGTTCTAATTTCCTGAACCTATGTTCTTGTTTGAATGTTCTTCAGTATATTTTATGATGTTTTCCACTGTGAGTAATGAATGTTGATCATAAGCAATTGGCTATCTGGTTGTTCAAATATCTGTAACTGTTCATGTGTCTTGAAAGAAGTGTCAATTATCTGTAACTTTTCATAATGCATGTACAAAATATATTACTCACCAATGAATGATAACTTTGCTTCCTAGGGATAGATTAGGTAGTTAGTTTATTTTCTTGTTGTATGTGATTTAGATGCTTGTGAGTGCTAAGACAAGAGGTAAGAACCTGGGAATCACATTGTGACCGCTCCCTGCATCCTTATCACCCTGCATTTAGTTAGGCACGTGCATCTCATACATTAATTCAAAAAATACAAAAAATACACGGTGGACCAGGCCGCAACCGATAAAAGCCTTTGTTTTTGTTACTTGACCTACGGTAGCCGGACCGCAAATCGGACGGATTCCCTATTCCAAACAGTCACAGGCTAGTTGGGAACGTTGACTGGGGAGAATCCCTTGCTGTTGTTGCCTGTGAATTTCCAAGCCTCAACAGTTTTGGTGCTAGAAGGAGGGCCTCTAGTGCATGGCTGGCCGTAGAAACCCGTTTTCCCGAGATTATTCCACCGGTAACAGTTCTGAAAGTAGTGGACTTCATAATCCGATTCCGGAAGAAAGGAATAGAGAACATCTATATTCTGTTGGCAACAAAGTTGTTAATGACCTGAGAATACACACCAGGGCATATGTAAATAACATTGGAGGGTTACCAATTATCCCTGAATTGCCTAGAAGAGAATACAAAAGGAAAGATCGTCCTGTAGTAGAAGACTCAGTGCTGGTTGGAGACTGGGAAGAACTTGTAGAAACAACCTTACAGGAAGTTGTACTACCTTTGAATCAAGAAGGCCCAGATACCCCTTACAGATCTTCTGCTCACACTCATGTTGGCTCACCTCCTCACTCTCCACCCAGGCTCATGGCCGGCGTAAAATAAAATCAACCACCCAACCAACCACTGATCCACCACTTGCATGGAGAGCCAGATTGCCTTTAAACGTGACCCCTCCATTACATGATTTACCTCAATCCTTTGAAAAGATGCTGCCCAAATTCGACCCCAATGAGAAGATACTAGTAGATGATCACTTGCAGAGTTTTTACTTGGTGATAGAAGGATTGAGGGCTGGGGAGTATGAGGATGTAGTTTGCAAACTATTTCCGCATACCCTTAAAGGAGCTGCAGCATCATGGTATTTTGGGTTGCCTGCTAACTCTATCCTTGATTGGGATGCCTTCGAGAGAATTTTCAGAAGTAAGTATGCGGTTCAAAAGACTCATGTAGCTCTCATGAAAGGACTATGTGCCTTGAAGAAAGAAAGAAAGGAGAAGGTGCACAGTTTTACTCAAAGATTTGCAGATACCTCAAGAATTTTTGTGACACTGACAAACCTTCAGACAAGGTCCTGATTGAATATTATACATCAGCTTTAGGCCCTGATTTGGCCATGTTTTCCAAAGGTAGGGCCAAGCCTACTTTGACGGAAACCTATGAAGAGGCAGAAATAGTGGAAGCTAAAAGGGAAAGTATCGAAGATTATCCCGAACAGTCAAGAGAGAAAGGTGGGGGGAGGAAAGCCTTATTGTTTACTAAGCCTAAGGAAGAGAAATCACCAGATTATGAAAGTATGGCCAAAATGGTGCAGAAGCTTTCTAATAAAATCATAGACTTGGAGAAGGAAAAGGAAGCATGAAAGTTCTATAATCCCTATTACAGGAAAAGAGAGGATAACAATCAGTCTCAACCTCCTCCACACAATTTTGCATCTATGAATTTGACAGAGGTAGGCATGGACAATTTTTGCACTTTTCACCAACAACCACACTCTGAAAAAAGTTGTGCTCAATGGATAAACACGGTGACATTGGTCATGAATCAACTGCTAGATTCTAGATTAATAGAAGATGGAGATGAAGAAAGAAAGGAAAATACTACTTCAACGAAGGAACAAGAAGAGGAAACCATGGTTTTGTGGAATTCTGTTTCGTTATTTGATGCTGAAGAGGAAAAGAATCAGGGGTACAAGGATGTCATGGAAACCAACGTAGCAACAAGAAGCCAAGGGTCGGTTAAAGATGACAGTCTCATACTCCCAAAGATTAAGAGGCTTCAGAGAAATATTAGGAAATTTCAGAAAATATCCTCAGCCGATAAAGTTCCAGAATTCACTATTACTAGCTAGGATCCTAAGCAGAATAATACGTTGGCCAAGCCCAATGAAGACAAGATGAATGCTGATAAATCTCATCACATTGAACAGCAAATGGATTATGACGTCGTGGAAGATTTAAAAAGGGTAAAGGAAAATGTTTCACTATTCGAAATGTGTAAAATACCGCAACAAAAAGAGAGACTATTGAAAGCACTTGAAGCATCAGATGAGAAGCTACATGTTGACAATCAACCCAAAGAGGAAGAAGAAATTGGAGAAACCAGCACTGGAGGTAAGTCTAAGAGAAAACATCCACCCTTCCTCCTCATGTTTGAAATCTTTAACCACAACATACATAATTTCCTGGTAGACTCATGGGCGTCGGTAAATGTCATGCCAATATCAATTTGTAAGAGGATAAATGGACAACCCAAGCCATCCACTTGGAGAGTTGTCCAGTTGGACAGGATGGATGTAAAAGTAATGGGCGAGATGGAGGATTTCCTGATCCACCTGTCGTCAAATGATAAAGTGTGCCAAGTCATTAATATCGTGGTGGCCAATATACCAGACGCTTACGGTCTTGTTCTGAGCAGAGATTGGTCAGCGAAACTGAATGGATATTTTTCCTCTGATTGGTCACATCTGTGGTTGCCATACAAAGGAAGTCCAAACCAAATTAAGATTTTGAGGGAGCCTCACATGAAATACAATGTTACTCGACTTGAGGAGAAGAATGAACCAGTGGATTCTGTGTTGGGAAATTATTTTATTGAGTTGGAACCAGGAAATTACCAAGCAGAAGAAGCCAGCAACACATCAGACACCCAGCCTGATCTCCTTCGATTTTCATAGGCTGATGAAATCGACTGTAAAATAGTAGACTTAGCAGTAGGAATAGATTCACATTCAGTAGTTAGTGATTTTTGGACTTTTTTTTATATGGCTCTAAGACGCTAGAAGGGTCAGGAGCTGGCTGTGTCCTGATCGACCTCCAGAAGAATAAACATTTTCTTTCATGTAGATTGGAATTTGAATGTACGAATAATACAGCTGAGTATGAAGCGCTGGTGCAAGGCTTAAGAAAAGCAATCGAATTAAAGGTAAGTAATTTAAAATTTTTTGGAGATTCTGAAATAATCATAAAACAAATCTGGAATCAAATACATCGTGTTTCCCCTCACTTAAAGGCTTACCAAAATGAGGTATGGGACCTGCTTACATGTTTTAATGCATTCAATATTATTTCAATTCCAAGACTTAAAAATGCAGCAGTTGATCTGTTGGCCACATCAGCCGCTAGGCTGGTACCTACTAATAATCGATGCTCCGTTGAACTGCTTTTCAGGCCCTCAGTACTTGATATGATCACCAACTTGCAAGTGTTCGATGATGACCAGCAGATTATAGAATGTTTAACAAATGACGAGGTATTCAAAGGAGCAATTATAGATGATGAAGAACATCAGGCCGAGATGAAGTATGATAATTTCATCCCTAAAGGAGTCAGAACGCTAGAAAGAATGTTTGATTTAAATGAAAAATTCAGAAGACCAGCCAACGTGAAGACCCACAGCTCATCTCTACAGTTCGAGCTGATAAACTTAGGGACTGAGACGAATCCTAAATTTGTCAATCTTGGCAAATGTTGGTCACCAGCAGAAAGAGATAAATTCGTCAGTCTGTTTAAACAATATAAAGATGTTTTTGCCTGGACCTACGAAGATTTGAAAACATACGACACCAGCATCATCAAGCATGTTGTCCCCATCAAAGCTGGCGTCAAGC
This sequence comes from Pseudotsuga menziesii, assembly GCA_001517045.1. Taxonomy (NCBI): domain Eukaryota; kingdom Viridiplantae; phylum Streptophyta; class Pinopsida; order Pinales; family Pinaceae; genus Pseudotsuga; species Pseudotsuga menziesii. The sequence continues at coordinate 30,244 of LPNX010966093.1, forward strand.
CGTATCAGCAACCTTTAAGAAAAATGAATCCAAAATTGGAACCGCTGATTTAGAGTGAAGTGAAGAAATTACTGGATGCCAGAATCATTTTTAAAGTCAGACACTCTGAGTGGGTATCAAATCTGGTACCAGTAAGGAAAAAATTTGAAGAAATCAGACTATGCGTAGATTTCAGAAATTTAAACCACGCTTTAGATAGAGATAACTACCCTGTGCCACCCATGGAGCAATTGCTACAAATGGTCTCAGGTTCTGAACTGTTTTCGTTATTAGACGGGTTCTCTGGCTACAATCAAGTATTAGTAGCCGAAGAAGACAGATTGAAGACAACATTAAGGACCAAATGGGGAACCTTTGCCTACAAAAGGATTCCCTTTGGGATTATAAATGTTGGAGCAACGTTTCAAAGGGCTATGGACATAGCTTTTCATGGATTGATTAGCCGTAGTGCTGTAGTGTACCTTGACGATATTACGATATTCTCGAAGAAAAGAGAAGAGCATGCATTTCACTTAAGGCAGATTTTTGAATGATGTCGGAAGTATGGCATCTCACTCAATCCTAAGAAGTGTGTGTTCGCTGTCACATAGGGCAAGTTGTTGGGTCACATAGTTTCAAAGAAAGGAATCTCCATTGATCTAGAAATAATTAAGGCTATTGAACAAATCCCCTTGCCCCATAATAAAAAGGGGATGCAATCATTCATGGGAACTATAAACTTTGTGCGAAGATTTGTGCCTGATTTCACTAAGATTGTCAAACCGCTGCAGTAGATGGTGAAGAAGAATGCACAATTCAAATGGATTGAGATTGAGAAGAACGCCTTTAGAAAAATTAAAACTGTTGTTGCACACGCACCCTCCCTAAAAAGCTCGGATTTCGATAAAGACTTTATTCTGTATACCTTTGCATCCGATGATTTGCTAGCAGCCGTGCTCACGCAAAAGGAAGATGGGGGGGATGAATTCCCAATATCTTTCATGAGCACTGGTCTGCAAGGGGCTGAATTAAATTACCCATCCATTGATAAACAAGCTTACACAGTATTCAAAGCAGTAAAGCAATTCAGGCCTTATATTTTAAAAAATCGAACCAAGGTGATCGTCCCCTACCTAGCTGTAAGGTCCCTTCTTGTACAGAAGGATTTAGGAGAAAGAAGGGGCAACTGGGTAACAGCTCTTTAAGAGTACGACCTTGAATTCAAGCCAGCCTCTATATTTAAAGGACAAGGGTTGTGCAAACTGATGACTGAAAATGGAAAAAATGAAGAACATGCCTAGGAGGATGAAGCCGAATTACATTTAATGGATGTCTATCCTTTGTTTACAGCTCCCGAGTCTTGGTATAGAGACCTCGTACATTACCTACAGGAAGGGCTGTTTCTGGAACATTGGAACTCTAAGCAAAGAATAGCATTGCGTCTTAAATCAGCTTCCTATCAAATTGTTGAAGGAGTATTATTCAGAAAAAATTATGATGGAGTTCTTCTAAGATGCTTAGAGAAAGAAGATGCCAAAAAAGTAATGACAGATTTGCATGATGGGCCGGTTGGGGGACATTATTCGGAAGATACTACAGCCCACAAAATCCTCAGAGCCGATTACTATTGGACCACACTCTTCAAAGACGTACACGCACATGTCAGGAAGTGTGATACTTGCCAAAGGTGTAGTGGGAGACAACCTAAAGTAGCAGCACCCCTAAAGCCTGTGATGATCACAGATCCATTCGAGCAATGGGGGTTGGATATCATTGGAGAAATAAAACCAAATTCCTCCCTACAACACAAGTACATTCTGATCGCAACCGATTATTTCACTCGCTGGGTCAAAGCAGTCCCACTACGCAAGATAAATCAAGACGAGGTCATCAGCTTCCTGTAGGACCACATCATGACCAGGTTTGGAGTTCCAGTTTCGTTAGTTTTTGATAATGCTACGTACTTTTCATCAATTAAATTAACTTCTTTTGCTCATGATAAAGGGATAAAATTGCATTATTCTGCTAATTACTATCCACAAGGAAATGACCTGGCTGAATCCACTAATAAAAATCTGATTAGAATTTTAAAGAAGACTATGATAGAAAACCAGAGGAGCTGGCACTCAGCGCTACCAAACGCCCTTTGGGCTGATAGAGTCACCCCTAATTCTGCAATAGGAGTGTCACCATATACCCTTGTGTATGGTAAAGAAGCCATTCTTCCCCCTAATATTATGCTACCATCTTCCATAATAGCTCAAGAGTCTAGGGGGTTGGATGATGAAGTTTTGCAGATGAGGATATGCAATCTTCTGAAAGCAGAAGAAGCTAGAACTAAAGCCAAAGAACGTTTTAAGCAACAGCAGGAGGTAATAAAGAGATGGTTCAACAAACATAAGGCTGGAACAAAAGACTTTGAAGTGGAAGATTTAGTCCTCAAATGGGATCATCCCCATGATGAGAAAGGAAAGCATACTAAATTCCAACAGTTGTGGGTAGGCCCTTTTTAGGTTGCAGCAAAGCTTGGCCCTTCTACTTATAAGTTGCAAGATCTACAGGGGTGGGAAGAGAACTTACCAGTAAATGGTTTGGTTCTCAAGCCTTATTTTTCCTGAGTTCCTTTGAGTTCTTCTATCCTGTATATAAATAATCTGTTTGGCTATCTTTTGAGTCTTGTTTTTCAGTTTTTTTTAGTTTGAGTTTCTTGATTTCAATAAAGGGAACGAAACCGCGGTTGCATGGGGAACATCAAATTTTTTGGGAATGATAAACATGTTTGAGTATCAGACTGTGTATCTTTGTTTGTCTAAAAGAACTTCTTCCAGTTTAGTAGTTTTCTCGAATAGCTCTGTGTGCATTGAAGTCCTGCTTAACCCTTGTGAAATAAACTGGATTCAAAGAGTCTAGAATACTATGTTGAGGTTCCATCCACATCACACTTAAAATGTTCTAAGGGGTGACAGCAGAGGACCCATGGAGAGGAGCAAGGTGAACAGTATATTAAATATAAATGATCCCATGCCAAGAAACAAATGCCAAAAGGCAAATAAGAGTCAAAACTCCTATGAAAGCATCATACATCAAAGCAAGTGCTAAATCATAAGTACTAAATTGCCGAAAGTTCCTCTCCGTCTGTGAGCTAAAACATGAAGTACACCGCTCACACAAAAGGACACTATGGGATAGAGGAGCCTGAATTAAAATTCAGAAAGAAAGGCATGCAAGAGGACTCATATGAAAAGGCTCAAAAGTCCAAAAGCACAAAAAAGTGCTAAAGTGGCATGGGAATGAGGAACAAACGAATATTTCTGTTTACCATATGCTACAATCCTGTGGTGTCCAAGCTGTTAGCTACCTGAAGACAAAATAATAATGGAACTCATCATCTTGCCTCAACAGAGCTATCCGGACTTGAAAATATTGTTTTCCACTCTCCCAAATTGGACTATAATCAATGATTAAAGGTACACACTTCTGTCATTTGAGAAATCCAGATATCTGGAAGAATTCAACAGATGTATTTGTTGTTAAATAGTCTGCCACTCAAAGAATAATCACCCAGAGATCCAGGTTCACCAGGTAATCGCCAATTGTTGCCGTCGCAACTGTTTTTCCCCAAGTTTCTTAAATTTTGGTCCCCTCCTCATGATTTAGCGTGTTTTAATCGTTTGGCTCCTTGAATTGTTCGGGTCATGCTTTAATTTTGATGATTTCCTAGAGATCACATTTCGTCATGGTTTTCAGAAGTGGCCTGCGTTTGAAATTTATGGTGAGTCGCAGATTGTAAGTTTGATTTTGCTTGTCGGTCGGGTCAAGTGTTCTTTGTTATAGGTCGTTGTTGCGGAGGCAAAACAGTTTTGTCCGCCGCTGAGTATTAGAGCTGCCTAAGCACTTAAATTTTCTATTGATCGGGCATCATTGTTGTTCGATCGGAAGCCGTAGCATTTTTCTCTGCTGCCGTTGCAACTCCCAAATCAATTCTTCATTCAAAGCGTGAAGCGTCCCGACCGCCGATGCGTGTTAGCTTTGTAATCGCTTGTCCATAGTCTTTTCTTTTCCGCCGTTGCGGCTGGGAAAGTCATGCGGCTTCCGATGTCAAAATCCCTCTGATTTTTGATTGAGTTTTCCCGCCCACCGTCACATGCTTGTAGCCTTTCCTCTTCCGCCGTTGTGGCTGGGAAGTGCCTTTGCTTTTGATGTCGGTTTCCTCCCGATTTCCGCCGTTGGTGTTTTTCTCACGAGCCCGTAGGAGTACGAGGTAGTGGTGTCGGCAAGTGGTGCGCCTGACCATTTCTTGTGGGTTAGCCAGTCTTAGTTGATTTAATTTGACATTTTCTGTAGAATGTAATCCCCATGAATGATACATTTTTATGAATGGTAGGTGTACTTGAAGGACTATTCGGACAACCGTAGCGCGAAGGCATAGCTGGGCAGTTTTTGAAAAGATCAAACCGTGGCCCTCAGGACTGCAAGAAAGACAAATAAGGGAAAAATAAAACGAATGGCGATAGGGGCACGGAATCGTAAGACCTATCAGTTACTAATCAAATCATGAATGCTTACAGACAATAAAATGGGAAGATAAAGCATCTTGAGGAACCGGAAGATGAGACGTTTGGGGGGCAGCCCAAGCGGTTTGATGTTGTAGTTTAAATATGAGAAAGTTAGAAGTTGCGGGGGCTTTTTCCCCTGGGAAAAATTGTAAACGATTTGCTTGTAAGAGGAACTATTTTGTTTTACAATTAGAAACTGCAATTTTGCCTGTTGGAGAAAGTGCTATATGGAATGCATCAAATGTAATTAAATGAGCAATGTTGAAGGGGAACTATTTCGTTTTCAACTATGTCTCATTAACTGTGATATTGTTCTAATTTCCTGAACCTATGTTCTTGTTTGAATGTTCTTCAGTACATTTTATGATGTTTTCGACAGTGAGTAATGAATGTTGTTCATAAGCAATTGGCTATCTGGTTGTTCAAATATCTGTAACTGTTCATGTGTCTTCAAAGAAGTGTCAGTTATCTATAAATTTTCATAATGCATGTACAAAATATATTACTCACCAATGAATGATAACCTTGCTCCCTAGGGATAGATTGGGTAGTTAGTTTATTTTCTTGTTGTATGTGATTTAGATGTTTGTGAGTGCTAAGACGAGAGGTAAGAACCTGCACATCACATTGTGACTGCTCCCATGCATCCTTATCACCCTGCATTTAGTTAGGCACGTGCATCTCATACATTAATTCAAAAAATAAAAAAAATACACGGTGGACCGGGCCACAACCGATAAAATCCTTTGTTTTTGTTACTTGACCTACGGTATCCAGACCAAACCGGATGGATTCCCTATTCCAAACAGTCACGGGCTAGTTGGGAACATTGACTGGGGAGAATCCCTTGCTGTTGTTGCCTGCTAATTTCCATGCCTCAACACAATCAAATAACAAAGGACTCATTTATTCCTCATCCTCATCCACCTAGAGTCCCTTCCACTAATTTCTCCCATTCCTATATACCTCTCAAGATACAAAATTTAACCAAAATTAAAATAGTTGAATGCCAACTAAAAGGTCTCTTCTACAAGTGTGATGAGAAACATTCCCTTGGAAATAGATGTAAGAAGAAAAAACTCTGTATGGTTATTTTAGAGGAATTTTTTTATGAGGAATTTGATTTTATCACCCATGAAGTCCCTCATATACTTGTGGATGGAATTCCTCAATATGATATGTCAAAGGGGAAACCTCATATCTATTTTCATGCCATAACAAGTCTTTCTACCCCACAAACCCCCAAATTGGTTGGCTCCTCAAACATCACAAGGTTATAATATTAATTGATAGTCGTAGAATATGTAACTTTATTTATCATTAGGTAAACTAATAAACACACTTTTATATCCCTCTTGTTATTAACTTCCAATCATGATTGAAAATGGAGGAGCTATGAAATTTGGTGGTCGTTGTGAAAATGTGACTTCAAATGAGTAATTATTCCCTCAAAATCCACATGTTTTCTACTGACATGGTGGTTGTGATATTATTGTCTTGGGTATTGAATTGTTATTAACATTAGGCCCCTTAACCATGGATTTTGGTTCCTTATACATAATTTTACAACAAACAGGGACTAAGTGCACTCTCAAAGGAATTATAGTTGGATCTCTAGATATGATTAGTTCACATTGTATGAAAAATATTCTTATAAAGGTCCATTCATGTGTTATATTTTTTATCATTTAATCAATATGATCTAGGATCTTATATGAGAGAATAACATGCAAAACAATAATCAAAAGAGACAAGAGACATAAAGATTTTTCCTCTGGGAAACCATAAAGGAGAAAACCCCACAAATTCCTCAGAGATAGAATGAGCACCAATAGAAAAAGTAAAACCAAAAAACACCACTATGATCTTCGATAGCTGTTCTCTCTCTCACTTGTGCGAGCTCCTCTTCTCTCACTCATGCGCTATAGTTGATTGAGTGTTTGTTTCAAATAGATAGGCTCACTCTCTATTTATACTAGTTTTCGACTTGACAATTACTTACCAGAGCCAACTTCTCTAGGAGAGTCTAATAACCCTAGTGCCCCACAATCGTGGGGAATTTCCCCCCCGATCAACAAGAAGAGTTAACCTCTATGACTTTACATGAATTTATTACATTAATGATTCTGTCGATAGGAACATCGGGGACCAATGAAATACAATATATGAAATATACAAGTGAATACATTCTGAAGTTACAAATACATCAACACTCCCTCTTAACTAGGAAGGTATTCTCTTGACACAATTCATCAGGACAAGTCTTCGTCACTAGATCATCATCAAATCTAGATCATCACTGGATTATCATCATTGCTCCCGATATCTTGATTAAATGGTTCTATCTCTCAATTCTACTCATCACAAAAAGTTTTACAGAGCCAACCCTTTTTCATGCTCGTTTTAGTCCTAGCCTCCATGTAGGTATTCATCTTCTTCAACACTTATATCTAACCATTGGAGGAACATATCCAACATCCATGTCAGAAAGGTCTGTCGAACACTTATATTTGACCATGGGAGGAACACATCCAGCATCCATGTTAGAAAGGAATGCCCAACACTTATATATGACCAAGGGAGGAACAAATCTAACATCCATGTTAGAAAGACCCAGCACTCACATCTGACCATGGGAGGCCTAGGTTTTCACCATGTTATAAAGTCTCAGTACTTCCATGGGAGGCCCGGCCCTCTACCATGTGGGAAAGGCTCATAACTTATATCCGACCATGGGAGTCTTGACCTGCCACCATGTCTGAAAGGCTCAGCACTTACATCCCACCATGGGAGGCCCAGCCTGCCACCATGTCAAAAAGGCTCAGCACTTACATCCAACCATGGGAGACCTGACTTGCCACCATGTCAAAAAGGCTTAGCGCTTACATCCGACCATGGGAGGCCCGACCTGCCACCATGTCTAAAAGGCTTAGCACCTACATTTGACCATGGGAGGCCCGGTTTGCCACCATGTCAGAAAGGCTCAACACTTACATCTGACCATGGGAGGAACACATCCATCATTCATGTCATAAAGGATCAGCACTTATATCTGACCATGGGAGGAACACATCCAACATCCATGTCAAAAAGGATCTGCACTTACATCTGACCATGGGAGGAACCAATTGTGCCACCATTTCAGAAGGGCTCTACACTTACATTTGACCATGGGAGGAACCAGTCCTACCACCATGTCAGAAAGGCACACGGATTCATCACCTTCCCTTGGAAGGAACCTCGATCTGGAGAACACCAAGCTTCTCCCTGAAGTACTCAAACTTGACTCTGGCTAATGGCTTGGTAAACACATCACCTATTTGCTTGTGTGTCACAACATATTGGAGCTTCATTGCTCCTCTCTGTACCATATCCCTGATATAGTGATATTTGATCTTGATATGCTTCGACTTGTCATGGAACATTGAGTTCTCCGACAACTTCATGTAACTCTAGTTGTTGCAATATATACAAGTAGCATCCAACTAGAGATCAAACAAATCAGATAGTAGCTTCCTTAGCCACACTGCCTCACAACTAGTCGAACAAGCTGCGACATATTCTGCTTCGACTGTACTTAGTACCACGCATGAATGCTTCTTGCTAAACCAAGAGATCACACATGATCCCGTACTGAAGCAGCACCTCAAATTTCTCTTCCTATCAATGACACTGTCTTCCGAATCCGAATCCACATAACCTTCCAAGTTAATCTTTTGATTCACCCCATACTTGAGCCCATAATCGACTGTACCCTTTAGGTACCTCAGAATATTCTTTGTACCAATCAGGTGAACATGTCTCAGATCTGTCAGGAACTGACTCAATGTGTTCACGGAAAAGAAAATATCTGGTCTCGTATTTGTCATATACATCAAGGACCCAATCATCTGACGATTCATCATAGCATCAACTGACTCTGATGAAGCATCATTCAATAGCTTCAGGTTTGATTCCATAGGTGTGGTCATGGCCTTGTATTCCATTATCCTGAACCTCTTCAGGATATCCACTGTATACTTCCCTTGTCCCAGGGATAGTCCATCCACATTCTACCACACCTCCATGCCTAGAAAAGAGTGCACATATGCAAGTCCTTCATCTCGATCTCGACAACAAGTCTTTGTTGCTGCCTTTCACACACCTGGGTCACGTGGCAAAAATATTCAAGCCACTCGGTGTGTCCTTGGGGGCAAGTCTTGAGTCAAGGCTGTCACCTTGTTCTTGACTCCTCCGTTTAGGCTCAACTCCTAACGAAGCCAAGGGGGGTAGACCCTATTAAGTTAGTAAGGATGATTTCTTAGTGTGGCGATGTTAAACTGAATCAGTTATTTTAGGAGTTTGAATACTTTAACTATAAACAATCAAGATGACAAGATACAAAGATACACACGAAAGCACAAAGCTGATGCACAATATATATATTAAGCAAAAAGACCAGTGCCTTAAATGGAGTCAAATAAACGAGATCAATGTGCTTGCATGCACTAGAAGTGAATGTTTTGTGATTGCATCTTGGTATGTTTTAAGTTAAAATTGAAGTATGAGTTGATTAAATTAGGCTAAGGGGGGACTCCAGATATACCCGAGAGTACTTGGAGTATGTCCAAAACAAAACCTTCACGGATACCTGCAAGGAATATGTGGGCTGAAATGGAGTCTCTGGGGCTATTGTTCGTAACGCACCCGTTAGGGTGTGATAGAGATCGGCACCCCGAGGTCACTTTTCAGAAGTTCCCGCTTCCTTTGGGTATTTTGCCACCGTAGAGGTTTGATCGAGGTGTTGGATTTTCACCTGATGGTTTGTCAGTTAGGGAAAATGAGTCCTAATTACACTAGTCACCCAAGTGCTTTTGATACACCTTGACTGATCGGACGAACCGCAGCCAAGTGCAGAGCATACACACTGGAGTCTTGTAAATTTTAATGAGTTTTAAAAGATGTGTTCTTGTTTAAAAGAAAAAGCCTCCAAGAACCTCTTTCGATCCAAGTGGATCTCAATTGGGGAATCGAGGAGGGGTTAATTTTAAATTGATGATAAAGAAAAGATGAAAAATAACACAACTAAACAAATCTGGTTTTCTGATTAATCCTACCACGGATCTCTTTCCCCTTGCGGGTAACTCGGGAAATCGTGGGGTAAGTATTATGATTACTTTGAAGTGTAAGATATGGAATATGGAATTAATAACAAGATCAAATATACTACCCTGCAAATCAGATCACTTCTAGTAAAAGAAATAAACAGAAAAAATGACGAAAATGGCACCGACGCGAATCCCCCCAGGGGGGATGGGAATGGGCTCGAAAGAGCCTATTCCAAAGGAAATTTTATTTATTACTTGTTACAATATCAGAGGACTGATATATCAGTCCTTCTTGGTCCTTATACAGGATGAAACCAAGATATTACAGTTTATATAAAAATTTTACAAATTATGTGACAAAATAGAAACCCCTGGGGGGATTTGAGCGCTCCAAAAACCACTTTGGACAGAAGCTTCCTTTCTTCTCTGTCAGAACTTATAAATGAAAGCGAGTAAGTTAGAATAACAAATTCCCAACAGCACTTTAAGATTACCTTTGGGTCAGCCTACTTTATCTCAAAAAATTAATGAAATTAAACTAGCTAAACCGACGAAAAAGGAACCAAGGAAAGCAAGTTTTCCTTGGGATCTTGGATTTATGTTGTGAATCCAATTAAAATGCACTGATATTGTATAATATTGAATTTATCGTACAGCAAATTAAACTACCTTAACAGCAAGCTATGAATTTTTCAATAAACTACTTGCGAAACTAAGGCAATTTTAGCTAGATCTCTTGAATTTGAACTTTATGTGCACAATGAAACTAAGATCTAGAAATTTGAAGGGATCTTGCTAATTAGATCTATGTATGCTTTTCTTGATGAGATAGATCAGATTTAAAAAGAAACCTTAAAGTAACAATTTGAGGAAAGTTTGATAATTTTTAAAGGAGGAAGAGAGAGAAAGAGTGTTTGAAGCCTGGGAATGTTGGGCTTTGGATTCTTCTTTGGTGGAACACCGAGGGACTATGTCATTCATAAGATACTGAAGATGAGGAAGATTCAAACCAGCTCAACCTCTTCTACCAGCGAGATCACCTGCAACTTAAAGATCCTTTGCACAAACAGATGGTTAAAACATAGGTGTTGCCAAAAGAGATGATTGGAAAGCATGCAATTAAACTTAAAATACATACAAATCCAATAGATCTGGAACAAGCAGCAGTAAGAGCATAAATCAAACTAGAA
>LPNX010966117.1:1859-17678 GCA_001517045.1 Pseudotsuga menziesii
TGTTATAATGCTAGCTTAAATGTTGAAAAACTAACATGATTTTCAAAGTATATTCTCATGGTGAATCAGTAGTTTCTAGGGTTGTTTGGTACGTTGATTTATCATAAACAGTTAGCTAATTTTGTTGAGTGATTTAACAAGTATATATAAGCTAAGAGGGAAAATTTGTGGCTATAACAATTATGTTGTTAATAGGTAAATTTCGTATCTGTAATATGTTGGGACTTAAGCCCTAAGGGTTGGACTCTAGAAACATAGTTCATGGTGATATGAGTTATTCTTGCTCACCATCCAGGAATTAATGTCTTGATTGTCACACATATTGGTATGGCAATATTTCTTTCTACATGTTGAATTTTAGCATTAGCATGAATACTTTAAAATTTTGCAGACTATCAGATAACAAAAGACAAGTGCAGTAGAAACATCAACACATCACACACATTGAACACGGTAGTTTTTCACAGGGAAACCTTTAAAAGAAAAAACCCCAAAAGCATTAGTAATTCATCTCTTAAATGAGATGAGTTGAGTTTCTCATAATTTTGAGATGAATGTTCTTTAGTAAATTTTAAAACCCTAATAGGTTTGATCCACATCCAAAAATTCACAAAAAATGATTTTTCAGTAAAAAATCAAATTAGGGTTTCAAGCCCTAATTTCTCTCAGTTGCCCAAAACTTCTCTTGCTGCCAATATCTGTACAGATCATGCAACCTAGATTCCTGACAGGATACCTCAAAGTCTTGGAAGAGCCTGTTTTTCCTACCTGAAATTCTGCCTGATCCCTGTTGGTCTTCCTGAGCTGCAATCAGTCTTGCCCAGATCATGTTCTTCCCTACCCAAGCTCTACTGCTAGCCCGGAACCCTACCTGAGACCTCTGTTTCCTACCTGAGCCATTATTTCCCTGCCCAAGTTGTTAAAACCTTTCCCGATACCTTCCCATACATGTTATTGTTGGTCAAGACCTTCCTGGATCCTAGACAGAGCTTATTGAGCTCTTATCTATGTTTCCCGAGGTCATGGTGATGTGTGGGAAGGTGAAAGAGGGCTACCCGTAACCCTATTGAGGCAACCTGAGGGTGTTGTGGGTAGTCAAAACCCTTCTTAGGGTTTCTTGTGCATGACTGAGGGCTGAGGAGGCTACCCTAAGCCTGCCCACAGAGAGAATGTTCCTACCCATGAAGGTAAAAAGGGGTAAGGTGAAACCCAACATGAAGAAGGAATAAATGTTGTAACTCATCTTTGTTGGTGAAACCCTAGTTTAGGGTTTGACTTCAATAAATGTGGGTGCCCTAGCTATAATCCTCCATGCTAGGTCATAACCACAAAATATCCTTCTCTTCAAAACCACCGAAAAACTTCTTGAGTAGCTGTGAGATCATGAGCAAGTGTGTGTGACAAAATGAAATGGATTGATCTTCGATTATATCATTTGAGTCACCTGTAGGTGGACCAAAACTTAAAAGAACAAAATAATATTATTTTATTATTTTATTACTTTGACTTTTACCTTTAGTGGTACTAATGGTCTTTCTGCACTTTCACTTTGACTCCTTAGTGGTACTAAGGGTCCTTATGTATTTTTTACTTTTACTTTAGCCTTCTTCAAGGGCCCTGTGGTCAGAACAAGTGGTCAAGGCGGTCCTTCATCCCCACTCAAAGTACATCATCATAAATAAAGAGAATTACTAATGCTTTTATCTCACACTCTATGAGACACCAAGATCGGGTACTAGGTGTCTTAACCAAGGTTAGCTAAGCCTTGGAGAAGGTCACAAAGCCCAGAGATCAAGGGCCAGAGTGTCTCACATGCCCAAACCCATTCTAGGTCTTATAGTGATATCCTAGTAACAAACCAGGTGCCTCAGCCATATGCTGCATAATTTGACTCAAGGTCAAATACTTGGTAACAAACCAAGCACCTCCATTCTCCCGAAGAATGGCCCTCAATGCCAGGTTGAGTCCCTCATCCCAAACTAGGTTAAATTCTTGGTAACTGACCAAGTCCCTCCATTCAAATAATGGCCACTCAACTCTAGGTTGAGACCCCCAGTGCTGGACTGGTTCCACATCCTAGTCCCTGACCATATCTCTTCATTCAACAGAATGGTCACTCAGCTCTAGGTTGATTCCCCCAGTGTTGGACTGGTTCCATATCCTAGTCCCTAACCAAATGTCTCCATTCAACATAATGGTCACTCAGCTCTAGGATGAGTCCCCTAGTGTTGGACTAGTTCCACATCCTAGTCCTTGGCCATATGTCACCATTCTCCTAAGAGAATGGCTCTCGATGTTGCTCAGGAAGAATCAAAACTCCCTCTTAGCGAGAGAGGTATTCTCTGCCATGCCAAGCTTGTCATGAAAGTACATGAACTTTGTTGTTGTCAGAGGTTTGGTCAAGATATCTACGATCTGTTCATTTGTATCAATGTACTACAACTTCAGAGTTCCTCTCTATACTAGGTCTCTGATGAAATGATACTTCATTTCAATGTGTTTCGATATGTCATGAAACACAGGGTTCTATGAAATCTTAATGCAACTCCGATTATCGCAATGGATGATTGTTGAGTCAAGATTTCCACTGAACAGCTCAGATAGAAGTTTCATGAGCCAAACTACTTCCTTGCAAGTATCACTTGAAGTAATATACTCTACCTCATTTGTACTCTGAGCTATGGAACCGTGTTTCCTACTGGACCATGAGATCATTGCAAAACCCATAATGAAGCGGTAACCAGAGGTGCTTTTCCAGTCTACTGCACTGCCATCCCAATCTAAATCAGAATATCCTACTAATAATACTCCACTACTGGAAGTATACCTGAGCCCATAAGTGATAGTACCTCGCACATATCTAAGTACATGTTTGGAAGCTACCCAGTGTATGTGCTTTGGATTGGACATGAATTGACTCAAAGCATTCACTGTGTAACAGATATCTATTCTCTTGTGTATGAGATACATCAAGGATCCAATGAGTTGTCGATACAGAGTAGAGTCCACATCTTGTGACCTGGTGGTTGAGACTCGCAACTTTTTGAAGTTGGTATTCATGGGCACGCTCATGGATTTGTAGTCCTCTACAAGATATCCACTACATACTTCCCTTGTGTCAAGAAAAACTTGCCTGGATTTTTCCAGACCTCCAAGCTAGGAAAATAATGCATCAAACCGAGATCCCTCATTTCAAATTCAGAGGCAAGCTCCCTCTTACATTGATCTATCAACAGTTCCTCACGTGTAAAGAATAAGTCATCCACATATAGGATAAGGATCAAGATATGATTATGAACAACCTTAAAATACATATTGGAGTCAGCGGTACTCTTCAAAAATCCCAAGTTGTGCAAGAATCTATCCATCCTCACATACCAGACTCTTGGAGCCTGTTTGAACCTGTACAAGGCTTTCTTTATTTTGCACACATGGGTCATATTCCCATGAGTTACAAATCCTTCAAGTTGTTCAATGTAGACTTCCTCATCAATCTTGCCATTGAGGAAGGTTGTTTTTGCATCCATCTGAATACTGCAGCAAGAGAAATGATGGTTTTGATGGTAGTATACCTGGAGATAGGAGCAAAGTTCTCATCATAGTCTATTCCTTCCTTTTGAGTGAAGCCACGAGCTACAAATATGGATTTGTACTTCTCCACACTACCATCAGCAGCATGCTTGATTTTGTAAATCCATCTAGATGTTACCACTGACTTTCTTGTCAGTCTAGGAACAACTTCCCATACACCATTCTTCATGATTGAACTGTACTCTTCAATCATGACATCAACCCATAGTTGTTGAATTGTTGTTTCTTTGTAGGTGGAAGGTTCAGCACTGATGAGCTAGCTCATAAGATCAGAGCACTTATGTGGCCTTATGCTTTCTCTGAAATTCCTGAGAGGAGCTCTATGCTTCTCAGCTTCTTGTACCGTTTCTTTGTACCAGGAAGGTCTCCTTTTGGAAGGAGGAACTTCAAGTGGTTCTTCTGGTGGACTTTCAATTTCCTCAGGTGCATCCAGAATTTGATCCTCAAATTCCTCTTCCTCCCTCTAAACTTCTAAACCTAGAATCTCAGGAGGAGGTCCTTCATCTTCCTTTGAAATCTCTTGTGTTTGACAAAACACAAATTCCTCATGAAGATTATATCTCTACTAACTTCAATGTATCTCTATCCAAGGAAATAGATGCGATAGGCTTTCAAGATGTCACTGGAACCTACAAATATACCTTTATTTTTGGAAGGCTCTAGCTTAGCCCTCTTTTATTTTGGCACATGAATGTAAACCGAAGTGCCAAAAATCCTCATGTGGTCAACTGCAGGTTTCTTGTTGGTGAAGACTTCTTATGGAGTCTTCTCCCCCAAGATAGCATGAGGGATTCTATTTTGGATGTACATAGCAGTACATGCAGCTTCAGCCAACAATGATAAAGGAAGATCTAGATCTGTAAGCATGGCTTTAGCAAATTCACAGATGGTTATGTTCTTCCTTTCTACAACCCCATTCTATTGAGGGTTATACAAACCTGTCAGCTCTTTCTTGATTCCTTCTTCTCGACAAAAATAATCAAACTCATTAGATTCATACTCACCTCCATTATCTGATCTCAAGATATGGATGTGTCTATCAATCTAATTTTCAATCAGAGCCTTGAACTCTTTGAACTTGTCAAAAGTTTCACTTTTGGCCTTGAGGATGTAAATCCATGACTTCAGAGAAATATCATCTATGAACAAGACATGATATAAACACCCACTCAAGGAGGGTGGAGACATAGGCCTACAAATGTCAGAGTCAATCAAATCCAATATACCTTTAGATCTATTCAGTGCTTCTGGAAAAGGATTTCATAGTGTTCTTACCTATAGCACATCATTTGCAAATTCCATCATGTTTGGGAGTGACCTTTGGCATACATGTGACCATCTTTTGTAAGCCTGGAATAGTTGTATAGTGAAGGTGTCCAAACCTCTGATGCCATAGCTCACGTGGATCAACTATGTGATGAACCAAAGCATGAGTGGAATTTTCATAAGCCTTATAAAGACCTCCCTCTCAAACCCCAATATGTACATCTGAGCTTAGTCTCTCATTCTTTGCCCATAGTAGGACTTTCTTGTCCATGAAGAGGACTCTATAGCCCTTGTTATATAATCCAACAATATAGAGAAGGTTCTTCTTCAAACCAGGAACATATAATACATCATCAATATGTAAAATCGTGCCTGAATCAAGTCGAAGTGAAGTTGATCCAACTCCTTCAATCTTGTAAGTGGAGTCATCTCAAAGTTCCACTTGTCTAGTGAACTTCTTCTTTCTGTAGCTAGTGAGTGCTCCATGATTACCTATCATATGTCTATAGGCGTCACTATCTATTAGCCAAGAGTTAGCACTGTCGGTGATGGATTTAGAGAGAACAGAGATCAGGTAGTACTCTCTTCTAGGTTCGTATTCTCTGGTAGACCTAGTGTTCTTATTCTTCTTAGGTTCTTCTTCTTCTTCTACAGTAGAATCTTCGAATCTTCTTTTGATTTTCCTCTTGGGTTGCTGCAATCCCTAGAAAAGAGCCCAAACTTATGACAATTATAGCATTCTACTTTTGAAACATCAAAGTGCTTACCTTGAGGTTTCTTTCCCTTATTTTGCTGAGGGGAGGGCTTCTTGAACTTCTTTGTCTTTGCTGTAAGTGCAAGGTTCCCTTCCTTAGTTCCAATTGCCTTGCCTGAAACTCTTCCTTCTTCTTCCAAGAAATCATGCCAAAGTCTATGAAATCTTAGTTGATTCTCACACCCACTCATTGATGCCAGAAATGTTTCCCAAGAGTTTGGGAGACCATCGACTATAGTCTACACAAGGTCATCATCATCCATAGTAATACCAATCTCTTACCTATGCAATCTTTGTAAAGAAGGGTCCAACTCCTTCATCCTTGGTCATCTTAAATGTTCAAATCCTTTTCTTCAAAACTCTCTTTTGACTAGGAGCCTTCTTCTCATAAAGGTCCGTCAAGGTGTCAAAGCATTCTTTGGCAGTCTTCAACGATGTGATGTTGGGAATTAAGGTTTCCTTGGTAGAGTCATAAATGATCCTTTAGCCTTAGCTTGTTTCTTCTTGAAAGTAGTCCTGCCAGCATTAGATGTTGGCTCTTATATGGTGTTATACACCAAGTCATCAAGGTCATTCTCCTCTAGAAAGGTTGTAAGCCTAGCTTTCCAGGAATTGTAGTTGGCTGAACCTTGAAGCTTCTCTTCCGGTCTGAAAATGTTGGTAGCCATCTCTACCACTGGTCAAATGTCAAGTCTGCAAAATATCCCAAGGTCTAGGAAGACAACAACAATCTACCTCTTGCTGGGTCTTCACATGATAAGCTTTGATTCCATGTCAAATTTTAGCATTAGCATGAATACTTTAAAATTTTGTAGACTATCAGATAACAAAAGACAAGTGCAGTAGAAACATCAACACATAACGCACATTGAACATAGTAGTTTTTCACAAGGAAAACTTTAAAGGACAAAAACCCCAAAAGAATTAGTAATTCATCTCTTAAATGAGATGACTTGAGATTCTCATAATTTTGGGATGAATGTTCTTCAGTAAAATTTCAAACCCTAATAGGTTTGATCCACATATCCAAAAATTCACAAAAAATTATATTTCAGTAAAAAATCAAATTAGGGATTCAATCCCTAATTTCTCTCAGCTTCCCAAAACTTCTCTTGCTACCTAGATCTATACGAATCAGGCAGCCCAGATTCTTGACAGGTTTCCCAAACTTTCTATCTATTGCCCAGTTGCTACCCGAAGCCTATTCTTTCTGCCCCGAAAGTATGTCCAAGCTACTATTGGTCCTGCCTGGATCCTGTTCTTCCCTGCCCGAGCTCTACTACTAGCCCGGAACCCTGCCCAAGACCTTTGTTGCCTACCCAAGCGACTTGTTCCCTACCCGAGTTGTTGTATCCTTGCCTGAAACTTGCCTAGACCTCCTACTGTTGGTCAAGACCTACACGAATCCTAAACAGAGCTACCTGAGCTCATGTCTATGCTTCCCAAGGTCACAGTGATGTGTGGGCAGGTGAGAAAGGGTTGCACGTAACCCTGTTTAGGCAGCCCGATGGTGCTATGGGTAGTCAAAACCTTGCTTAGGGTTTGTTGTAGGTGAACTAGGGCTAAGGAGGCTACCCTAATCCTACCCATGGAGAGAATGCTGCTGCCCATGAAGGTAAAGAGGGCTAAGGTGAAACCCTAGCACATGAAGAAGGAAGAAATGTTGTTGTTGTTGCTCTTTGTTGGTGAAACCCTAGTTTAGGGTTTGAATTCAATAAGTGTGGGTGCCCTGGATAGAATCCTCCATGCTATGCCATAACCACAAAATAGCCTTCTCTTCAAAACCACCAAAAAACTTCTTGAGTAGCTGTGAGATCATGAGCAAGTGTGTGTGACAAAATGAAATGGATTGATCTTATTTTATATCATTTGAGTCACCTGTAAGTGGACCAAAATTTAAAAGAACAAAATAATATTATTTTATTATTTTATTACTTTGACATTTACCTTTAGTGGTACTAAAGGTATTTTTGCACTTTCACTTTGACTCCTTAGTGGTACTAAGGGTCCTTATGTATTTTTGACTTTTACTTTAGCCTTCTTCAAGTTCCCTATGGCCAGAACAAGTGTTCAAGGTGGTCCTTCATCCCCACTCAAAGTACATCATCATAAATAGAGAGAATTACTAATGCTTTTATCTCACACTCTATGTGACACCAAGATCGGGTACTAGATGTCTTACCCAAGGGTAGCTAAGCCTTGGAGAAGGTCACAAAGCCCATAGATCAAGGGTCAGAGTGTCTGACATGCCCAGACCAAGTCTGGGGCTTATAGTGATATCCTGGTAAGAGACCAGGTATCTTATCCATAGGCTGTATAATTTGACTCCAGGTCAAATACTTGGTAATAGACCAAGCGCCTCCATTCTTTCGTAGAATGGCCCTCAACCCCGGACTGAGTCCCTAGCGTTGAACTAGGTTAAATTCCTGGTAACTAACCAGGTGCCTCCATTCAAATAATGGCCACTCAGCTCTAGGCTGAGTCCCCCAGTGCTAGATTGGTTCCACATCCTAGTCCTTGACCAGATGTCTTCATTCAACAGAATGGTCACTCAGCTCTAGGATGAGTCCCCCAGTGTTGGACTAGTTCCACATCCCGATCCCTAACCAAATGTCTTCATTCAACATAATGGTCACTCAGCTCTAGTCTAAGTGCCCACGATGCTGGACTAGTTCCACATCCTGGTTCCGCACCAGATGTCCCCATTCTCCTAAGAGAATGGATCTCGATGTTGCTCAAAAAAATCAACACTACATATTGACAATGAAGAAGTGTAGAATCTCAGTGGCGGAATCTTGAATTGACGGGCACTATCAAGAGTATTTGTGGTAGGATTGATGATTAGTCATAGTGACAGTTGAGCTCTTGTGAGGACATCCTATTGTCTAGTTTCATCAACTATTGACATGTGGTCAACATGTAGCCCCATCGAGTTGTGACTCTCCTCTTGTGTGTGGGTTGGGATTCATCCTTATGTTAGTGGCATAATTGGCAGAGAAAATTGATATAGCATTACTCTATACTCTTGAGACCTATATATATGAGGTCTCAAGTTTCAACCCTGTTGTATCATCTAATACAATCAATTCATTCATTTACAATGCCTTGCATATTAGAGAACAATGGTACCTATGTATATTGAGTGTCTTGGGGTTTCTTCATTGCTTACATGGAAATTATTTTTCTATCTCTATTTCTAAATACTAAAACTAATCCATTGCTAGCGGAAATGTATCAACATTCCCATTAGCTTTTTCAACTAGTGTCCTTTGTTGTAGTGTCCTCCCAAGATTTTAAATTCTTAGGTTTTTTAATCCCTATATGTTTGGTCTCTACAAAAGGATTATGTAAATGCAGCCCATGCTTTGAGAGAACACCCCTTGAGGAGCCTTGTCTCAACATGTGTACGCCTTGGACAGAGCAAACTTCAAGTGGATACCCTATCTTGACAATAGATTAGGTTTCTTGTGGATTTAGTCCACTTTACTATTGTTGGCCTCTCTCGACTATTATATATGAAAGGAGAGTGTCTTTAGTTCTAGTATTCATGTAGAATCATGTGAGATTTGATTAGATCAATTGTAACTTGAAGAAAACCTTTCCTTGAGTCTTTATACTTGTCTTTATGCAAGGAAGGTGCTAGGGTTTGTGAAAGACAAAACCAAGAAGATACTTGAAGGGTTGGGGTTTGTGAAAGACAAAACCTAGAGGATAATTGAAGTGGTAGGGTTTGAGTCTATCTGAGAAGAACCTATGGTTTTGATAGTGGTTCCAACCTCATCAAACTTCACATGGAGAGTAGGCATTTGGTAGACAACACTTTTTATGACTGCAAGATTGGCAGGATTGTAGATTTTCCCTTGGATTCTATAATGTATGAGAATATGGGAATGGCATTTAATCAAAAGCACCAAGCCCCATGTAACCCGATGTCAATGGTGTTGGTTGTTGAACTCCTCGTTTATAGGCTTAGCAAAACTATATCTTTCACTTGAGCCAAAATCCCTGATTAGGCATGGCAATCTTTTTCTACAATATTTTAAGGCTTGGCGATAACAGGTTTGCAATTTACACTTACATCCAATACACAAAGCTCAAAAAGATACTACAGCAATTCCATTATATATGTGCCTCAAATTATAACATCAAATATGAATATATCAAGTAAAGAGACAATATTCCATTGAATAATCAATCCATACATTACACAATTCAGACCTGATATTATCAAGTCTTAAGAGGACAAACAGATCACTCTTCACAACCCTCCTATGATGGCTAATAAACACTATATTAGCAAAAGTATTTTTCAGCTAGGAAAAGTAAAAAATAGTACATGAAAACAACCTTATAATGCAAATGATAGCCTTAAATATCCCAAAATATAGCTCCAAATCTACAAATGTATATTCAGCGTTCAACCCAATGGCCTAGGACATTTCTCCCCAATGGAAGAAACACATTGCAAATGAGGATCTTCTATTCTTTTGTAGGTTTCCATATAACTACCACCAGCACAAAAATTAATAAAATGAGGCCAAAACCTTAGGATATTAGACTTGAAGAGTTCAAATCTGCTTGACATATTCACCAACATGCCACTTGTCCTCTCCTAACATGAGCACTCTTTATTAGATGACTTGCAAGGTTTCTTGGAGTGGTGTGACCTAGAGATGTGTGCACAAAGAGCCTCAAATTCAGAGTGCTCATGTTCTTAAATGATGCCACGTGTGAGAAAAGGTCCATTTCATTCTTGAACCAAATCAAACTCTTACTAATAACAAGTCCAAAGAAGGTGTGCCCTACAGAAGGGTGCAAATAGTGGACTTGATATAGAACTCCATCGTAAAGTATCCCCCACACAACCATGTTCTTGGGAGAATATGTAAGTATCAAGGATCAACTCTGCCGCATTTCAAACAATGGACTAACTCCTCCAAAATAATAATAAATTACATAAGAGAGGGGAGCAGCCTTGGTGAGTGTGCAAGTGATGGGCTAGGGCTGATTTGGTAGCCCTTGGATCTAGGTAGTTGCAATTATCCATCCTTGAGATACTTATTAATTATAAAATAGATCAATCCTTTATTTCTGTCATATATCCAAACACAGCACCAAACACTTGTGACACTCCTGTTAAATGCATGTAACATCCCTCATTTCATTATGCAATTATCATACAGTTGTAACATTGTCCATTCATGTCAATAAAGGAAAGAGAACAACATGTGTTTGCATATGAGGTCTGAAATATACTGTAGGAAGTGCCCTAGGCAGTGCGCATCCAAAACATGCTATTTATCACTGATTTTAACCTCAACCAACTATTTGTTTGCTATGTGTGCAGGTGGAGGCTTAGGGTAGTGTTTAGATACAGTCTACAAAATCAATTTGCAAATTGTATATTACTAGAATAAGGTTGTTACGGACTGGAACCAAACACATAAAATAGGGCCGAGGGAAAATGTGAGTAGGTGAGGTTGTTTTAAGCCCTAAGGAAAGGGTGTCGAGGGTAAGAAAAGGCATCCCTTGGATTGCTAGTGGAAGGTCATGGGCCAAATGAGGTAGACTAAGAGGCTTGGAGGTGGGCCAAAGGAAGAGGGATTAGTCCAAAAGGAAAGGAGAGAAGAGCAGATGGAAATAGAAGAAGGAAAGGAAGAAAAGAGGAAAGGTAGGTGATGAGAAAGGAAAGAGACCACTATGGATTTTAAGGAAGAATTTGGACTATTTTAGGGATTTTCAGGGAATAATTTAAGGTTTTAACAATTTTTTGGGGCTTTTATGCCTAGTTTGTGACCTTTTTTGTAGCTGGGCCATGACTGTGTATGATCCTCCTATGTTGGTATATGATTGTATATACCCTCTAGGAGCTGGGTGTTACTATGTAATCCCTCTAAGGGCTGGGCCGTGACTGTATAAGCCATCTAGGACTGGTCGTGGACTACAGTGACATCCCCAAGCTAGTCATAGATTGTGGTGGCCCTCCCAAGTTGGGCCATGGACTGGTATGACATTTCCTTTCTAGGTCATGACATGTTTGCAGCCCTAAAGGACTGAGCCATGACTATTGTGACCTTCTTAGGCTGGGCTGAGACCTTGTTTGCTGCTGTAAGCCAAGCTGTGATTTGTGTGGGCTACTAGGGCTTGAGCCATGACAATTTTTAGACCATTAAACTAGGTTGTGACCTTCCTTTGACTACTAAAACGAAACTGTGAACTTTATTTAGTTGCTGAGTCTATTTAGAAGGTGCTTTTGTCTTGATGAGGATACTACTATAGTCTGTGCAAAGGTTTGAAAGTTTCTTCCATTTCAGAATAGTTTGGTCAACCGTCTAAGGTATGTACTCTACACTAATGTAACTCTCTCATCTCTCTCTCTCTAGTAAGTCCAATGTTCACTTAATGACTTGTCCGTACAGTGACGAGATCTGATCTAAAAGGTATCTGAAATATAAGGGAGATCTAAATTAGCATTGGTCTCTTTTTCTCATTGATATTGTTTAACAATTTTGTTCATTAGTTTGTAGTTTGTACCGATATTATTGTTTATTTCTTGTAACAAGAATTGGCATAGAAAGAACAATCATGCTTCAATTGCTACATAAGAAGAACAACCCCAACAAAATAAATCAAGGGCTAAGACCAAGGATCGAAATCAAGGAAAAGAATACTACTTGGCTTCAGCACTCACAAGTAACATCTCCAACCTATCAGATTCCTGGTGGAGAGATAGTGGAGCTACCAAGCATATGATTGGATTCAAGAAGGCCCTCATAGTTTACAAAACCAAGAAGTTCCATAAGAAAGTGGGACTTGGATATGGAAGTACCTATGAAATTAAAGGAGATGGTTCAACTACCTTTCAGCATGATTCAGATACATTGATTAGTGTTGAGGAAATTTTTTATGTCCCTAGTTTAAAGAAGAATCTTCTTTCAATGATAATTTTAGAGGACAAGGGGTTCTTTGTATCCTTCTCAGAAGGAAAGGCTTTGGTATGGCCTGGAAATGGAAATATGAGCTCATCCATTATGATTGGAGTCCATGGAGGTGACCTCTATAAGGTTTCAGGCAATATTATCAAATATTTTACCCCTGTCAGAATTCAGAGATTAAGAGGGAGTTGATTGTGCTCTTCAAAGTTCAATCCCTAGCAGAGTGGGGTTGCAGAAAAAGAAAGTAGAGATGTGATCTTCCATCACTCCAAAGAGTCTTCCAGTAACTCAGATATGGAATTATATGAGAATTCTTGTTTAGAGAAGCAAAGGGAGAAGGAAAAGAAGCCTGCAGTTGATCTCATTGAGGAGCCTATTCAAAGGCTTCAAGGATGCTCCAATATGATCCATGTCACTAATTCAAATTAATCCACTTATGAGGAGTCAACCAAACAACAAGTTTGGAAGGATGACATATGAAAAGTGATTCTCAGCTATCGAAGGAAGTCAGTTATAACTTTCAAGTGGATGTATGAGATCATGCTTCATGCTAATATTAAGTGCTACTTGAAGCTCTCAGAAAATCCTATATTTGATGGCAGGTCGAAACACATCGAGAGGAGTTATCACTATGCCAAGCACGTGGCGCAGTATGTTCTATCAAGAATATAGGTTAATGAAGTGTCTAGTGTTGCTGAGAATTCCTCTCTTGCTAAGAGGGAGTGTTAAAGTCAGTGCAGCTACGAGATGTTGATGTAATTGTAACTTCGGAATGTATTTACTTATATTTCTTATCTATTGTAACCCGATGTTTATTTCGGGATGTACTTGTGTCATGTCACACCCCGATGTTCCTATCAGGAGGATATATATTGTAAACAAGTCATGTCAAGTCATTGTGGGTAACCCTCCTATTGTCCAAGGGTTAAATTCCCCGCAGTTTCGAGGCACTGGGTTATTAGACTCTCTTAGAGAGTTCGGCCCTAGTAGGGTTTTAGTCATGTCGGGATTAGTATAAATAGAGAGCTGGAATCTCTATTTACAACACATCTCACACACACTCAACTGTAGCGCATATTTGAGGAAGGAGAAGACACTGGGGCTAGATAGAAAGAAGGTTACTGCTGTCGGGAGATCACTTACTGTTTTTGGGTTTTACTTTGGTGTTGTTTCTATGTCTGAGGAAGTTGTGGGGTTTTCTCCATTTATGGTTTCCCTAAGGAAAAACACTGTGTTCATTGTCTTTTGTGTTTGATTGTTGTGCTTGTTGTTCTCTCAATTAAAGATCCTAATATTATGCTAAGCTTAATGTTAAAAATCTAACATGGTATCAGAGCTAACCTAAGAAGAAGACACTGTGCAGCTGCGGGAACTAGGGCCTCCTACTTTGTGGATATCTCTCCAAAGATTTTTCAGCAAAATAAGGTTGTAATAAATCTCCTCCCTAGGGCACATCTTTCTGTCGAAGCAGAATCCAATTCTGAGGTTTTTCAGTTTTGGACCCGACACTACTGTCGAAAATTAGGGATTTTCACAAAAGAGGAATTTTTTAGTGAGCCCAGGCCTTGATTTATCTCCTCCCTAAAATCAAAGTTAGGGATCAAACTCAAAGCATTTGGTTGGACAGAACTCCAGAAAAGCAAAACCCTAATCTACTCCTGAACCAGCACTGTAGGATTTCAACTCCAAATCCAGATCCGACGTATTGACCTCGTAAGATCTAAATCTCTTGTATTTCCATTTGAGGTTCTCAGTTAAGATGTCTCATCATACCAAGCTTGATGAAAAGCTTGAGGGAGATGATAACTTCCAAGCCTGGAAGTATAGGATCTCCCTGGTCCTGGAAGAAAATGAGTTGGACTCCTACATCCATGAGGAGGTTCTAGTTCCAAAGGGAGATGAGGCAAAGGCCTTACATAAGAAGAAGTTGGTTGTGGAAAAGAGGATCATTGTTGATTTAATCGAGGATCACCTCATTCCACAGGTGTCCTCCCTTAAGACACCTAAAGCTACGTTTGATGCCCTACCCAAATTGTTTGAAGGGAAGAACATAAACCGAAAGATGACTCTAAGAAACCAACTAAAGAATGTGAAGATTCAGAATGCAGAAACAATCTAGTCTTATTTCACAAGAGTTTCTCAAATCAAGGAACAACTAGAAGCAGTAGATGAAGAAGTGGAATATGCAGAGATTGTAATGACCACCTTGAATGGTATCCCTAGATCATGGGACTCCTTTATTCAAGGAATCGGTGCTAGAAAAAAGTTAGTCAAGTTTATCAGACTATGGGAAGAGTGCTCTCAAGGAGAAGCTTGGATAGCAGCTCGAGAAGAAAAGATGGGAAGTGAAGATCAAGCTCTCACAGTTCACTCCAAGAAACCCAAAAGAAGTTCACATCACCCCAGAGGTAAGTCCTTTACTAAATATAACTCTAGAATAGATTTGTCTAAGATCAGATGTTATACATGTGACGAGAAAGGACATTATGCTAGAGAATGTCCTAGAAACAAAAATGTATCTCGCAAGAAGAAGGGAAACAAGAGAAGACATCATGCTCATGCTGCAGAGGATGATGAACCTTCATCAAAGAGAACCAGATATGAAAGTGAAGATTCTTCAAGCAAGGAAGAATATGTTTTGATTTCCACTCTCATGGGAAACATTACTCATGGAAGCAATGATTGGCTTATAGATAGTGGGGCTTCCAAACATATGACAGGATTCAAGGAATCCTTTGTGAAACTTTCAGAACATGAATCACCTCACAAGGTGAAGCTAGAAGATGACTACCAGTATCCAATAAAAGGTAGTGGGGAATCTTCCTATAAGCTCGACTCTGGAAAGTCTATGACAATGAAGGAATTATTGCTTGTACCTGGACTCAAGAAGAAACTCCTCTCCATATCTGCATTAGATGCAAAAGGAATGAGGGTTGCATTCATAGATGTTCAAGTCATCATGTGGTCAAAAGGAAAGACTATCGATGATGCAGTAGTGATTGGGGAACAAGAAGGAGGATTATACAAATTGAAGTGCCATCCAGAACAAGCCTTGGTCCATGACACAGTAGAGACAAATGAACTTTGGCATAAAGGGCTTGCACATGTGCATATAGAGCACTACCACTTGCAAGCAAAGTTGTTGAAGGTCTTCCAGAAATTCAAGCAAAACATGATGGGGTCTGCAAAGGATGTGAGAAAGGAAAGAACACAAAGAAGACATTTCCAAGTAGTGAGAGCAAAGCAAAAGGAATCTTGGAAATCATCCACTCC
>LPNX010966124.1:0-54225 GCA_001517045.1 Pseudotsuga menziesii
CAGCTCTCTAAGAATCCAGTGTTTCATGACAGGTCGAAGCACATTGAGATCAGGTACCATTTCATCCGTGACTATGTTCAGAGAGGGGTAGTTGAGCTACAATATATATCCACTGATGAGCAGGTAGCAGACATTCTGACAAAGTCTTTGGGGAGGGGGGAGTTCGTCTTCTTCAGAGATAAGTTGGGAGTGGTGCAGAACACCTTCCTCGATAAGAGGGAGTGTTAGTTTTGTACCTAGGAATTTGTTCCCTAAGTGACTTTTTGCCTAAGTCACTTAGAAAGGGGAAAAAGGTGACCCTCACATTAAAAGCTACTTAATGAGACTTTATAAAGTTAAAGTCACTTTTTGATAAATTTAAGTGGGTGAGTAAATTTATTTAAGTGATTTAAATAAATGTGATTTTTACTCTCATTGAATCTTAGCCATTGGATTGGATCTTTATCCATTGTTGGATTTGATTCCCACTTAGGGTTTAGACAAAAAGAGTTGAGGGAGGCAAAACACTTTAATTTTTCATTTTTTGGAGAAGGAGAGACTGGGCTGAGAGAGGAGGAGGTCGAGCTAGGGCATTGGCACGATTCCCAAGAAGAGAGACTGCACAGAAATCGAGGGTACGGACTGCATTAATTGCTGGCACAGTTTTGGAGGGTGTACGGACTGCATTTATTTCTGCACAGAAATCGAGGGTGTACGGATTGCATTTAATGCTGCACAAAAATCGAGACAGAGGTACGGACTGCATTTAATGCTGCACAATTTTCGAGGTGTACGGACTGCATTTAATGCTGCACAGTTTTCAAGGTGTACGGATTCCGTACAGTACGGATTTTGGCACAGCTTTCTAGGCAGATTTTTGGCACAGAAATTGAGGTAAACTCTGCATAGTTTTCGAGAGAAAATAGGGCACAGAAATCGAGGCCGTACAGTTGTACGGACTACTGTTATTTTTCTGCACAGTTTTTAAGGCTTTGTTGGGCACGTTTTTCAAGATTTTGAGATGAAATTTTGGGTGGAGATAAGTTAAATTTTCACTGTATTTCTGTTCTGATATTTTGCTGAAGATAATAAAATCTCTCTCTCTCTAACTGGTTTTCCCCCGTGGGGGTTTTTCCAGGGCTTGATTTTGGCCAAAAATCTCTGAGTCTATCATTTTATGGTGTGATTGTTAAATGTGTTTTTCAGCCTGTTAGTGTATTTTACTGTGTGTTTAATTGTTCAGTAAAATTTCATAAGTAACCTACAGCCAATGCAAAATCCGCTGTATGTGAAAACCACGAAATGTTGACATAAACCAACAAACAGTAAAACGCAGAATTTCTTCACCTAAGAGAATGGCTCTCGATGCTGCGCAGGAAAAATCAACACTCCCTCTCAGCGAGAGAGGTATTCTCTGCCATGCCAAGCTTGTCACGAAAGTACATCAACTTTGTTGCTGTCAGAGGCTTGGTCAAGATATCTGCGATCTGTTCATCTGTACGAGTGTACTGCAACTTTAGAGTGCCTCTTTGTACTAGGAATTATACTTGAGGCCATAAGTGATAGTACCTTGCACACATCTGAGTATATGTTTGGCAGCTACCGAGTATATGTGCTTCGGATAGGACATGAACAGACTCAGAGCATGCAACGTGTAACAGATATCTGGTCTCGTGTGTACGAGATACATCAAGGATCCAATGAGCTGTTTGTACAGAGTAGAGTCTGTTATCACATATATAGTGGCCAGGCTACCATATTCTATTTTTCAGACACAGTACATTTTTCAGCTAGATCTCTTACATATGAGATGCTGAGATGAGCATTTCTGATGGATCATTTTTGTATTAGTGGACTATTGTACTCTCCCATGCCAGGACTGAGTCTCAGGACACTCAGATTTGAGGATCGATATAGCCATTTATGTTATTTCAGAGCAGTAGTGGATGCCCAGTGTTATATCAGTACTTTCTCATTGGATATATGGTGTTTCAGATGGATTATATTGCATGGATATGACTCAGTATTTTATATGGTGTTATGGTTATTATTGCTCTTATATTGATTCTTGTGACATATATTGACTTGTGCTATTATGATCTGGCGGTCATATTTATATGGACTTGATTGTATATTATACTATGTATTGATGTGCTTACTCTTGCTTTGAAGTTCTTGATCTATACTCATTGGTTTTACCCTCCTTAGGGAGAATAGAGGTAGTCATTCCCACCATTGTTTTGGCTTGCTAGTGATTGGCTCCATCATTTCATTGTCGTCATCCATCCATTACCTTCCAGTTTAATTTTCAACCCGACTGATTTCTTGACTTGTGGCATGGAGGACCTTTTTCCCTGCTAGAACCTTTATTGGACAAGCCTCCCTGTTTACATTGTGTCTCGGCTCTGAGTTGGTGACAAAAGTTGCCTTTGGTAAGTTGGATAGTATGCCTAAATCATTCTGGTCGGTTGTCCTGATGTTTGGCACTATGCAGAATTCCTCCTAGTCACTTGAGATGTTGTTGGCTTAAACTGAAAGCTCATGTACTACTTTTATTGAAATATTAAATATGCGCCCATGGAAAATGAAAATTGTAAAACTATGTTTCTTAACATATTTAAAAAGGGCAAGAGCAATGAAATGCTAAAATATTCCTTGAAGAGTATAAGAAAAGGTCCAAAAAGCAATGGTTAAAAAATGTTATATCAAAGAATTGCTGACCTTGTTAAAAATAAATATGGCCCGGATGAAAGCTGCGATTAGCTGTGTTTTTGAGCACTGGTGAAGTCCCAAAGGGTTCATGTAGGCCAAAAAGGCCACAGAATGAAATGTGATCCTAATGAACTTGGATCAAAATTGATGTAGACATGATGCCTAAGTTGAATAAGCACTCTCTAAACAACTCATCCATTTGTGAGGCACTGCCATTCCTTGTGTTGATGTTTGTTCAGTATTGGTTGTAGTGAGTTTGCCCTTTTCCTTATCCAAAGTGTCATAATGTGGAGTAGGAGGTCATTCTTTGCCTTAGCCTTGTCATTTCCACCTTTCACCCTTCACTAGTAAAATGACTACAGCTATGAAGTGGGTATAGTCTTGAAAGTCTGAGTCTAAGTAATAATAAATAAAGCCTGATATTTATAAGTATTTGTTGATGTACCGCCAGTGAAACGAATGCTACTTGTTGATTTTGTTACGTGAATGAGTTGTAGAGCATGGTTTAAACGCTTAACACTTGCAGCAGATTGATCTATTGTGAGTTATTATTGGTGTCTAATTATTCACAGATGGTTATATTGTTTATTGGTTATGATTGATGATCAGACAAAGACCTATGAGGGGTATGAGTATACACCTTTGATGGATTGAGACTCTCTGAGTCCAATGAGACAGTTTATTTCCAGTTCCGGGCACTTACAGATGTGATTAGGCTTATTTTGCTTTTTTGATGCAGCTTTTCTTCACAGATTGATTTGTTTGAGCAGGGAGATGTTTCAGTTGGATCTCCTAGGGCGTTGTATGGGCATAGGGGGGTGCAACCACTTGTTTGTACCATTGTACCCCCATCCCAGAGAGCTTGGAGAGCTCAATTTGACAATGCAGGCACCCTAGGAGGCTGTTTTAGCAGTATCTCGTTTCCCGAGGCAGATTAAAAAATGATCAAATGGCTATTGAAAAAATTGATTTGGGCTATTGAGGCAAAGAAATGGCATGGGGTGAGTCACAATGATGAGAGTGATGTCTTCCGCACCTTCTCCAGCAGTTTCAGCGTTTTATGGGGCCCGCACCTATTTTTGGGCAAATTTTATATATTTCTTGGAGATTTTTGGGAGACCCACGATTTCCTCAAGGAGGCACAAAAGTCAAAATTTTAAATTGTTATATTATTTATTGTGCCATGGGAACGCCTAAAGGGAGTTAGTCAAACACTCCTTGGACCCACCATGTGCTTTCATTTATTTCTTGTTGAGTGGGTTATTTTTATTTGGGTGGTTTAAGTCCACTTTGGTAATTATAATTATATTGATCCATGTATTGTATGTTGAGCTCATCTCAACCATTGATTAGAACATTGTATCTTTTAATCTTAGCCACTCGTTTTGAAAGTGGTTAGGATTTGGTTATGATTGAGGTTCTCTCATTTTTATTTAAAGGAGAGAGCTTCTCATTTGTAAGGGGTCTTTGGCTCTTGGATCTAAATAATAGAAAGGCTTTTTCTGTGGAATTTTTTTGGATTTGCTTTGCATCTGATGTGCTCAAATGGTGATTAGCTTGTCTTCAGCTTACTAGCATCATGGAAACTCTCGTGAGATCTATTTTTTTTCTTGGCTATCATTGTTTTGTTTACAGGAGGGCGTTTTGGCTGGAGCGTTTTTGTAGGGGGACCTCAACTCGCTCGGTTCTCTTCGTCTTGGATCAGGGGGTTTTCATTAGTTTCATTGCGATCTATGATTACTTCATTTTACTGTCTTGTAGCATTCGGTTTCTTTATTTTGTAGGTGCAAATCTGATATGGTTGACGTTTGCTAATGCAGAGTAGGGGGCGCTTTGATGGCTTGGAGCTTGCATATGCCATAGAAATCACGGGGATCTTCCAGGATTGATAGGGATAGCTAGGATCGTCACTGTTACAGACTTCTACGAGCTTATCTAGGTAAGATCCACAGGTAAGTTCTTCTTTTCTAATCTTATTCCATTGTACCTTGTTGAAATTTAACTATTTTTCTGAAAACTCCTAAAACATAAAAATTTAAAAAACCAAATAATCAGGGAACCGTCTGATCTTTTGCCAAACCATTTCCGGGTTTCATAGATCGGGCCTCCCCCTAACTAAATCAGCTGGAACGTTGGTCAAATTCCTCATAGATTGACCTAGATCTGTTTTTTTAGCAGAAGACTTCATAACGCCCCACTGAAAAAATTGACCTATTAGGGTTTTGAGTTTTTCTGATTTCTGACTTCACAGACGGATAGATCGGGTCTTGGGCAGTCAAAATCAACCCCAACGCTGTCAAGAGGCTCAACAGTTTGACCGAGATCTGAAAAATAGACTGAAATTTCCCTAGCGCCCTCACTGAAAATTGGCCTTTTCCGGAAGTAGGTTTTTCTGAAATCTGACATGATAGGCTGATAGATTGGGTCCCAAGCATACCAGAACACCCTCAACGTTGTGCTAATTCATCCTGGTTTTCCCTAGATCTGAAAAAATCAGTTTTTAGCCTCCTAGCCCCATCATCAGATTTTGACTTTTCTAGTTTGATTTTCCTGCTGTTTTCCTGATTTGGGCTTGTAGATCAGGTCTCCCTGATCTCTTCTCATCCTCAACGCTGAGCCATCAGCCTTCCGGTACCCCCTAAAGCTTCAGATTTGTCTTGCTAGGCCCTAGCGCTAGCTATCTACTGAGCTGGGTTTACTGGACCTTCACTTTTTCTGGACCAATTACTTTCTGGTTTCATAGATCAAGGTGTTTCCCTAGTGGGTTTCCTGAAACGTTGTCTTACTACTGACTCCATTGCCCAATGCATACAAAGCACTGATTTCCAAGCTAGCGCTGCCCTTAGGCTCTTAGCCTTTGCCATCTACCAACATTCACTGATAGCTCAAACACCTTTTACTGAGTCTGATTTCTAGGTACTGGATAGTCCCAACTCTATTCGTGCTCGCCCTGTCATAGTTATGTTTCCCAAGACAGTGGCTAGTACCTAAACCCTAGAGCTAGGGTTCCCATTCACCTTGCACCTTAAGTACCCTGAAGCCCCATCTGATCTTCTTCTGGTGTCTAGGTTCAATCTCTCCTATCGGGAGAAGATCTGGGTCTCCCCCATTGTTGTCTTGGACTAGGATAACCTAAAGTGAAGGCTGCCTTGATTGGCGTGACAACCATCCATTTGGGAGTCTAGGCAGTCGTGGTTCCACCCCTTAGTTGCTTGCCCCTCTACCATCTGTTCTGGATCCACCTTAAGCAGACAACTACAAGGCGGGTGATAACAGAGTCCACACCTTGTGAACTAGTGGCTGAGTCACGCAACTTTGTCAAGTTGGTAGTCATGGGAACGCTCATGGATTTGCAGTCCGTCATCCCAAATCTCTGCAAGATGTCCACTGCATACTTCCCTTGTGTCAGGAAGATCTCGCCTGGCTTTTTTTCGTACCTCTAAGCCAAGAAAATAACGCATCAGATTGAGATCCTTCATTTCAAATTCAGAGGTAAGCTCCCTCTTACACTAAGCTATCAGTTCTTCCTCACCTGTAAGGAACAAGTTATCCACATATAGGACAAGGATTAAGACATGATTATGAACAACCTGTTGCCGCCTAATTCGCACCTCGGGTAACGTGGTAGAAATCTTCAAGCCATTGGGTGCGACCTTGGGGGCAAGCTCGAGCCAAGTGCTATCACCTGATACTCAGCTCCTCCGTCTAGGCCAACTCCTAGCGAAGCCAAGGGGGGTGGACCTTAATGA
This sequence comes from Pseudotsuga menziesii, assembly GCA_001517045.1. NCBI lineage: Eukaryota > Viridiplantae > Streptophyta > Pinopsida > Pinales > Pinaceae > Pseudotsuga > Pseudotsuga menziesii. Next base: position 6,441 of record LPNX010966124.1, read on the forward strand.
AAAGTAAAATCTAGGGTTTTTCCTCTACGAGAGAAATAATTATTTCTAGGAGTTTTAATATGGAATGGATGAAATTAAAAATTACCAATTACTGCCAACAAGATTAACCTTAGCAACAGTTTAACTCAAATTAGACACAAAATTCAATGACACATTGTGAGATTAACTTATGCAAAAAGAACATAATAGACCAGTGCTGAAATGAAAAGAGTGCTTGCAAATGTGGGTTGCTAGTGTAGTCTCAGTGAAGTATTGCAGTGTCTCGGTTGGTAAATTTTAGATTATTAAATGAATTGATTAAGGAATGGGTAAATTGTGGGTTTGGCCCAACAAGTCAAGTCCCTTCGAACTGAGTGCTAAAGCGGTAATACCAAGTGTCCAACGGGGCGAGGATGAACCTGCTTTGAGTAGCCCCCTGACTCTGTAGTGATTACCCTTTGCAACCTCCCGAGTTCTCGAGAAAATTACTTGTGTGGATTTTCCTATTAGATCTAGTAACTTGTATCCCTTTCTGATACAACCAACTGATCAGACAAGTTGCAGCGATGTAGAGCATACGGGGCAGGAGTCTTGGTTTATTTTCAAAGTTTTTGAACAAGTTTTCTGATTTTGAAAAAAGATAAAACCTAGGAGTCTCTTTCCAGATTCAGTACTCGGGCAAGCCCTTATCCACGAACCTGTACTTGGGAAAGCGAGGGGGTTTATTTTAACTTAGTAGTGCATAACAAAATTGTTTTTTAATTACTACACTGCTCAAATCTTTTCCCTTATGGTACTTCGGTATAGCGTAGTGGGTAAGTATTCAGGTTACTTTTGCAAAACTCAAAACAAAGCGTGAAATGATAAAGAAAAACAACTACGCTCACATCATATAAGAAAACAGAAAAATGACACCGACACAAATCCCCCCAAGGGGGATGGGGACCGGGCTCTATCGAGCCTACTCAAACTTGCTTTTATTAATCGGTTACAATGCTTCAGCAGAGATGGACTTTGGTCCTTGTTATTTGGGATCCAAAGGCTTACAACACACAAGGAAAATAAGCCCAGCTAAGGGGAAAGCCTCCTGGGAGCTCCAGATGTTCGAAAAAGCTATTTTCCGGCAGAGTTTCCTTCTCTTTTTTGATGGGCCTGCTAAAAACCAGCAAGCATATGTTAGTGAAAGATGCCCAAAAGCACTTTGGAAGTGTCTTTGGACAACATGCAAAAAATTTCAAAAAAAATCTAAGTAACAACCGATTACAAAAAAAGGAAACAACTAAGTAAGGCAAGCTGGAAAGCTTGCCTTCTTAGGATCTTTGCTTGCCTCTTGAAAAGAATGGCAAGCAAATTTCAAGCACTAAAATGCTAGATAAATCGAATGAGAGCTCTTTAATCTTCTTAACCAAGTACTTTGAAATTTTACTTTGAACTTGCGGGAAGAAGGCTAGATCTAATGTTTAAAAGAACAGCTTGTAATTATGCAATAAGATCTAGAATTGAGAATTTAAATCTACTTTATATGTATCTTTGAAATGTAGATCTAAGCAAAGTAACGGTAATCAAAGTAGATTTAAAGATTTTTTGGATCAAGAAGTGATAGAACCGGGTGGAGCAAGGAGTAGAAAAGGGAACGGTGACACCTCCTTTAGTGAGATCAGAGGGATGATGCTTCTTCTTTTGAAGTTACTGGAGAAGAGGGAGATCCCACTCGCTCATCAGATGCTCCAGCTTGGGTTTCCTGTAAAATACCTTCAACAACATGCAAAGAGGATTAAAAGCACCTGTGTGAAATAATAACCAGATAAACAATATTATATATCCATACAAGAAATCGTATAAAACTTGGTAATCTAATATATTCCACAATAAGAAGTAACCAAACAAGAATCACTTCCTATTCTTACCAAAATGTAAATTTCCTTACAAAGACAGGTAATCCCAACAATTGCAAATTATGAAAAGAGTTGATACATATTACCTCAATGATTTAGCATAAAGAAAACATCAACCAAACATCTATGGATCCCACACAGAAATTGCCTCCAAAGCCTTTTTTATTAACAATACTAAGAAAATATTACAATGTATGCAAGCAGAGGTTCAACCTTTCGATCTTGAACAATGGAGAGGTGACCTGCTTAAATAGGAAAAGAGAGACCCAGGGGGGCCTCATCAATACTGAAGATCAACCTGGAGTGTAACTGAGTTGAGCTGAGCTAAACTGAACCAATTAACAAAATTGATGGGGTGATTATCTAGTTAACTGAAGAGATTGCATGGAGGAGGTGCCACCTCAGATGAGGTAGGCAACCTCACTCACCTACCAAGCCAACTCACGCTCCATTCACCAATTCACAATCTTTACTTCCTCATGCAAGCGTACGGCTATTTCACAGGTGAGGTAGTCACCAATAAAATATTTGCTTGCTATCTAGTGTATGATAGATGCATAATTGATTTCCCCAAAGTTTTAAAAACAAAGAAAGAAAGGGGTCCACTATTGGCTAACACAACCTCCATTCAAGCTAGTGTGATCACCCACCTCATGCCAAGTTACTTCAAGGTAATCACATGGTATTTCAAGTTTAATCCAAAGTAATATAATGACATGGATATGAAGGGGTCCACACTCTCATGCTACATGCTAGCGCCAACTCATATATGCCTACGATTCCTTTTTAAAAAATTGACGTCACCATCCATATTTAAAAACATACTAATCCTCTTAAACTTTAACCAAAGTTTGGTTTTTAACAATTGAAAAGGTCGCATGCTTATGGGGGACCCATGCCATGTCACCCCATCCATAAATATTTTAATATTTTTGACTTTTCAACTTTTGACCATAATGTCAATTTGTCATAATTTAGCATTAAAATGCTATTTTGATGCATTTTATCCCAATAATGCCTCACGGGGTGCTCCGGCTGCCCGACTGATGTAGAAAGTGGTCCCAAAGGTAAAGTGGACACTTCGGGTGTGAAAACGAGTGTCCCCACATCAGAAACGGACTCCGTATCTGACTTTTATTACAATCTGAAGTTTTTTAATTAAACCATTAAAAAATGGCTTAAAAAACGAAAAACAATATTTTTTGCGGAAATTGACGAAACTCTAGGGGGACCTAGTACATGTCCATACAACTCAATTCGAATGCTTAGCATGGTGAAAAACACCGACACGAAGGCTCTAATAACCTCCCTAGGCCGAAACACCAAGATGACTACCCCAGCTTTGGAGGTGTGAGTGAAAAACTCAGAAATTATTAGTCGTTTGTTCAACAACCAATAATAACCAAGGGAATAAACACTCTAGGCTAGTCGGCTTGATGCTTAAGTCCGGGAAGCTGAGCCTTTTATAAAAAATTAAATTGCTAGGACATTTTTTACAGTTTCCCCAAGGGGGTATGAACATGTGTTACAAAAAATAAAATGCCATGAAGGCCTGAAAGGACTTCTGAATTCTAAATATGAACAAGTATCTTGTTCATCATTGGCGGCTCACTGAAAGTCCAACTACGTGCAGCCTAGTCAGTAACATCTAGCTCCAACTGTGGGACGTGTGATTGATCTGAACCTCGTGGACATCGATCATATGAGAAACCTAGAATCTTTGGTTCCTGCATAAAAACTAGGATAAGTCAGTCACATGTATATAGATAACCAAATGAAACAAAATAAGCGGCAGTATATGATACAAAAATGTTTTTTTTTTTTACAACTAATATACATAAAATAATGTACAAAGTAATATACAGAAAATGAACTGTTAAGAAATAATATACAAAGAGAGGTTTAGAGAGTGATGATACAAAGATGCCCCCATGAGCATCATATATTTTCACTGAAAAACTGTTTCAGAATGTGTCTGTTGACAGGTAGACTCTGCTTTTCCCCATCCATGTCATTGAGATAAAAAGAGTTGTCACTCGCCACATCATGAATGATGCAAGGGCCCATCCATAAACTGTCAAATTTTTCGTGCTTTCCCGGATTTTCTCTCCGTTTGTCCGAAAGTAACACTGTGTCTCCTTTTTGAAAAACCCTTGGTTTGGATGATTTGTCAAAATTTCTGTTAACCTTATATTAACAGCCCTTCTTCTGACCTCATCCAACTCTATTATTTCATTTATTCTACTCTGAAAGTCATCCTGATCTGAACTTGAATCTTGCAGAGTGTGATACACTGGTAACTGAAGATGAATAGGCAAAGTCACATTCATGCCATAGACCAATTCGAAAGGAGATTTTCCTGTTGCACTTTTCTTAGTAATTCTATTTGCCCAAAGTGCAAACTTGATTTTACTATCCCATGCCTTCTTGTTGTCACCAACAATCTTTTTTACGATGGTCATCAAGTTTTTATTGCTTGACTCAGCCAGACCATTTCCCCGGGGATAGTAATTTGAGGAATGGGATAGGATAATGCCATATTTAAAGCAAAATGAAGACATTGCTACTGAATTGAAGGCTTTGGCATCATCTGTGGTTATCTTAGCAGGCACCCCAAATCTAGCGATGATTTTGTCTTCCAGGAAGTCCATGACCACTTTTTCAGTTGTTGCTTTAGTAGGTATGGCCTCTACCCACTTGGTAAAATAATCTGTTGCTGTTAAAATCCAGGTATAACCATTACTTGAATTGTCTTTAAATTTCCGAATGAAATCAAGGTCCCATTGCTGAAAAGGGTCCTGGATTACTACCGACTTTAGGGGTAATGCAACAAGCTTCTGTTTTCCTGTGAACAGTTGACATTTTTGGCAATTCCTAATAGACTTGTGCACATCAGTAAATAAAGTGGGCCAATAGTATCTGGCTCTAAGGATCTTGTGAGCTATGGTTTTGGCTGCAAAGTGGCCGCCACAAAATATTGAATGAAACTCCTCCAGGAGTCTTTGAGATTCTTATTCATCCACACACCTAAGTATGAGACCATGCGGGTTTTTCCAACCCAATCCCTCTTGGGTGAGGCATTACTTAGTGGCTTGCAATCTTAGTGATCTTCTCTTGTGGCCAATTAGATGATTGGGACATGTTAAGTTGAGGAGGTAGAATATAATGTCTGCATACCACTGTTGTTGTTGAAGATGTTGAATTCCAGTTGAAATGGATGATGCTAGTGAACTGTTCTAATAGACCATACCTAAGGCTCGTTCATTTTCCTCTGTCATCGTCTTGGCAAGTCCCTGCCCCGTAATTAATTTAGTGGGTTTGATCTCCAAGTCATATTCTTGGATCTTTGATACCCACTTTCCCCTTATACCAAGGCAATCTTGTTGAGACAAGATATCTTTCACTGCTGAATGAGGGACATAGCCAACCACTTTGGAGTAACCTATATAAGTTCTGAAGTGTTTCAAAGATTTGACAAGGGCATAGGCTTGTTTTTCCATGGTAGTGTACTTAAGTTCAGAATTCTGCAAAGATCTACTCATGAATGAAATAGGTTGTTCTTGACCCTCTTTGTTCTTCTGCAACAAAACTCCGGCAATTGTGTCTTCTGATGCAAATGAGAAAATATGGAAGTCTTTGGAGTAATCAAGAATTATCAGAATGGGAGACCTAGAGATGCAGTCTTTTATGGATGCAAAAGCTTCTTTACCTTCTTTATCCCATTCAAACTTAGCATCTTTCTTTAGTAGCTTTTGCATAGGTTTCATCAATTTTGCTAAGTTTGGTATGAATCTCCTTATAAAGTTGATCTGACCATTGAAGGACTGTAGGGATTTCTTGTTATGGGGTAAGGAAACTTTCTTTATAGCTTCTACTCTCTCTGGGTCAATTTTGACCCCATCTTTGGAAATGATGTGTCCAAGCAACTTACCCTTATCAACTCCAAGTGTTGACTTAGCTGGGTTCAATGATATGCCAAACTTCCTGCATCTCTCAAACACTTTTATGAGATGAGATACATGGTCAGATCTTTCTTTTGAAAAAATAGTAAGGTCATCCTGGTAGATTTCTATTATTTTCCATATTAACTCATTGAAAGCATAATCCATGGCTCTTTGGAATGTTGCACCTGCATTCAAAAGACCAAAAGGCATCCTTAAATACTCAAATGTTCCCCAAGGTGAGTTGAAGGTGGTTTTGTGTCGATCCTTCTTTTTTACTAGCACTTGGTTATATCCTAAGAAACCATCTAGCATGGACATTATACCAAATCCAGTTACTCTTTGCAGTAATGTTTCCATATCAGGTAGAGGGTAATTGTCCTTTATGCATGAAATATTCAAGTTTCGAAAATTAATGCATATCCTCAACTGCCCATTCTTTTTTCTTACCACAACCAAGTTTGAGCTCCACGATGAATGTCTGGTAGGTGCAATGATGCTAGCTGCCAACATTTTCTGTAATTCTTTCTGGACCATGGAGGCCAACTTGGGATTTATTCTTCTAAGTTTTTGCCGAAAAGGTTTAGCTTCTGACCTTAGGGGTATAGTATGTTGGAATACGTCATCCCGATAGGCTTTTAACTCATCATATGTAAAAGCAAACACATCTTTGTATTCCTTTACTAACTCTATTAAATCCTTTCTTTCTTTATTAGAAGTGCCTTTTCCAATTTTTATATTTCTTGGTTCTTTCTTTATTAGAAGTGCCTTTTCCAATTTTTATATTTCTTCATCAGTGCCAATGTTTATCTCTATGTAATCATCCAGCTTTATTGCTTCTTTCTTTTTATATTTGTCTTGTCTATCAAAAGTGTGTTCCCATTCAATAACATTCATGGGAATAGGGTTTCTTGGATGATCCTCTTTTTCAACATGAGAACTTTGCTCATCCTGATAGTTGATCTGGCAGTCGGCAAATTCATGCATATTGTTGATAAATCTTATGATATGATCGTCATCTTGAAAAACTTGCAAATGATCAAGGTTATTGGGTATTGAAGGCCTGTAATTTATTTCAAATTTTCCATCTCCTTTTACCAATTCATCCGTGAACTCTAATGTCGAAGCTGCAACTGCAAGTCTATTTGCCTCACTATTCTCCGTGCGGGGAACTGCTATAAGGTCTAATGCACTAAAATATTCCATGATGGCCCAAACTGTATTTCGATACTTTTTAAGCCTTTCACTTTTACATGCAAAAGTTTTCTTAACTTGGAAAATAATTAGATTTGAATCACCTTTGATACTTAACACTCTGATACCCATATCTTTAGCAATCTCAAGTCCTAAGACTAGTGCTTCATATTCCGCCACATTATTGGAAGCATCAAATTCAAGTCTGTAAGCAAAATCGAATTTCTTGTTTGAAGGTGAAGTTAGGACTATACCGGCTCCTTTTCCAGTTTTGGAAAAGGCTCCATCAAAACTCATTCTCCATAGCTCACTATACTCCTCGTCATTAGCCTTTTCTCTGATGTTTATAAGATAATTGGCATAGATAGCATGGTTTCCCAGGTTATCTGTTTCACAAATATACTCATTATCTGGCACATCAAGATCTTCTACATGATACTTTCTTTCCTTTTCTCTATATAACTTGACATGTGCATCTTCAGAAGCAGGAATCATGGCGTAAGTCCAGTTCATTTGAATAGATCCTCCCAAAGATGCAGCCCATTTTCTCGACAACAACATTCCCCATCTGTCAGGAACATCTATGACTACTATGTCCATGGTTACACCTATGTCAGGGTATGCTGCTAGTTTGACTAGAAAATTTAGAATTATACCCACAACATCGATTTCCCTTGAATCCATGGCACATACATTCTGGTAAGGCCTTGAGATAGTTAAGCCCATTTGTTCCATGACTTTTCTAGCCATGATGTTTGATGACGCACCTGAATCAAGCATGCAATTGTGCAACAATTTGTTCTTTGCAATCAAAGAAATGTAGAAGGTGGGATTATCTTCTTTATTAGGATCCCTACTATGCAAGATGATGGGGACATCTTCATTAAAGTTACTCAGTTTCTTGGACAAATCTTCTTTAGGTTTATCCTTCTCATTTTCCTTTGAGTTGACCAGTTTCTCTTTAGGCTTCTCAATAGTTTATTCCTTAGATTTTTCAACTATATTTTCCTCAGGTTCTGCTAAGGTTTTCATGAAAATATCTCTTTGACTTGGAATTTTGAGGATCTCAATCATAGGGACAAAAATCTTAGCACTTGACAACCAATTACCCAAATCAATGTGTAGATCTAGAGGGGGAGGAGTTTTTACCTTTGGCATATGTTGACTTGACTTGGTTGGGATCATGTTTTTCTTCTTCTGATAAACCACCCCTTTGTACCTCTCCATAATCTGTTCAGGTGAAGGCTTTTCACCAAAAATCTTAGTAGCATTATCCTTTTCTTGACTGTAGTCCTTGGCTTGCTTCCATTTTTCTTTTGAAATATGATGAACTTGCCCTACATTGTTTATGTAGTCATGACCTCTAGGATGTCCTACAAAGTTATTCATTTCCATTTGTTCTTGTTCCATAATGTAGCAGAATTTTGGACAAGTGGATTCTTCATGAAGTTCATCACAAGGCCGACAATAGGGAGGAACCTCATCAATCACCATGTTGTTTGTTTCAAGTTGATTTGGAGGTCTCTGCTCATAAGGAGGATACTTCTTTTTCCACTCCTGGTTTTGTCTAGGCTGGAAGTTTTTATGATTTTGAGAAACTAGTGCTTTTTCCATGTTGTTTATCCTATTTTGTATAGCATTCATTTGGGAAGTACAGTTTATCATCATTTGTTTCATCATGTCAACTACTTCTTTCATTGATTCCTTGCCTTCATCTTTTCTTTCAGGATCTACTGTTTTTCCTCTGGTATCCTGAGCTTTGGAAGATGAAGTAGTGCCTCTAACAAATCCTGGAATGTTAGACTTTCCTGCAGATTGCATGTTTCTGTCTATCTTTTCATCTATTTCCATGGCTTTCTTCAGGTCGTCAGGTTCTTTGTCTCTAAGTTGGTACCTCATTTCTCCCTCGAATGCTTCTGTGTAATATATGAAAATTGAGGTATCTGATGGTTTAAATCAGCCGGGCATCTGCCCACCATATCTTTGAACTTTTTATTGAACTCTTCTATGGTTTCGTTTTTCTTCTTTTTAGTGTTTGTTAAGGCAGCCAAAAGGTGCCTTTTCTCTTTCTTATCCCATCTTTTATTGAATGCAGTTTCAAATTCTTTGAAGGTCTTGATACCGTCATCATCTAGGGAGGTGAACCATTCAAAGGCATCAGCTTCAAGAGATAAGGCAAACAACCTCATCTTTACATCTTCATGGTTGACGTTGTGACACCATTTATTGTAGCACTATGAAAAAGCCAACAAATGAGACTTAGCAGTTATGGCATCATTTCCATAAAAAGATGGAACCTTCTCAATGGCTTTATCTGGGATGTTATGAGGCTGCCCAATTACGACAGAATAATCCAGAAGTTTAAACAAAGTACCCATGGTACTATGTGAATTATTTGATTGAGAAGTATCAACAAATAAAAGGTAAATATCTAAGATTGACTCAGATAAAAGATCGTCAAGGATCTTACGAGAAGCTAGCTTGCTTTTCCTCCTATGGTAAACCTTTTCAGGCTCAGGAATGAACTGAAGCAAGCCTTCAGAGTTTCCTCTTGTAGAACGCCTTGGTAAAATTAAAGGTAGTGGAGTTGCCAGATGATTTGAGTAAGTTGATTAAACTACAACATTCATCAAACAAAGTGAAAACAAGAATGAAAACTCAAAAGTCGTATTTCGGGAATAGAAAGATTTATCCCTGGCAACGACACCAAAATGTTGCCGCCTAATTCGCACCTCGGGTAACGTGGCAGAAATCTTCAAGCCACTGGGTGCAACCTTGGCGGCAAGCTTGAGTCAAGTGCTATCACCTCAGCTCCTCCATCTAGGCCAACTCCTAGCGAAGCCAAGGGGGGTGGACCCTAATGAAAAGTAAAATCTAAGGTTTTTACTCTACGAGAGAAATAATTATTTCTAGGAGTTTTAATATGGAATGGATGAAATTAAAAATTACCAATTACTGTCAACAAGATTAACACTAGCAACCCACATTTGCAAGTACTCTTTTCATTTCGGCATTGGTCTATTATGTTTTTTTTTGCATAAGTTAATATCGCAATGTGTCATTGAATTTTGTGTCTAATTTGAGTTAAAGCGTTGCTAAGGTTAATCTTGTTGGCAGTAATTGGTAATTTTTAATTTCATCCATTCCATATCAAAACTCCTAGAAATAATTATTTCTCTCGTAGAGTAAAAACCCAAGATTTTACTTTTCATTAGGGTCCACCCCCCTTGGCTTTGCTAGGAGTTGGCTTAGACGGAGAAGCTGAGTATCAGGTGACAACACTTGGCTCGAGCTTGCCCCCAAGGTCGCACCCAGTGGCTTGAAGATTTTTGCCACGTTACCCGAGGTGCGAATTAGGTGGCAACACAACCCTAAAGTACAAGTTGGAGTCGGCTGTACTTTTGGAAAACCCCAAGTTGTGGAGGAATCCATCCATCCTCGCATACCGGACTCTCAGAGCCTGTTTGAGTCCATACAAGGCTTTCTTCAGTTTACACACATGGGTCTTATGCCCATGAGTCACAAAGCCTTCAGGTTGTTCAATATAGACTTCGTCATCAATCTTGCCATTGAGGAAGGTTGTCTTTACATCCATCTGATGTAACTTCCATCCAAATAATGCAGCAAGAGAAATGATGGTTCTGATGGTAGTATACCCGGAAACAGGAGCAAATGTCTCATCATAGTCAATGCCTTCTTTTTGAGTGAAGCCACGAGCTACGAATATGGCTTTGTACTTCTCCACACTACCATCAGCAGCATGCTTGATTTTGTAAAGCCATCTGGATATTACCATTGACTTTCCTGTCGGTCTGGGAACAACTTCCCACACATCAATCTTCATGATTGAACTGTACTCTTCAATCATGGCCTCCACCCATACCTGTTGACTTGCTGTTTCTTTGTACGTGGAAGGTTCAACACCAATGAGTTGGCTCATAAGACCAGAGTACTTCCATGGTCTTATGCTTTCTTTGAAAGTCCTGGGAGGAGCTTTATGCTTCTTGGCTTGTACCGTTTCTCGGTACCAAGCAGGTCTCCTTTTGGAAGGAGGAACTTCAAGCAGTTCACTGGTGGACTTTCAATTTCCTTAGGTGCATCTGGAATTTAATCGTCAAATTCCTCTTCCTCCCTCTGAACTTCTGACTCTGGGATCTTAGGAGGAGGTCCTTCCTCTTCTTTTGAAAGCTCTTGTGTTTGATGAAACACAACTTCCTCATGGAAGATCACATCTCTACTGACTTTGATGTACCTCTGTCTAGGTACATAGATGTGGTAGGCCTTCGAGCTGTCACTGTAACCAACAAATATACCTTTCTTACCGGAAGGCTCTAGCTTAGCCCTCTTTTCACATGAATGTAAACCGGAGTGCCAAATATCCTCATGTGGTCAACTGCAGGTTTCTTCCTGGTGAAGACTTCTTTTGGAGTCTTCTCTCCCAATATAGCATGAGGGCTTCTGTTTTGGATGTACACGGCAGTACATGCAGCTTCCACCCACAAGGATAAAGGAAGGTCTCTATCAATAAGCATGGATTTAGCAGCTTCACAAATTGTTCTGTTCTTCCTTTCTGCAACCCCATTTTGCCGAGGGTTGTACGGTACTGTCAGCTCTTTCTTGATTCTTGCTTCTCGGCAAAAATCATCAAACTCATTATATTCATACTCACCTCCGTTATCTGATCTCAAGATACGGATGTGTTTGCCTGTTTGATTTTCAATCAAAGCCTTGAACTCTTTGAACCTGTCAAAACTTTCACTTTTGGCCTTGAGGAAGTAAATCCATGACTTTCGAGAATAATCATCTATGAACAAGACATAATATAAACACCCACTCAAGGAGGGTGAAGACATGGCCCCACAAATGGCAGAGTGAATCAAATCCAATATACCTTTAGATATATTCTTGCTTCTAGAAAAGGATTTCTTAGTGTTCTTACCTAGAGCACATTTTTTGTAAATTCCATCATGTTTGAGAGAGATGTCTAGCATACCTGTGACCATCTTCTGTAGGCCTGGAAGAGCTGTATAGTGGAGGTGTCCAAACCTCTGAAGCCATAGCTCACATGGATCAACTGTGTGATGAACCAAAGCATGAGTGGAATTTTTGGAAGCCTTATAAAGGCCTCCCTCTCGAACCCCAATCTGTACAGCTGAGCTTAGACTTTCATTCTTTGCCCAGAGTAGAAATTTCTTGTCCATAAAGAGGACTCTGTAGCCCTTGTACTCTAAGCCAACAACAGAGAGAAGGTTCTTCTTCAAACCAGGAACATATAAGACATCATCAATATGTAAACCATACCTGAATCAAGTTGAATTGAAGTTGAGCCAATTCCTTCAATCTTGTAAGTGGAGTCATCTCCAAGTTCCACCTGTGTAGTGAACTTTTTCTTTCTATAACTGGTGAGAGCTCCACGGTTACCTGTCATATGCTTCGAGGCACCACTATCTACAAACCAAGAGTTAGCATTGTCTGTGATGGATCCAGAGAGAGCGGAGATCAGGTAGTACTCTCTTCTAGGTTCGTCTTCTTTGGTAGCCCTGGTGTTCTTCTTCTCCTTAGGTTCTTCTTCTTCTTCTGCAGCAACAACTTGAAATCTTCTTTTGATTTTCCTCTTAGGAAGCCTGCAAATCTCTGGCAAAGTGCCCAAGCTTGGGGCAATTATACATTCTACTTTTGAAACGTTAGAGTGCTTACCTTGAGGTTTCTTTCCCTTCTTTCGCTAAGGGGAGGGCTTCTTGAACTTCTTAGTCTTTGTTGTAAGTGTAAGGCTCCCTTCCTTAGTGCCAATTGCCTTGCCTGAAACTCTTCCTTCTTCTTCCAAGCAATCATGCCAAAGTCTATCAAAGCTTGCCCGATTCTCACGCCCACTCACTCATGCCAGAAATATTTCCCAAGAGTTTGGGAGACCATCGACTACAGTCTGCACAAGGTCTTCATCATCCACAGTAATACCAATAACTGTAAGTTGATCTCTTACTTGTGCAATCTTTGTGAAGAAGGGTCCAACTCCTTCATCCTTGTTCATCTTCAGTGTTCGATGCCTTTTCTTCAAGACTCTCTTTTGACTGGGAGCCTTCTTTTCATATAGGTCTGTCAAGGTGTCAAAACATTCTTTAGCAGTTGTTAACGATGTGATGTTGGGCATCAACGTTTCTTTGACAGAATCATTTATGATCCTTCTAGCCTTAGCTTGTTTCTTCTTGAAAGCAGTCTTACAAGCATTAGATGTTGGTTCTTCTATGACGTTGAATACTATGTCATGAAGGTCATTTTCCTCTAGTATGGCTGTAAGCCTAGCTTTCCAAGAATTATAGTTGGTTGAACCTTGAAGCTTCTCTTTCGGTCTGAAAATGTTGGTAGCCATCTTCGCCACTTAGTAAAATGTCAAGTCTGCAAAATATCCCAAGGTCTAGGAAGACAACAACAATCTGCATCTTACTGGGTCTTCACATGTTAAGCTCTGATACCATGTTGAATTTTAGCATTAGCATGAATACTTTAAAAATTTGCAGATTATCAGGTAACAATTAACAAGTGCAGTAAAAACATCAACACATCAAAACACTGAACACAAGAGTTTTTCACTGGGGAAACCTTTAAAGGAGAAAAACTCCAAAAACATTAGTAATTCATCTCTTAAATGAGATGACTTGAGTTCTTCAGAAAAATCCTCAAACCCTAATAGGTTTGATCCACATATACCAAAATTCTGAAAAGATGAATTTTACAGAGAAATCAAATTAGAGCTTTATGCCTTAATACACTTGCTGCCCAGAATTAATGCAGCCAGCTCAGAGCTGCCCGGATCTGCAGCCCAAGCTGCTCGGACTAATTTTCCTTGCTGCCTGGATGTACTGTTTTGTTGCCCAAGGAGGAAACAGGTTTCCCGAACCTGCTGTCTGCTTGCTTGGATTCCTGTCAGCTTGCCCAAGCCCTGCTTGGATCCCTTTGCTACTCCTCGAGCCTCTACTGGGCTTCTCTGCTGCTGCCCGGAGGTTTAGCAGACCTTTGTCTGCCTGCCCGAGGTCTGCTGCTACCCGCCGAGCCTTGTTAGGGCTTGCTGTAGGTGCCCGAACGCACTAGCAAGTAGCACTAAGCCTTGTTAGGGCCCGCTGTAGGTGCTCGTGAGTGGTGGAAGGGCTGCCAGAGGCGGAAGGGAGCTGCCTAAAGTTCTTAACAGCCTGCTTGTGAAGGAATTCAAGCTGCCCGTGAAGAAATCATGACTGCCCGTGAAGGTGAAGAGGGCTAGGGTAACACCCTAGCACATGTAGAAGGAGATGTTGCTGGTATTCTTCTTCGTGAGTGAAACCCTAGGTTAGGGTTTGCTGCAATAAGAATGGGTACCCTACCTAGAATCCTCTATGCTAGGGCATAACCATAAAAAATCTTCTCTTCAAAAACACCAACGAAAGTCTTCTTTGGAGCAACTGTGGATGAGCAAATGTGTGTGTCCAAATGAAATGGATTGATCTTCTTTTATATCCTTTGAGTCACTTGTAAGTGGACCAAAACTTAAAAGAACAAAATAATATTATTTTATTCTTTTCTTACTTTGAATTTTACTTATAGTGGTACTAAAGGTCTTTTTGCACTTTCACCTTGACTCCTTAGTGGTACTAAGGGTTCTTGTGTATTTTTGACTTTTACTTGAGCCTTCTTTAAGTGTCTTGTAGTCAAAACAAGTTGTCAAGGTGGTCCTTCATCCCCACTCAAAGTACATCATCATAAATAGAGAGAAATGCTAATGCTTTTATCTCACACTCTGTGTGACACCAAGATCGGGTACTAGGTGTCTTAACCAAGGGTAGCTAATCCTTGGAGAAGTTCACAAAGCCCACAGATCGAGAGTCAGAGTGTCTCACATCCCCAGACCCGGTCTAGGGATTATAGTATATCCTGGTGACAAACCAGGTGCTTCAGCCATAAGCCGCATAATTTGACCCAAGGTCAAATACTTGGTAACAGACCAAGCACCTCCATTCTCACGGAGAATGGCCCTTAGCCCTAGGACGAGTCCCTAGTCTCGGACTAGGTTAAATTCCTGGTAACTGGCTAGGTGCCTCCATTCAAGGAATGGCCACTCAGCTCTTGGCCGAGTCCCCTAGTGCTGGACTAGTTCCACATCTTGGTCCCTGACCAGATGTCTCCATTCAACAGAATGGTCACTCAGCTTTAGGCCGAGTCCCCTAGTGCTGGACTGGTTTCACATCTTGGTCCCTGACCAGATGTCTCCATTCAACAGAATGGTCACTCAGCTCTAAGCTGAGTCCCCTAGTGCTGGACTGGTTCCACATCCTAGTCTTGGACCTAATGTCCCCATTCTCCTAGGAGAATGGCTCTCGATGCTGTTCAAGAAAAATCAACAGTTTATAACACCGCCCTCATGCTGATGATATCCTGAATGAAAGGTTACTACTACTATGTTGATTTAGATGGGTCCATACACAATAAGATTGACACATGCATACGTGGAGAAAATATTAAATGTCCAATATCTTTATGCTGCAACAAATATGTCTCATGGAGCTCATTGTAGACTACCGACGTACACATGTTGTCGTTTCATGTTAATCATCTCTTTGTTGCTTCACATATCATACCCTCATATACTTATGGTGGTTTAACCACCTAACCTTTACATTTACATACATTTGGTTACATGCCATATTAACATTAACATAAAGGCACATGGAGTGTGGTTTAGCAGAAAGTAGCTAGGTGGTCGAGCTAGTATTAAAGCTATGTTACGGGGTCCATTGGGCTTGAGGGATGGATGTTTGGATCCCTTGATTTGATATGGATTCGGATCCAGATTCGTTGGGATCTGCCCAATATCGGTTCAGTGACTGCCATGTAATCTAGTACGTGAAACATGGGCACCATGTAATCCCAAACATCCCAACGTTTAAAATTGGAAAAAGTCAATGCCATGTAGTTTGGAATAGGAAGAGTAGTCGACGACCCTTGGAAATAGGATGTGTGAGATCTAAAACTTATTAAAAAATGCTCCATGATTGCCATGTAATCTAGTTCATGAAACAAGGCCACCATGTAATCCCAAACATCCCAACGTTCACAACGGGAAAAATCGTCAATGCTATGTAGTTCGGAACAGGAATAGTAGTTGACGACCCTGGGAAAGTATGATGTGTAAACTCTAAAATTTATTAAAAGCTAAGTTAAAGTTTAGGTTAAAGTTTGTCCCCATTTACAATATTGTTATAGTTATAGTTTGACACCAATTACATTGTTTTTTAAAGTTTGGCCGCTGAAAAAGTATCGACTAGGTTCTTAATAGTGAGTTCAAGTGGGTCGGTTACGGAGGAACATTAGTCCATATAAGGTTGCCTTATGTCCCACAAATAATAATAATAATAATAAGGCCCTATTCCATTTCCTCTAACAATCTCCTATTATTCATATATTTAAGGTGGATGGGCACTCATCGTATTCATTCAAATATTCCTGCACCCCCCTAGCACTATATAACAAGAGGCCCTCACACTATAGAAAATGGGGGATTTGTGCTGCCGCCCGATACAAAGATGGGTCCCGCTAGCTTATAACCAGTGTTCCACCAAGTTTTTGGGACGCGGGAGCATGGGAGTGGGGAAACACATATTGGGGACGTGTAGAGACACCCCAAAATTTCGGTGTATTTTGGGGGACGGGGAGGCGTTGGGGTCTCTTAAATTATAAAAAAATAGAAAAATAATAAAAATTTGAACCCCAACATATAAACTCTTATGTTCCTGAAGAGTTTAGTAGAATGTAAATGTAATCGTTATAGCCAAGCATATCATATCGATGTTTGTTTCTTTTTATTTGTTTCTATTTCGATTTATAATGACCATTTAGTGTAAAAGACTAAAATTCAAGATGAACCATTTTTGTTTTTAGGTAAAAAAAGTTTATAAATTCGAGGCGGGTGGGGGCCTGTGGGAGGCCCCCATTTTCAGGAGGGCGCATGTGGGAGCCCCCCAATCCGGGAAACTCATAGACTTGCGTTTCCCCAAGTTTCACAGAAAGGGGGGCACTGGGAAACGTTTCCCATGGAACCTCCCAGCCCCCGGGGTGTGACGATACTGTTCAAAATTTCAAAGTTCTTTTCGTTGTGTTTCTTCAACTAATTCGAGGATGAAGAAGTTTGAGGAGGGGTGACATGTAATAAATATAAATTGGATTATTAGGCATAATAGTTATTATGACGTAAAGGTTGTATCCATTAGGATGGACATGTTTGTTTGGTACTTACTGCTATATAAGGAGTGTTCTTGACTACATTACCATGATCATTGTATCATTGATTTTTTTAAAATATTAATTGTCTTTTGAACATTATATTATGAACTCATCCCTATTTTATGTGGTAGCTGAATTAATGAACCGCTTGGTTTATCACAGTGACTCTAGATAATTGATTTATTTGAGCTTTTTCTCAAAGATTAATTTGTGTGGTGTTCATTAGTGGATACAGTGAATATAGAAGATCCTTGGAGTCTTAAATTTTTCTGACTGATGTATATATAATTGCAAGAATTCCAGACAATGGATATCTTAATATCAGGCAGCAGAGTTTGCACTGGAATATGACTTTAGTTGCAAGTTTTCAGGAAGCTGTGGGTTATTTTGACTGGTCTTAGTTATTGTATATATCTCTTCAATTCAACCCAACTCTGTATTCACTGTAGAGGGTGGATATAATACAAGGGCTGTAGATGGCAGTTTGTCTTTTATTTCACCCGTGTATGCATATGTTATAACTTGAATAAGTCTATTTTTTTTATTTTGATAATTATGATGATTTGTCCCAAATAGTAACTGATAGTTGCTTTAAATGCTTTGCAGTGGAACGCTCTTCTTGGTATTTCTGATTCTCTTCTAGCACTCGCTGGTTTTTTCTTTTTTCTTTTTCTGGTTTAGTGCCCTAGTTAATCAAATCTTGGAAAAAAATTTGCCACAAGCCAAAGGGATCTCATGCAACTAGCCAAAGATTTTGGGCAGAGGCCAATGAGTCTGGAAGTCATTGAGGGAAGCGTTTCCTAAAGTGCCTCTGATACCATTGTTATGATACCACTATTATGATAGAACATTCAATTCAAATAAGGGAGGGGTAGGAAATCCATAAAGCATAAATGAAATATATTTGTATTTGAATAACACAGGTGATGATTTACAAGAGCTCTTGTGATGTACAAATACTCATTCACTGGTCACGAAGGTGAAGGGTTATAACTTATAACCGTTAGGTTTATTTAATCCATTACTATGATTATTGTATAATATTGGTTGCACCGAGAGTAGCAAGGTGCTCTACAACCCAGTATGGGGGAGATGTTGTCACGTAACGTAACGTCCCAACAAAAAAATAAAAAGTAATATAAAAATTTGCATTAGCTTGTAAAATAAAAAATTAAAACTAAATGAAAAGTAATTAAAAAGTCCATGTCGGCTCATGAAATAAAAAATTAAAACCAACATAGATCCATCTTAATCCCAGATATATCAAGCACCGAGAGGGATAAATTTTATGAGGTGTAAGTTTTTTTTGGATGTATAAAGAATTTAAGATAAAACAATTTACACCTCAAGAAATTAGATCCCTCTCGGTGCTTGATAGATCCGGTTTTAATATGGATCTATGCTGGTTATGTACATAATAATTGATGGCTGCACACAAACTTAGTATTTGTTAGTCTCTGTTTAGAAACATAAAACTAGGTTACAAGCATGATTACTTCTTCATTTTGTAATAAGTTGTGCTTGTCAAATGATAATTTTATTGAATTAGTTTCTCATTAATCTATTTTTCAATGTTTTTATTGAATTAGTTTCTCATTGATCTATTTTTCAATTTAGGTTACAGAGGAATGCTTGCAGAGGGCAATTGCTATTTGTGGACCTGGAGTTGAAATTAAAGAACTCGGCAAGATAGTCATGTGAGCCTCTAGAAGTTTTCCCTATTGGAACCTTGGCCAGTTTCTGTCAAATAGTCTTGTTATTGTTCTGTACTTGTTTGTTAGCAGAATACTCCAAAAGTTATGTATTCCATTTCAATTTCAATGGAATTTAGAGCTTGAATGTTTGATTTCATTTTATGAAAGTTCCAATAGTTGAGCTGTAAGAAGTATTTAGGAACAAAAACACGTTAAATAGCTTGACGTTTATTCAGATTATCATTTTCCATCCACATGAATGATTTATTCTGAAATCTGTGTTGTTAGTAACTTAATACGGTTCGATGTGAATTCTTAATATTTATCTTTGCACATGCATTGGAATTATCTTTGATTTTCATGTGCATTAACCTTTGTTTTAATATTAAACAACATCGGTTTCTCAGAAGACACCGCAGGCTTAATTCAATGACTATCTCAAGTACAATTGAATCTTTTTTGGTTGCAAACTTGTTCTAAAACTCTCCATTACTTTAGTCATAAGCACCTTTTTGGTGATTATTTCCATTTTCAGGAACAATTTTTGTCATAAGATATTATTTCAGTACTTGCTATTTACTCTTTACCTCTTATAATATATGAGCAAGAAATGTTCACCCTAGGGGTTTCCCAGTGTTCGACGGGGATCTGGCCCTTAGGGTTGGGGGTGTGCTCCTTGCACTTCCCTCGCCCCCAAGGCAGGGAGGTGGGGCACTTGGTGAAACGTTTTGCCATGCCCCATTTTGTGAGAGGCATTGTGAAATGTTTCACCAATGTGTGGGACATGTTTCTCAAAATAGGGGGTGTGTGGGCACTCCCCTCCTGAAAAGCAGGATACATTTTGCCAAATGGGGGGCTTGTGGGTACCCCCTCTTGAAAGACAGGATTTCTGGGCATCCCCCCCAATATTTTTCTTCGAAAAAAACACCTAGAAATTATAAAAAACATAAAAAAAACATATTCCACTTTACCATTTAGAATGATGAATCTAAATCTATATATTTCATTTACGATTTTTTTATAGGTTATAAATTTGAAAAGATGTGAATGTATCATTAATTCAATATGAAGTGTTCAAATATGGTAAATCATAATAATAATGGTGATCGATGGATCAGGTTTGTATCATGTCACCATTTTGAATTTAACATTTACATTGCACACTGATGAATTGTTATGTTGGGATTTTTATTTTAATTTTTAAATTATAGAGATGGGGCCTCCTATGCGAGCGACCCCAATGTCCCCCCCATTCCCCATGATTTTCCTAAAATTTGGGGTTTGTCCTCACATGTTCCCTATTTGAGTTTCCTCGCTCCCATGCTCCGTGTCTTGAAAACTTGTTGAACACTGAGGTTTCCTTTTTAAAAGCTATGTGAAGATTGGTTTTTAGTTTAATAGATTTAATTGTCAAAATGGTTAATGAATAGAATTTGCAAATTTGGAAATGCTATTTTGATTTTTATAGAATTCAACAAAAGATGTGCTTAGCTAAGTCACATGACACTGGGACACAAGATATGTGGGAGATGTGGATATAAGTGTCAGAGACAGGACATATTGATCCTTGCAAAATGACACGGGGGATACACACACACATAATAATTTAAATACCAAAATGNACAGAGCTAACCCGATGGGGACATCAAGCGAGGCCCTTATATAGTGATGTATAGCATCTCGAGGATTTGACCCCTAGACCTTCTGCTCACAACTTGTAATATCCCAAATCCCGATATTTTCTAATTCTAAGCAAATACGCTGATACAACCGGGAATGCAAATTGCCATGCAAAAATCCCTATTTTATAGCAAAAATTAGGGTTAGGGTTTGTGGGATAGAATGAACACTTACCATTGATAAGCTGGCTGGACTGCTCCTGAGAGAGTATGCATGCATTAAGAGCTGAATCGGAGATGAAATGATATCTTTTGCTTCCGGTGAAACCCCAGTAGCACGGACCCCAGATCAGCTAAGGGTGACGTTTTCAGTGAAGGAGGTGTCCGATGAAGCTGTTGATTTGCAGGACTGATAGTCTTCCCGTGCCAGAGAGAATGCTTGACACATGCGGAAGTTCTGAGGTCTCTAGGCAGGCTAGCGAATTATTCTAGAGGTGCAGCTGCTCACTCCCCCTTGATCTCGAAATGGTTGATAACTGCTCAGGATGAGCACGATCGGATCTGATAATCACTGGGTACTGGAGTAAGATGCTGATGATGAGAATGGTGCCTGGGTTGCGAAGTAAAATTGAGATCTGAAGACCCAGCGAATGATTAGGGCTTTCTGGCTGAAAACCCCTTACGGCTGCACAGATGCCCCTGCAACAATCTCTGCAGTATAGTGGATAACTATGAATGAATGGAAGAGCAAATGGTGAACCTGTATGGCTTATCCCGAATGAGACTAGGGCAGATATCTCACTACCGAAACCTCGCTAGCTGAAGACGCCGTCTCCAACCCCAACTGCTGTGCTGCACGCTGTGCTGCTATTCAAGAGCTCCAAAATAATAATCATCAAAAGTGAGTCTCCTTTCACTCTATCTTCCTTTTATAACTTTCAACTGCGAAAACCCTAATCTTTGACCTAATTGGGTCATTTTATTTTCTAATTTGCAGTTGACTTGCATGCATGCACATGGAGACTTAAATGAGTGCATGCATCATTACATAATGCTTGGATGGCATGCATGATGGTGGCCTTTGGCCCCGGTGGCCCTTCTTGACCTAATGGTGATAACATGATGATGCCCTAGATTTTCTATAGATGGCATCAGTGTTTAGATGATTCCCTAACTGTCAGTAACCTCTCGAACCCACATGAATCACATAGGTTAGCGGTTTTGGTCCTCAATGCCTAATCAGATGAGGACATTACAGTCCTCCCCGCTTGAGATTGCTTGTCCTCAAGCAACTGCAAACTGGGATGCTGCAATACCTGTTCACCTTCCCATGTGGCATCCTCTGGTGGTAGTTCCTTCCACTGAACCAAGTATTCCCTAATTACTCTGTTCCTGAGTTTCCTTTCTATAGTCTGTATGATCCGTTCAGGAATCAGTATCAGTAGTCCTTTATCACCTAAAGGATGTAATTCTGTTGATGGAGCAATGTGTTTCCCAAGGGTCTTTTTCAGGTTGGACACATGGAACACATTGTGAATTTTACTTTCCTGTGGAAGTTCTAGTTCATATGCCACCTCTCCCACCTTCCTGACTATTCTGTAGGGTCCATAGAAGCGAGGTTTTAACTTTTCTGCTCCTTTCTTCTTAAGCGAAGACTATCTGTAAGGTTGGAGCCTTAAGTATACCAAATCCCCTACCTCAAAGCTCCGCTCAATCTTGTGTTTGTCTGCATATAACTTCTGCTGATTCTGGGCTGTCTGTAAGTTTTCCTTCAAGATTTTAAGAATATCTTGACTGTCCTGTATCCAATCTTTTGCCTTAGGGGCCCTACTGTCTCCAAATGCCAAATTTGCATAGTCCAAGGCCTCGTAGCCATATAATGCCTTAAAATGAGTCATCCTAATAGACATGTGATAGGTAGTATTGTAGCAATACTCCCTTAAGTGTAGCCATTTGATCCAGGTTCGCTGCTGCTCTGTTACGTAGTTCCTCAAATATCCTTCAATCCACTTGTTGACTTTTTTAGTTTGTCCATCGCTCTGGGGATGATAACTCGTGCTGGTAGCCAGTTCAGTCCCCACTAATCTGAATAGTTCCTGCCAGAAGGCACCTGTGAATCTGCTATCCCGATCACTGACAATGGTCTTAGGTAACCCATGTAACTTGAAGACTTCCCTGAAGAATAACTCAGCTACTTGAGCTACAGAGTAATCTGATGATATAGAAAAGAAATGTGCAAACTTGGTCAGTCTGTCAACTAGTACATATAAACAATCTCGCCCTTGGACCTTGGTCAATCCTGTAATGAAGTCCATAGAGACGCTTTCCCACTTCAGTTCTGGAATTGGTAGTGGCTGAAGCAACCCTGCTGGATGGATGTTCTCAATCTTGTTTTGTTGACAGATGCTACATTCCCATACGTGCTGCATAACTTCTCCCTTGAGGCCCTTCCATGAGAACCTCTCTCGGATCTGTCTGTAGGTCTTCAAGAAACCTTGATGTCTTGATAATGGAGAGTCATGTGCTGCTTGAATGATCTTTTTCCTCAACGTGGATTTTGGGACGAGGTATATCTTGTTCTTGTAATAGATGATGTCATCGACAATCTTGTACTTGTCATCCTGAATTTGTCCATCCAATAATTCGCAAGCGAATTTATTTTTGGAGTATTCTACTAAGAGAAGTGCCCTCCAATCTGTGGATATACTCTTGAGAGAAAGTAAGGGGGGACGCTTGGATAATGCATCAGCTACTACATTATTCTTACCTTTTACATACTCGATCTCGAAATCGTAGGCTTGTACTTTGCTGACCTATTTCTGTTGGCGCTCATTCAGTTCCTTCTGCTCCAGGAAATACTGGAGGCTGTTATGATCTGTTTTGATTTTGAACTTACTTCCCACTAGGTACTGTCTGAATTTCGTGAGAGCATGTAAGATGGCTAGCATCTCTTTATCATATATGGAGTAGTGGCGCTCGTAGTTCTTCAATTTGCGGTTCTCAAATGCAATAGGGTGATGATTTTGCATCAATACTGCTCCTAACCCTTCCCCTGAGGCATCACATTCTACTACAAAGGGTTGTGAGAAGTCTGGTAATGCTAAAACTGGATAGGAACTCATAATAACTTTCATCTCCTCGAAAGTTTTCTGTGCTAAGTTTGTCCAGGTGAATGCTCCCTTCTTTGTGAGATATGTGAGGGGTGCTGCAAATTGGGAGAATCCCTTAACGTACCGTCGGTAATAGGTGCACAGTCCTAAGAAACCTCTCAATTTTGTGACTGTTTTTGGCGCGGGCCAATCTCTGATAGCTCGGATTTTCTCCATGCCAACCTGTACTCCTTCCTCATTGATTATGTGCCGTAAGTACAACATTTCCTTCATGCCAAATTCACACTTTGACATCTTCGCGTAAAGCGAGTGTTCTTCTAGAATGCTCAGTACTTCATCTAGGTGTTTTAGATGCTCTTCCCATGTTTTGCTGTAAATCAGGATGTCATCAAAGAATACTAGCAAAAACTTACGTAGCTGAACTCTGAAGGTATGGTTCATGCATGACTGGAAAGTGGCTGGAGCATTGGTAAGTCCAAAGGGCATGACCGAAAACTCATAGTGACCATAGTGATAGCGAAAAGCTGTTTTGGAGATGTCTTGGTCCCTTACTCTGATCTGATGGTACCCCGAGCGAAGATCAATCTTGGAGAAGTATTTGGCTCCCCGAAGTTCATCCATGAGCTCATTAATTCTAGGGATGGGATACCTGTTCTTAATGGTCTTTTTGTTGAGTGCTCGATAGTTGATGCACATTCGCAGTGTACCATCCTTCTTCTTGACTAATACTACTGAGGATGCTAAGGGGCTAGAATGGGGCCGAATATATCCAAGCTCCAGTAATTCTTTAATTGTTTTCTCGATCTCATCCTTGTATCTTTTGGGATGTCGGTAAGGAGTGGTGATGACTGCTTGTGTCCCCTCCTCTAGCTCAATAATGTGTTCAAAGCCTCGGTCTGGCGGTCTATCTGATGGAAGGTCCTGAAAAACCTTTTCATTTGTAGCAAGGCCTGAATGTCACTTGGGTGTCGTGTGCTGGTTTCTGGGGGTTTCCTAAAGGTGACCAAACATTCTGCAGCCCGTTCTATATCATTCTGTCGGAGCACTACCTCCATTCTCTGTGACGAGACCGGTTTTGGGGGATAAGTGTTCATGCCCCTCAAAACTACCCGTTTGTTGTTCGGTCCCTGGAATTCCATTTCCATTTCCCTGTAGTCTATAGTGTATTTCCCTATGGAATAAAGCCAATGAACACCCCAGACTACATGAGTATTCGATACATCTTCTACATAGAAGGAATCTGTCATCTGATAGTTACCTAAGGTGACATTCAATTTTGGAATGCAATAGTTGCACTCCATGTTGGAGTTACCGGCTACTACTACAGTGAATCCTTCGAAATTCTCGGTTTGAATACCTCTCTTGGCTACCCAAGTGGAGTCAATGAAATTGTGGGTTGCTCCCCCATCAATCAATACTCCTACTCTGTGACCCTGTACTACTCCTCTGACCCCTGAGAGTATGGAATCTTGGTACTCCGAATAATGTAGCAATGACTCCCTCTGGTGTATCACCCTGGTGGGATTCTTCCTCTGTTGCCCATATTTCTTCTGTGGCTTCCTGCTCATAGTCATCCTCATCACTGTCCGAATATACCTCGATGTAGTGAGCCTTCGCCTTCCCTGCACACCTGTGTCCTGGTACCCATGGTTCCTAACAAGTGAAACATAGTTTCTTCCTCCTCAAGTCTTTCCTAGTGTCCTCGTCTAACCATGTTTTCTTGGGAACATCCTGCTGGAAAGGTTTCTTGTCCTTGTCCCTAACAGGAAAGTTGGTTTTGAGCGGAAACCTGTTCTTGGGGACTGAATCCTGTAGATCTCTAGCTCTACTAATGGCATCCTGCAGAGTGAGGGGTTTGTAGGCTTTCACCCATCCCCGTAGTGGTTCTGTCAGGGCCGCAGTGAATAACATAGTCAACTTGTTCTCCGACACATCTATTACCATGACCGCTATCCTCTGTAATTCTAAGATGAAGGCTTCTGCACTACCTGTCTGTTTGAGTTGAGCCAACTCCCTGAAATGTATCTCTGGATCCTTCCTGTCAAACCGCTCCATGAGCTTCTGAGTGAACTCATCGTAGGAGTGTATGGTGTTGTGACCCAATGTCAGCAATCCGTGGTACCACCACTTGTGAGCCTCTCCGTCCAGGTGGAGTGTAGCCAATTTAATGGCATCTGTCTCTGTCATGGGATTGAGTTGGAAATAGGTAACCAACTTTTGAACCCATATCCTCACTGAACCTCCGTGAGTCCCATCAAAATTTGGGATGGTCAACCTGCCCAAGGTCTTCTGCAACTCATAGTTGTGATTGAATCCCTTGTTGAAATTCCTGGGCTTGTTCCTACTCTTCATGTTGCAGAAATCCGAAAAAGACATGGCAACATGAAACTCATCCCCTAAGTCTCTATATTCCTGCAAATAAGCCCCAAAAGGTTCGCTAGGTTCTACCTGCATGACTGGACCACCTACTGTATCTGCCAAGAAGTGAGGCATGGTAGGCCTGTTGGAAGGTCTGCTATATATGTGTGGTGTATTCTGTATATTAGTGTACGCAACCTTTCCACTACTGCTTGTAGATCCTCGATCTACCGGTGAGGGCAGTGTACTGTAGATACCTACTTCTGGTTTCGCAGATAATCTGTTGATCACATTGAGTACATCTTTTTTCCCTTTGGCTAAGTCTTGCAATGCAGATACTAAGTTGCGAAACTCCATCCTGTCCTCCTCTTCTCCCGTTCCTTTTCCCTTATTAGAGTGTATACCTATTTGTTCCATGTCTGAGCTGATATCCTCTAGTTGGATATCCTCAAATTCCCCTGTGTATCTACTCTTTCTTCTCCTATAGGTTGCAAAAGGGTCTCCTTCTGTATTCATCTATGTCTCATTTCTTAAGCCCACAGCTGGCCAAGAAGATAGCTCTGATACCACTGTAATATCCCAAATCCCGATATTTTCTAATTCTAAGCAAATACGTTGATACAACCGGGCATGCAAACTGCCATGCAAAAATCCCTATTTTATAGCAAACATTAGGGTTAGGGTTTGTTGGATAGAATGAACACTTACCATTGATAAGCTGGCTGGACTGCTCCTAAGAGAGTATGCATGCATCAAGAGCTGAATCGGAGATGAACTGATATCTTCTGCTTCCGATGAAACCCCAGCAGCACGGACCCCATATTAGCTAAGGGTGACATTTTCAATGAAGGAGGTGCCCGATGAAGCTGCTGATTTGCGGGACTGATAGCCTTCCCGTGCCGGAGAGAATGCCTGGCACATGTGGAAGTTCTGAGGTCTCTAGGCAGGCTAGCAAATTGTTCTAGAGGTGCAGCTGCTCACGCCCCCTGATCCCGAAATGGCTGATAACTGCTCAGGATGAGCACGATCGGATCTGATAATCACCGGGTACTGGAGTAAGATGCTGATCATGAGAATGGTGCCTAGGTTGCGAAGTAAAACTGAGATTTGAAGACCCAGCGAATGATTAGGGCTTTCTGGCTAAAATCCCCTTACGGCTGCACACATGCCCCTGCAACAATCTCTGCAGTATACTGGATAACTATGAATGAATGGAAGAGCAAATGGTGAACCTGTATGGCTTACCTTGAATGAGACTAGGGCAGATATCTCACTGCCGAAACCCCGCTAGCTGAAGACGTCGTCTCCAACCCCAACTGCTGTGCTGCACGCTGTGCTGCTATTCAAGAGCTCCAAAATAATAATCATCAAAGGTGAGTCTCCTTTCACTTTATCTTCCTTTTATAACTTTGAACTGCGAATACCCTAATCTTTGACCTAATGAGGTCACTTTATTTTCTAATTTGCAGTTGACTTGCATGCATGCGCATGGAGACTTAAATGAGTGCATGCATCATTAAATAATGCTTGGATGGCATGCATGATGGTGGCCTTTGGCCCCGGTGGCCCTTCTTGACCTAATGGTGATAACATGATGATGCCCTAAATTTTCTATAGATGGCATTGGTCTTTAGATGATTCCCTAAGTGTCAGTAACCACTCGAACCCACAGAAATCACATAGGTTAGCGGTTTTGTTCCTCAATGCCTAATTAGTTGAGGACATTACACAACTGACATCACTTGACCACTTGAGCTAGCCCACTGGGCTAATTGCCAAAATGAAATATAGACATAAAGGTTCAAAATCGATTAAAAATTAAAAATGGCTAATGAGGAAATCAATTTGGGTAATTGAGGCAAAGGATTGACATGGAATTGGTCTGAGGTATAGTGTTTGGGTCATATTCATCATCCAGTATTAGCTTCATTTCATTTGGTGTCTACACATCCTTGGTTTATGCGTTTTGAGGGTATTCTGATGTATTTTGAGGGAGATGCTGTAGTGATTTTTCTCACTCCTTTATATTATTTTCCACCACACATTGTTATTGTTCCATGGTGCCATGCTAGTGAAGGATAACATAACCTCCTAGCCCCACCATGTGCTACTTTGTGGTCATTAGTCATATTTTATGTGGTGCGCCCCTTATTGGCCATTTCTAGTGATGCGCCCCCTTATATTTTTGAGTTGATCCATGTGAGATGTATCCGGTTAATCTTAGCCGTAGATTAGGATGATTTTATCTTATGATCTTGACCCTTGATCTTTTTGAATCTAGGTATTACGTATTTGAGAGATCTATATATTGAGATGCTCTCTCATTTGTAAAGGGACTTTTGGCTCTAAAAATATTGAATATAATAAAACGTTTGCAGAAATCTCTCGGGAGCTTTGTGAATGTCGTGGATGTGATTGCTATGCCTCTTGCATGGACATTTCAGTGAGATCTTGTATGCAAACAACATTATTTTGTTAGGGCCCTACCCATCTTTTTGCAGGTAGCGAATTGGAGGAGATTGCTAGGGCAACCCACATCGTCTTTCAACCAAATCGCCTCATGTTCAGGGAGTGATCAATTGTTACTTTGTGCATTGAATCTTTCTTTGTGGATGCTGTACATAGCCTATCTTTTTCATCAGTGAACAATTTTGACTTCTGTAGATTGACTTTGCAGGTGGAGAAGAGGGGGTGCACGTCCTCACTTGGGCGTTTTTCCTTCATTGCATGTCGAATCTAGCTTGAAATTGTAACTAAGTGGAAGGATCATCGACATGTAAGGCGACCGCAAGTATTCTCAGGGGCGATCTGCAAGATACGTATTGTGTTTCATTATTTTTATCCAATTGTCAAATAAACCCTCTTTCTTAAAACTCTCGTTTTGTAGATCTAATAGATCCGGTGAGTTTTTGATGACGACTATTAAAACCCACTTGGAGATTAATGAATAAACCCTAGATCTCAAGTTTCACGTTAATCGGATTCCATTTGCCTTGGGATCTAGCACTAGTTACTCTAGGTGGGGGCGCCCCTCTTGGGTGGGTGGTTGTTTTCTTCAGATCTATCAGATGGGTATGCTTGGACCCGCCTCAAAATCATAGATTCAATCATCAAGCACCCCGATCTAGTCATCTCATACCTTGATCTGCCCTTTTGGGTCCACTTTGTCCAATAATGCAAAAACGCTAGGTGGGTCCCTTTAGGGTTTCCTTTCATTTGGCTAGATCTCCCTAGATCTACTTCCTAGTGACATTTGGGATTCCCCCCACCTTCACCTCTATGCTGGAATAGGTCTCCATGTATAAAGCTGTGTCTCGGTGTTAGTTTATGTGATTTTTGTCACAAGGAATGTCTACCTCTAGGTCTTGAACACAGGTAGGGCTACCAACGAAAGTGTCTTTAGACACCAAGGCATCGAAGCTTAAAGTTATTCTAAATGGATGTTGTAATGTCCTCTTCCAATTAGGCCTTGAGGCCTAAAACCGCTAACCTATGTGATTCTTATGGGTTCGAGCGGTTACTGACAGCTAGGGAATCAACTAAGGACTGATGCCATCCATAGAAGATCTAGGGCATCATCATTAGGTCAAGAAGGGCCACCTTCGTGCATGCCATCCAAGCATTATTTAATGATGCATGCACTCTTTAGGTCTCCATCCGCATGCATGCAAGTCAACGACAAATTAGAAGATAAAGTGACCTAATTAGGTCAAAGATTAGGGTTTTCGCAGTTGAACATTATAAATAGAGGATAAAGCGAAAGGAGACTTCACTTTTGATTATGATTATTTTGGGAGCTCTTGGATAGCAGCACAGCGTGCCGCACAGCAGTTGGGGTTGGAGACAGAGTCTTCGGCTAACAGGATTTCGGCAGTGAAACATCTGTCCTAGTCTTATTCAGGGTAAGCCATACAGGTTCACCACTTGTTCTTCATTCATTCATAAGTTATCCAGTATATGGTATAGATCGTTGTAGGGACACGTGTGCAGCCGTAAGGAGGGGGTTTTCAGCCAGAAAGCCCTAATCAGTTGCTAGGCCTTCATATCTCAGCTTTACTCCGAAACTCAGGCACCATTCTCATCATCAGCATCATACTCCGGAACCTGGTGATTATCAGATCCGTCTGTGCTCATCCGGAGCAGTTATCAGCAGTTTCGGGATCCCAGGGGCGTGAGGAGCTATCTCACCAGAGCAAATCGCTATCCTGCCTAGAGGTCTCAGAAATCCCGCATGTACTAGGTATTCTCTCCGGCACGAGAAGGCTATCAGTCCTGCAAATCGGCAGCTTCGTCGGACACCTCCTTCACTGAAAGCGTCACCCTTTTCTGACTGGGGTTCTTGCCACTGGGGGTTCACCGGAAGCAGAAGAGATCTGCCCATCTCCGATCTAGTTCTCGGTGCTTGCATACTTTCTCCGAAGCAGTCTAGCCGGCTTATCAGTGGTAAGTGTTCATTCTATCTCACAAACCCTAACCCTAATTTTTCCTATAAAATAGGGATTTTTGCATGGCAGTTTGCATGCCCAGTTGTATCAGCATATTCGCTTAGAAATAGAAAATATCGGGATTTGGGATATTACAGATGCCCTGCTAGCAAAATAAAAGTGTCTTTAGACACTACTAGAAATGGAAAAATAAAGCTAGCAGTGGTCAAGAGATGAGCAGTCATCCATTGTATGGTGTAAGGCTCATGTATCCCCAGAGGGTATCAGGGAGGAAAGCCCAAGAAGGCTGAGCCTTAGTCATTTTCTGGAAGCCCAAAAGGCTTTCCAGGGTACTTGCTCTTGGAGGTTTGCAAGTTATCAATGAAAAATGAAGTTGATGGCTAGAAGATGAGAAGTGATTCCTTGTATAATGTAGGGCTCATTTGCTCCCACAGGGCAACAGGGAGAGACTGACCCAAGAAGGTCACGTCTTTGTCATTATCTAGAGGCTCAGAAGGCTGCCAGGGCACCTGCCTTTAGAGGTCAACTAGTGAAATAAATGTTGAGCAAATTAAGTCTTAAAAAGGTTGCTTGTCTAGAGTCTAGTGGAGCCTTTTCATCATTCCACCCAATTGTGAGACACCGCCATGCCCTATTGTTCACCTAATCCAACTTATGTGTTGTGTGGATCCCCTTGTCCTTTCGCCTAGATGCTTACATTGTTGAGTTATCAATTCATCCCTTGGCCTTACCTATTGTTTATGATCCCTTCACCTTTAACTATCAAAAGGGCTAAATCTATAAATGAGCATACATTGGAGGTTCTTGTTTTGAAGCAACTAATCATTTTGATTTGGATTATTATATATGTATTGTGCTTATACTTTCCAACAAAATCTAATCATACTTGAGTGTCACTCCTAGCATAGATAATTGAGCATGCATGTCCATTAGTACTTTGCAGCATCAGAGTTTACAACTTGGGTCATCATTTGATCAGTGTTTACTTGGTCAACCCAGTGTTGGCCAGGCCATGAGTAGGATTCATGATGAGTTATAGAGCGATGGTTGTGGATGATGATTATGTATGGTCTACAGGTTTCCATTAGACATATTCATGTTTCAGATGGCGATTTGTTGAGATGCCTTGTACTATTTCTATGATTATCAACATTTACAGGCTTTATTATTTTTATTGTTCTGAAATGGACGGGGCCTCTAATGTTTCTTTTGTGATGGAATTATGGTGTATGAGTACTCATTCCTAGTTGATTTGGACATTCCGAGTCCATTGGTGCAGCTGGTTTTCAGTTTCAGGAGGGTACAGGATAGATACAAGTCTCTTGGGTTTTTGCAGCAGATTTGTCTTGGGGAAAATGAACATAAAACACTTTAAATATGTTGAGAAGATCTCTTGGAACACGTGACTGGATTTGTGGGGTGCAGCCAGTCGTTTGTACCATATACCTTGGGTGCCAGGCACATTTGTGCAGTTACTTTTTTGCGTAGACTCTTCTCGGGTGAGATATTGGTTGCTTTATGTTCCCAAGGTAGCATTTTAATAATTAAAAATGGCTAATGAGGAAATCGATTTGGGTAATTGAGGCAAAGGATTGGCATGGAATTGGTCTGAGGCATCGTGGTTGGGTCATATTCATCATTTGGCATCAGCTTCACTTCATTCGGGGTCCACACATCCTTGGTTTATGCATTTTCAGGGTATTCTGATGTCTTTTGAGGGAGACCCCCTAGTGATTTTTATCGCTCCTTTATATTATTTGCCACCACACATTGTTATTGTGCCATGGTGTAATGTCCCCCTCTAATTAAGCATCCAAAACACCTGCTAACCTACTTAATTCCCATAGGTTCGAGCGGGTACTGCATGAGAGGAAATTGACTGAGGGCATTTGATACTTAGAGCAGAATAAGAGATTCATTCAGTGTTAAAGTCATCAGTCGGATAAAAGGAGCCTTATTTGTTTAGGCTTAAAAGTCAACAACAAATTAGAATTGCATGCATGCAAATGTGAAGCATAAACCCTAAAAGCGCATAAGGTTATATTTAAGAGGGTGATTGGACTAAAGAGACTATCTATTATTATTGTTGATTGATTTGGAGCTTTGAGCAGCAGCACAGCATGCAACCGCGATAGTTGGGGTTGAAGACGACATCTTCAGCTAGCGAGGGTTCGACAGTGAGATATTTTCCCTAGTCTCTTCGGTATAGACCATCCAGGTTTATCAACGACATTCACTGTATACATCAGTGTTCGGGATCTAGCACCCTCAGAAGGATTACTGATTTGCAGGGTCACGTTTTGCAGCTGGGCATTTAGTTGGATACCCCAAAGTATTCACCGGATCTCTAATTTCCAGTTTATCTCCCGCATGTCAGCATCTTCTTCTTTAGCAGGGTCATTCCATTGCATTGTGTGGTTCCCAGTTCTCTATTTGCTCATTCTGAGGAGCTATTAGCAGGTCAAAGGGATTGAGGGCGTGAGCACCAAACTGATAGATCAATTCGCTAGGGCACTTAGAGAGGCCAAATCTTTCGCATGCTCTTGCCATTCTCTTCAGGAGGGGAGGACCATGAGCTCTGCAAAGTTTCGAGGGTATCAGGCAACTCCTCCACCCAAAACGTCAATTTCAGCTGGGGAAGAGCCTCTGTGCAATTGGGCGGTAACATCGGAGGAAAGGAGCACTACTAGCACACCTATCCGGATCTTTATGCATGCAACTTTCTCTGGAGTCCTTATCAGCCGTTTTATCAGTGGTAAGTGTTAATTTCTCTCTCCAAACCCTAGCCCTAATTCAACTACATTTTAGGGCATTTTTGCATGGCAAGTTTGCATGCATAGTTATTCCGTATTTTTGTATAAGATTGAGTGTGTGAGTCAGCACTACAATAGAACATTAGAAGAATATCGGTATTTGGGATATTACAGTGGTATCAGAGCATGTTCCTTGCTAGTTATGGGCTTGAACATGAGAAGTAGATGAATACAGAAGATGACACTTTTGTAACCTATAGGAGAAGGAAGAGTAGGTACACGGAGGAATTTGAGGATATCCAACTAGAAGATACCAACTCAGACATGCACCCAACAGGGATACACTCTGACAGGGTAAAAGGAACGAGAGAAGATGAGGACAGGATGGAGTTTTGCAGCATAGTAACCGCATTGCAGGACCTAGCCAAAGGGCGTACTTAATGCAATCAACAGATAGTCGACAAAACCAGAACCAGGTAATAGTAGTACACCTCTCTCACTGGTAGATAGAGGATCTACAAGAAGTAGTGGGAAGCATGCATACACCAATATGCAGAACACACCCCATATATAACAGATCTTCCAGCAGGCCTACTGTGCCTCACTTCTTGGTAGATGCAGTAGCAGGACCATTCATGCTGGCAGAGTCTAGTGAACCCTTTGGAGCCTATTTGCAGGAATACAGGGACTTAGGGGATGAGTTTCATGCAGCCATGTTTTTTTTCGGATTTTTGCAACATGAAGAGTGGGAACAGGCCCAAGAACTTCAACAAGGGGTTTAATCATAATTATGAGTTGCAGAAAACCTTGGGTAGGTTGACCATCCCAAACTTTGATGGGACTCACGGAAGTTTAGCGAGGATATGGGTTCAGAAGTTGGATACTTATTTCCAACTCAACCACATGACAGAGACAGATGCCATTAAATTGGCTACACTACACTTAGACGGAGAGGCTCCTGAATGGTGGTACCACAGATTGGTGACATTGGGTCACAACACCACCAGTTCCTATAGTGAGTTCACTCAGAAGCTCATGGAGCGGTTTGACAGGAAAGACCCGGAGATACATTTCAGAGAGTTGGCTCAACTCATGCAGACAGGTAGCGTCGAGGCCTTCATCTCAAAGTTTCAGAGGGTAGCTGTTCTGGTGACCGATGTGTCGGAGAACAGGCTGATTATGTTGTTCACAGAGGCCTTAACGAAATCACTATAGGGTTGGGTGAAAGCCTAGAAACCCCCCACTTTACAGGATGCGATCAGCAGAGCCAGTGATCTCCAGGACTCAGTCCCAACGAACAGGTTTCCACTCAAGACCAACTTTCTAGTTAAAGACACAGATAGGAAACCCTTCCAATCGGACGTACCGAAGAAAACTTGGTTAGACGATGACATAAGGAAAGACATGAGGCAGAAGAAATTATGTTTCACTTGTCAGGAGCTGTGGGTTCCAGGACACAGGTGCTCAAGAAAGGCCAAAGCCCATTACATAGAGGTATATTGAGGCAGTGAAGGAGAGGACTACGAGCAGGAAACAACAGAGGAATTGCGAGCAGCAGAGGATGAGTCACTCCAAGGGGATACACCAGAGGGAGTTATTGCTACATTATCCGGGGTACCTAGGTTTCATACTCTTAGGGTCAGTGGAGTAGTACAGGGCTACAGAGTAGGAGTGTTGATTGATGGGGGGGCAACCCACAATTTCATTGATGCAACATGGGTGGCTAAGAGGGGTATTCCGACAGAGAAGTTTGAGGGATTTACTGTAGTAGTAGCCAAAAACTGTAGTATGGAGTGCAACTACTGGATTCCTAAACTGAATGTCACATTAGGCAACTACAAGATGACATATTCATTTTATGTAGTGAATGTGGCCGGTACAAATGTAGTATTAGGTGTCCAATGGCTTTATTCAATAGGAAAATATACTACAGACTACAAGGCAATGGAAATGGAATTTGAGGGACCACATGGGAAACATGTAGTTTTGAGGGGCATGAATACTTATCACCCAAAACCAGTATCCTCTCAAAGGATGGAGGCCGTGCTCAGACAGGGTGACATAAGGTGGTCAGCAGAATGTTTAGTCACCTTTAGGAAACCTCCAGAGAGCAACACCCAACACCCAACGAATATTCAGGCCTTATTGCAGAAGCACGAGAAGGTATTTCGGGATCTTCCAGGCATCCCAAAAGATATAAGGATGAGATCGAGAAGACAATCAATGAATTACTAGAACTAGGATATAGCTAGCCCAATTCTAGTCCCTTTGCATCATCAGTGGTCTTAGTTAAGAAGAAGGATAACACATTGCGAATGTGCATCGATTACAGAGCACTCAACAAAAAGACCATCAAAAACAGGTATCTCATTCCCAGGATTGATGAACTAGTGAACAAACTACAGGGTGCCAAATACTTTTCAAAGATTGATCTTCGCTCGGGGTACCACCAGATCCGAGTAAGGGATCAAGACATTTCCAAAACAAATTTCCGATGCCACTATGGTCACTACGAGTTCTTGGTCATGCCTTTTGGACTCACCAATGCTCCAGCCACCTTCCTGTCGTGCATGAACCATACTTTCAGAGCTCAGTTACGTAAGTATTTGCTAGTATTCTTTGATGATATTTTAATTTACAGCAAAACTTGGGAGGAGCATCTGAAACATTTAGACGAAGTAGTGAGCATTCTAGAAGAGCACTCGCTTTATGCGAAGATGTCTAAGTGTGAATTTGGCATGAAAGAGATGTTGTATCTAGGGCACATCATTAGTGCAGAAGGGGTACAGGTTCATATGGAGAAAATTCGAGTTATCAGGGATTGGCCTGTGCCAAAAACAACCATTGAACTGAAAGGCTTCTTAGACCTTTGCACATATTATCGGAGGTATGTTAAGGGGTTCTCCCAATTCGCTACATCTCTCACTGATCTCACAAAGAAAGGGGCATTCACGTGGACAAATTTGGCATAGAGAACCTTTGAGGAAATGAAAATCATCATGAGTTCTTGCCCGGTTTTGGCACTACTAGACTTCTTACAACTGTTTGTAGCGGAATGTGATGCGTCAGGGGAAGGACTAGGGGCAGTACTGATGCAAATCCAACACCCAATTGCATTTGAGAGCAGGAAACTAAAAGACTATGAGCGCCACTACTCCATATATGAAAAGGAGATGCTAGCCATCTTACATGCTCTCACTAAATTCAGACAATACCTGGTGGGCAACAAATTCAAAATCAAGACAGATCATAACAGCCTCAAGTACTTTTGGAGCAGAAGGAGTTGAATGAGCGTCAACATAAATGGGTCAACAAGGTGTAGGCTTATGATTTCGAGATAGAGTATGTGAAGGGTAAGAACAATGTAGTAGCTCATGCATTATCCAGACGACCTGCTTCATTGTCTCTCATGAGTATATCCACAGATTCGAGGTCTCTTCTCTTCGTAGAGTACTCCAAAAACAAATTTGCTTGCGAGTTATTGGATAGACAGGTTCAGAATTATTGATGACATCATCTATTACAAGGGCAGGATACACCTCGTTCCAGAATCAGCCTTAAAAAGGAAGATCATACAGGCATCACATGACTCACCATTATTAGGACATCAGGGCTTCTTGAAGACCTACAGGAAGATCCGAGAGAGGTTCTCATGGAAGGGCCTCAAAGGGGAAGTTATGCAGCACGTTCGAGAATGCAGCATTTGCCAGCAGAACAAGATCGAACACATTCATCTGGCAGGGTTACTTCAGCCACTACTGATTTCGGAGCAGAAGTGGGAAAGTATCTCCGGAGCAGAAGTGGGAAAGTATCTCAATGGACTTCATTACAGGGTTGCTCAAGGTATAGGGACGAGACTGCTTATATGTCGTGGTAGATCGGTTGACCAAATTTGCCCACTTCTTTGCTATCTCATCTGATTATTTAGCAACACAGGTAGTCGAGTTATTCTTCAAATAGGTCTTCAGACTACATGGGCTACCCAAGACCATTGTTAGTGATCGGGACAGTAAATTCACCAGTTCCTTCTTGCAGGAGCTATTTAGGTTAGTAGGGACCGAACTTGCTACAAGTACGAGTTATCATCCGCAAAGCGACGGGAAGATAGAGATTGTTAACAAGTGGGTTCAAGGGTATTTGCACAATTATGTAGCAGGCCAGTAGAGGACATGGATTAAATGGCTACACTTAGGAGAATACTGCTACAATATCACCTACCATATGTCTATCCAGATGACACCTTTTAAAGCATTATATGGCTATGAGGCACTGAGCTTCGCTGATCTAGCTTTTGGAGACAACAGAGCACCCAAGGCCAAAGATTGGGTATAGGACAGTCAGGATATCCTTAAGGTCCTGAGGGAGAACTTACAGGAAACACAGAATCAACAGAAACTATATGCAGGCAAACACAGGATTGAGAGGAGCTTCGAGGTACGAGATCTGGTATACTTACGACTACAACCATACATGCAATCTCCCTCAAGAAGAAAGGAGCGGAAAAACTAAAACCTCGCTTCCATGGTCCTTACAAGGTAATTTAGAAGGTTGGAGAGGTAGCTTATGAGCTAGAACTCCCGAAGAAAAGCAAGATTCACAATGTGTTTCATGTGTCCAATCTCAAGAAAACATTAGGATAACACATTGCTCCATCCACTGAGTTGCCTCCCTTAGATGATGAAGGGCTGCTGGTACTAATCCTAGAGAGAATCCTACAGGTGCGAGAAAGGAAGCTCCGAAACAAGGTAATTCGAGAGTATTTGGTAAAATGGAAGGAATTACCTATGGAGGATGCTGTTACCACCTAAGTTATACTTGGTGGATTTTTCAAGCGAGCCGGTGAAGTGGAACAAGTATACTTGTTCATTCTTCAGAGATCAGAAGTTTGCTAGGCTTTTCCTAGGAGTCTCTTTGGATTTTTTTTGTAACACATGTTCATACCCCCTTGGGGAAAATTGTAAAAAATGTCCTAGCATTTAATATTTTAAGAAAGGCTTGGCTTCCCAGACTTGAGCATCAAGCCGACTAGCCCAGAGTGTTTTTTCCCTTGGTTATTATTGGTTGTTGAACAAACGACTAATAATTTCTGAGTTTTTCACTCACACATCCAAAGTTGGGGTAGTCATCTTGGTGTTTCGGCCTAGGGAGGTTATTAGAGCCTTCGTGTTAGTGTTTTTCACCATGCTAGGCATTCAAATTAAGTCGTATGGACATGTACTAGGTCCCCCTGGAGTTTTGTCGAATTCTGAGAAAAGTAAATTTTCTCCGTTTTTTAAGCCATTAAAAAATTAAAAAATGGTTTAATTAAAAAAATTCAAAATGTGATAAAAGTCAGATACAGAGTCTGTTTCTGACGTGGGGACACTTGTTTTCACACTTGGAGTGCCCACTTTACCCAGGGACCACTTTCTACATTAGTTGGGCAGCCGGAACACCTCGTGAGGCATTATTTGGCTTAAAATGCATCAAGATGGCATTTTAATGCTAAGTTTGGTCAAATTGGCACTATGGCCAAAGGTTGAAAAGTAAAAAATATTAAAATATTGGTGGATGCGGTGACATGGCATGGGTCCCCCATAGTCATGCGACCTTTTTTTTCCATGTTATAACTTAAGTTATGGTTATAAGTTAAGGAGTGGTATACATATCACAATTTCATAAAAGGATGGTGACGCCATGTTTATGAGAAAGTCGCAAGCATAGTATGGAGGTTGAGCTAGCATGAACAGGTGGACCCCTTTTCATGTTTAAAATATTACCTTGGATTAAACCAAGTTTGAATTACCATATTTCAAACTTTGGATAGTGGAGGCGCATAAGGTAGTGAATATTTCATTAGAGGTGACGTCAACCCACCAAGGGAGGAGCTCACGCTACACTTAATGCCTTGCGATATTTGGAAAGTGTGGACCCCTCCTATCCGCGTCATATTTGGAATCGTGGCTTATGAAGTGATTTATCATACATTGTTTGTTGTTTTATTAAAACAAGCGAATCTAATTTTGGAGCTCACGTCATCACATAGCCATACAATCGCGTGAAGGAGATCATAGCATGCGATTTGGTTTTGGTGAGTTGGATTTTGGGAGTTGGAGTGAGATTGCCGATCTCATCTGAGGTGGCACCTCCCCCATACCATCTATTCAGTTAAACTAATAATCACCCCACCGATTTTTCTGATTGGTTCAGTTCAACTCAGCTCAACTCAGTTACACTCCAGGTTGATCTTCAGTATTGATGAGGCCCCCCTGGGTTTCTCTTTTCCTATTTAAGCAGGTCACTTCTCCATTGTTCAGGATCAAAAGGTGGAACCTCTGCTTGTAAGATTGTAATAGTTTTCTTGAGTATTGTGAATAAAAGGCTTTGGAGGCAATTTCTGTGTGGGATCTATGGATGTTTGGATGGAGTTTACTCTGCATTAGTGAGGTAACCTGAATTTGTTTTCATGCTTGCATATGTTTGGGATTAACTTGCTTTCAGAAGGAAATGGTATTTTTGTAAAGATAAAAGGTAATTCTTGATAGGTTACTCTTTTATTGCAAGTCGAAGAAGACTATTTGATATATGTATGATTTCATGTTTGGATCTACATTGTTGTTGTAGTCTTTTTTGGTTTACACAGGTATTTTTTAATCCCCATTGCTAGTGTTGAGAATCTTTTGCAGGAAGCTAAAGATGGAGTATTGATGAGAGAATGTGCTCTACCTTTCCTTCAGTAAATTGGAAAATAAGCTTTGTCCCTCTGATCTCACCAAGGAGGCGCTTTCTCTCCTTTATTTCTTCCTCTACTCTGAGTTCTTTAACTTTTGATCCACAAATTTCTTGAAAGTTTCTTTCAGTTTCAAACGTTTCCATATTAGATCTAGCATCTAAGGTCATATTAAAGGTAGATCTAATAGTTTCTATTTCTAGTCTGCTTCAAAGGTACATTTAAAATTCTAGATCTAGTTACTTTTCTCTTTTTTCTGCAAGTTTAAAATTTTGAAAATTAAAAAAGCTTGTTGAAGGAGTTTTGTGCATTTTAAAGTTTTATCTAGCATTTTAGTGCTTGATATTTGCTTTCCATTCTTTTCAAGAGGCAAGTGAAAATTTTAAGAAGGCAAGCTTTCTAGCTTGCCTTACTTAGTTGTTTCCTTTTTTATAGTCAGTTGTTACTTAGATTTTTTTTTGTAATTTTTGCATGTTGTCCAAACACACTTCCAAATTGTTTTTGGGCATCTTTCACTGACATTAGCTTGCTGGTTTTTAGCTGGCCCATAAAAAAAAAGAAGGAAACTCTGCCCGGAAATACTTTTTTGGACATTTGGAGCTCCCAGGAGGCTTTCCCCATAGCTGGGCTTATTTTCCTTGTATTTTGTAAGCCTTTGGATCCCAGATAACAAGGACCAAAGAACATTTCTACTGAAGCATTGTAACCGATTAATAAAAGCAACTTTGAGTAGGCTCGTTAGAGCCCGGTCCCCATCCCCCCTGGGGGGATATGTGTCGTTGTCTTTTTTATGATTTTCTAGTTTTTGTTAGTTTTATCTTTATTTCCAATTTAGTTTTTTATGTGATCAAGGAAGTAAAAGAAATACTTACCCCACGCTCTCCCGAGTACCTTGAAAGGGCGAAAGAGATTCGTGGTAGGATTAATTAGAAAATATTTCTTTCATTTATTTGTTCTTAATTTTTAAATCAATCTAACCGTTGCTTTCCCAAGTATTCGAAAGGTGAAAGAGACTCTTCGGTCATCATCTAAACAACTCATTGTTACGTCTCTAATAAAATAAACCAAGACTCCTTCCCCGTATGCTCTACACCGCTGCAGCTTATCTGATCAGTTGGTTGTATCAGAAAAGGATACGTGTTACTAGATTTAATAGGAAAATCCACAAAGTGATTTTCTCGAGAACTCGAGAGGTTGCAAATGGTAACTACTATAGAGTCAAGGGGCTACTCCAAGCAGGTTCATCCTCGTCCCGTTGGACACTTGGTATTACCGCTTTAGCACTCAGTTCGAAGGGACTTGACTTGTTGGGCCAAACCCACAATTAACCCACGCCCTTAATTACTCATTAATAATTTTAAAACTGACCAACGAGACAACTGCAATACTTACACGACACAACAGCACTCCACTTTTACAAGCACTCCATATTCATCGGCACTAGTATGTTTTACTTTCAATGCTTAAATCAATTATTGCAAAATGTCGTTAATGGTGCTTACATTGTCATATGCTGTTGATGTGATCTCTTTCTTGCAATAGTCCGTTGTGTTATTTTATCCATTTCATATTAACTCCTAGAATTAATTATTTCTCTCGTAGAGTAAAAACCCTAGATTTTACTTTTCATTAGGGTTCACCCCGCTTGGCTTCGCTAGGAGTTGGCCTAGACGGAGGAGTTGAGTATCAGGTGACAGCACTTGGCTCGAGCTTGCCCCCAAGGTCGCACCCAGTGGCTTGAAGATTTCTGCCACATTACCTGAGGTGCGAATTAGGCAGCAACATATGCCACATGGGAAGGAGAGCAGGTATTGCAACATCCTAGTTTGCAGTTGCTTGAGGACAAGCAATTTCAAGCGGGGAGGACTGTAATGTACCCCTCTAATTAAGCATCCAAAACACCCACTAACCTACTTAATTCCCATAGGTTCGAGCAGGTACTGCATGAGAGGGAATTGACTGAGGGCATTTGATACTTAGAGCAGAACATGAGATTCATTCAGTGTTAAAGTCATCAGTCGAATAAAAGGAGCCTTATTTCTTTAAGCTTAAAAGTCAACAACAAATTAGAATTGCATGCATGCAAATGCGAAGCATAAACCCTAAAAGTGACATGCAAACCCTAAAAGCGCATAAGGTTCTATTTAAGAGGGTGATTGGACTAAAGAGACTATCTATTACTATTGTTGATTGATTTGAAGCTTTGAGCAGTAGCACAACGTGCAGCCGCGACAGTTGGGGCTGAAGACGACGTCTTCAGCTAGCGAGGGTCCGACAGTGAGATATATGCCCTAGTTCCTTCAGGATAGACCAGCCAAGTTTATCAACGACATTCACTATATACATCAGTGTTCGGGATCCAACACACTCAG
This sequence comes from Pseudotsuga menziesii, assembly GCA_001517045.1. Taxonomy (NCBI): domain Eukaryota; kingdom Viridiplantae; phylum Streptophyta; class Pinopsida; order Pinales; family Pinaceae; genus Pseudotsuga; species Pseudotsuga menziesii. The sequence continues at coordinate 48,755 of LPNX010966124.1, forward strand.
AAGGATTATTGATTTGCAGGTTCACGTTTTGCAGCTGGGGATTTAGCTGGATACCCCAAAGTATTCACTGGGTCTCTGATTTCCAGTTTATTTCCCGCATGTCAGCTTCTTCTTCTTTAGCAGGGTCTTTACATTGCATTGTGTGGTTCCCAGTTCTCCGTTTGCTCATTCTGAGGAGCTATCAGCAGATCAAAGGGATTGAGGGCATGGGCACCAAACTGATAGATCAATTTGCTAGGGCACTCAAAGAGGCCAAATCTTTCGCATGCTTCGTCCATTCTCTTAAGGAGGGGAAGACCATCAGCTCTGCAAAGTTTTGAGGGTATCAGACAACTCCTCTACCCAAAACGTCAATTTCAGCTGGGGAAGAGCCTCTATGCAGCTGGGTGGTAACACCGGAGGAAAGGAGCACTAGTAGCACACCTATTCGGATCTTTATGCATGCAGCTATCTCTGAAGTCCTTGTCATCCGGGTTATCAGTGGTAAGTGGTAATTTCTCTGTGCAAACCCTAGCCCTAATTCAGCTACATTTTAGGGCATTTTTGCATGCACAGTTATTCCATATTTTTGTATAAGATTGAGTGTGAGTCAGCACTACAATAGAACATTAGAAGAATATCAGTATTTGGGATATTACACATGGGGCCATGCTAGTGAAGGATAACATAACCTCCTAGCCCCACCATGTGCTACTTTATGGTCATTAGTCATATTTTATGTGGTGCACCCCTCATTGGGCATTTCTAGTGATGCGTCCCCTTATATTTTTGAGTTGATCCATGTGAGATGTATTCGGCTAATCTTAGTCATAGATTAGGATGATTTTATCTTATGATCTTGTTCTTTGATCTTTTTGGATTTAGGTATTATGTACTTGAGAGATCTATATACTGAGATGCTCCCTTATTTGTAAAGAGACTTTTGGCTTTGGAAATATTGAATATAATAAAACTTTTGCACAAATCTCTTGGGAGCTTTGTGAATGTCATGGATGTGATTGTTATGCCTCTTGCTTGGACATTTCAGTGAGATCTTGTATGCAAACAATATTATTCTGTGAGGGTCGTACCCATCTTTTTGTAGGTAGCGAATTGGAGGAGGAGATTGCTAGGGAAACTCGCATCGTCTTTCAACCAAATCGCCTCATGTTTATGGAGTGACCAATTGTTACTTTGTGCATTGAATCTTTCTCTATGGATGTTGCACGTAGCTTATCTTTTTCATCGGTGAACAATTCTGCCTTCGGTAGTGTTGCCGCCTAATTCACACTTTAAGGTGCAGGAAAGTCACAACCTGCTATGTGTGTCCTTGGGGGCAAGTGAGAGTTGGGGACCACTGTCACCACAGTCCACCACTCCTCCGTTTAGGCAAGATCCCAACAGAGCCAAGGGGGGTAGTCCCTATGGAAAGACTATGTTCCAGGTTTATTAATTAATTGAAGATTAATTAAAGGGATCTTTTTATTAAGATTACGAAATTACAAGACCAGTGCCTATATTAAATGGAGTCAAAAGATTATAAGTTACAACAATAACAAATCAAAGTATTTAAGCAATGTACAGCTGATCTAAACTTATCTGTATAAACAAAGATAGCAAAAGAAAATGCTTTAATGTGAAATTTATTGAATCAACAGGAAATAAAGGAAAGAAAGACTTTAAGTTTGATTCACTTGAAGCAATTTAAACAATATTAAACATTCACCGCATGAACAAATATGAAACTGAAAGTAAATGTGTTGGAGTGCTTGCAGTAAAAATAAAGTGAAAATGATTGTAGTAAAACCTTGAACAGCAAGGCAAAGATAAATAGTATTGATCTGTGTTTGCAGGACGTTTTGCAATCCTTCTTGGTAAATTTTAATAAATTTTAATTAGAGTTGTTCTTCTTGAAGTTAGTTTTAGATCCGGTGGTGTGACTACCCCGATCTAGTTCTTCTCAAACTGAAGATGGAATGCTGTTGCGTTCAACAGGTGGGAGCAAGCCCACCCCTAGCTCACAGGTCAAACCCCAATGGCCCGGTGCTCACAAGGAGGACGACGAAGCGCCGAGAGACCCCCTCGGTCTGCTACCCCTTGCAGCTTTCGAGTCACTGTTTTTAATCAACTTGAAAGTCTCTAGATGGATGCCTATTAAACTAGGACTTCCCTTTCCCCTGGTCGTATCTCGGAGTACCCCGGAGGGTGATAACCGAGTAGAGGAGCATGATGTTGGAAGTTTTTGTTGGTAAATTTTAAAGGTTTATTTTAATCTTGATGTTTAATATGCAAGGTTTATTTTAAAATAATCAATAAGAACTTGGGAAGTAAAGAGATTGATTGTAGATTGTAGTACAAGGAAAGGAATTACGAAACTCCGCAAGACTCTAGACAAACGCCTAGCATGGTCATGAATCACACTTTGAAGCCTTAGCCACCTCATGGAATTGACTGGTAGAACGCCCGTCACCACTTTGGAGGATTTTGAGTGAAAACCAAACCGATTAAACTTGTTTGTTCAACAAGGTCAATTGGAAAGGGAAAAACACTCGATGAGGGGACTTCCCTAACAACCCGTTCCATGGTGTGGCATCCATATCATATGACCCACACTAGCACATTAAATTACATTAATTTTCCCACGCAGGGGAGCGGACATTTCGTTTTACAAAGGGGCGATAGCCCTGCAGAAGTGAAAAATCCTCAGATTTTTCTAGGGTACAATTATGTACATCCTCATGTACATGGAGTTGCCACCTAGTCGAAATAGGTGGGCAACAGGTAGATTGATTTTGTAGGTGGAGAAGAGGGGGCGCACTTCCTCACTTGGGCGTTTTTCCTTCGTTGCATGCCGAATCTAGCTTGAAATTGTAACTAAGTGGAAGGATCATCAACATCTAAGGCAGCTGGAAGTATTCTTTGGTACGATCTGCAAGGTACGGATTGTGTTTCATTGTTTTTATCCAATTGTCAAATAAACCCTCGTTTCGTATATCTGATAGATCCGGTGAGTTTTTTACAATGACCATCAAAACCCACTTGGAGATTAATGAATAAACCGTAGATCTCAAGTTTCACGTTAATCAGACTCCATTTACCTTGGGATCTAGCACTAGTCACTCTAGGTGGGGGCGACCCTCTTTGGTGGGTGGCCTTTTTCTCCAGATCCATCAGATGAGTATGCCTAGACCCACCTCAAAATCATAGATCCAATCATCAAGCACCCCGGTCTAGTCATCTCATACCTTGATTTTCCCTTTTGGGTCCACTTTGTCCAATTATGCAAAAACCCTAGGTGGGTCCCTGTAGGGTTTCCTTTCATTTGGCTAGATCTCCCTAGATCTACTTCCTTAACTCATTTGTGGTACAATCTCATTCAAGTTGGATCATTTCCTATCTTTACTAAGCCTCCCCAACTTGGCCCTAATCTCCATACCATTCTAATTCAATAGATCTAGTCTTATCCACTCATTATCTCTCCTCTTTTATACATTGTCAAACCCTAGGAGCGTCTTGAGTAGGTGCGCTAGCCTCTTAGGCTAGTAGGGTCTCCCCCTTTGTCTTTCTCGGGATTGATCTAAAGTGACGAGCACGTTCGGTGTGACAACTACCCTTTATCCGTGGTGGACGAGGCCCTTGCGGTGTCACCGGTTAGTTACCTTACCTATATTGTCCCAGATGGGATACCTTTAGTGGGTAGCTATACTTTGTGTGATAACAGGAACACAATAGAAGAATAAACCAACTGTGTTTGTGAGTGCAAGATTTGATTACCCAATGCATTGCTTTTCATTTGAATTGATTCTTTCACATTGTACAACTATAAAAATGCCATATATAGTATGCCAAATTACATGATATTTCTTAGCCACCTATTGATTACTAATTCTGCCTGATTAGAAAAGCATGTATTATTATAAAAGTAGCTTGCTTTCATTTTGTGGACAGTATTTGCTTTTGCAGGGAGGTCTAACACATATAAAGGATTTCTTCATGCATACGCTCCTAAAGCAATTCTGTTTTCTTTTCATGGATTACTATATGCAATTCTGAATGTAAGCTCCATTAATGTTGGTGTTAAAGAGTGGTGAGCTGTTATTTAATAATTTTCCATAAGCTAAGAATGAACAAAAATTAGAACTCGGCAGTGCTGATGTTATACTTGAAAACAATACTCTGTCAATTTTTATTGCTTAGCTTGATCAACTAAGAGTTATCTTTTCTTTGTGATTGTAGTGGCCACGCTGGAAAATATGGATATGGTGTCGATAAAAGTTATTCTGGCCATGGGGTGGGAAAACAGTTTCACTCAGTGCCTGTCATAAACTTTTGTAAGAAAATGATTTTCAAATTTCACTGCAAACTTGGTCTCTGTTAAATATCAACATGCTTTCAAAGTATTTGTAGTTGGCCAACTAGTTATATCCATATTTTCTCTTTGACATGAATGTTTATATTTTTTTATATTTTGCAAAGGGTTACAACTTGATAGTTGCATTTGCAAAATCTCAAGCATCCTTTAAAACTTGCCACCCACCACATTGGTTACATGCTTGAATTTGCTATATTGACTGCACAAAATGAGATAAGGTTTATTGTAGGCTTTGAGAGTTGATATCCTCCTAGGATTACACACTTCATTTGCAGGGAAACCTGTGACTGAAACACAGTACAACCAAGAGTGCTTAGCTAAACAAAGTTATAATTACCCCATTGTGCCCAGCTTTTAAATGAAATACATCATGGTAACCTAGTGAAGATTGCTAAGTCAATACTTGTGCCCTTAAGGCCTTGCAAAGACTCCATCTTACCAACCACACAATGTTCTATAAGGGGCACCCTCGAGCGTTACTGCCTACCAAGGTTACAAGAACCGTGGGTGCAATTGCAATCAACTGAAGAATCCAGTGGGGGTGCGACGCTCATCTTGAAATTAGGATTCAGGGATTCATAATCCTAACCCTATTATTTTTTATAAATATATATTTAAATCTTTTTAAATTTTTTATAATGAAAATTTAAAAACAAAAAAAACAAAATCTCAAAATGAAATGATTCGCCATTAATAAGATATTCATTATTCAATATTCATATAACATCATGTATTTAAACTCTAATTTTTCAATGCTCATTGACTATTGTGAAATGTGAAATGATTCATAACATCAATGATCATAGCGATATCAGTCATATCACTTGTCAAGTTATTAGATATGAATATCAAATACAAAATACATCAGACAATCATACATCACGATTCGTAACATCAAAGATTCAAATTGAAATTCTTGTCAATTTGAAATTTTCATTCAAATAGCATAAATTCATAATATATATATATGTGTGTGTGTGTGACCATGGAAATGGTAAATATTAAAGAGTCAAGACTCAAGACTAAAGTTCTTCAAAATAACAAAAAATGAGTTTATCTAGAAAGCTCCACAAGCTTGCAATGAATCAAAATTTTATATATATATATATATATATATATA